>JADHKS010000022.1:20768-477607 GCA_019925295.1 Sporothrix pseudoabietina | reverse complement strand
CCCCCCCAGGCCACGCGCGCCCGCCCCCCGGCGCCCCCCCCCCCCCCCCACCACAGCGGGGAATTTTGGTCGACTATTGATTGACCTTGCCGCGTTTTGGCGTGTTAATACTCCGTATTCTTATTTTTCTCCAGTGCAATTTCCTCCGCAGGCGCCAGCTGGCGTTACATCGCCATGTGCGGTGGCGTCCCTGTTCTTCCGTTTTGATAGAGAAAAAAAGACAGATGAACAAAGAGTCTCAAGGGAAATAAAACCATCCCGAGCAGATTTTGAGGCGGAGAGAAAAAGAGGGCTACGGGGAGAAGGGGGTTAATCCACGAGGGCATATGTACGTCGTAGTATTTAACACTCACACACTCGCGCAACACAGCACAGCAAAACGGGCCGTGGCGTCGTCAGGCTTGCATTGCAAAGTCGCACGATCGCCAACGGTCATTCTTCGCAAAAACAGCCAACGGCAAATCTCAGCCTGTTTACAGTAGTTCTGTGACACACTGCAGGCTCGCAAAGCCCACCGAGAATAAGTAAATAAATCACAATCACAAGCAAGACAAAACAGAGCATGAAAAGAAACGACGTGAGAACCCGCGGCAAATCAATGATAAAACGGCGCCCTAAACCATGCGCTACAGTGACCGTTTAAATTTCAATCTGTTAAATCTCTAAAACCTCTAAAATCTCGCAAAGAATCGAGACACAAACACCCCGATACCCTGGGTCCCTGGCAAAAACGTGATCAATAAGCTCCTAGGAGACTTGTTTTTGTGGTCGTTGTGGCTTTTTTGGACCAGGTTCTGGCTTCTGGCCTGCATCCTGTAAGGCAGAAACTGTGTTCTATCACCATAAACCCTTGTCTCTGCCGGGGCCTGTTCGCCGTTTAAGCCGTTCGCCGTCCAAGCCTGTTCGCCGTTCAAGCCTGTCTGTCGGCCTTTCTCTGAGTTCTTGGATGTTCTTTGGGCATTCTTTCTTTCCTTTTGTCCCCTGTAATTTTTTTATCCGTGCTGCCCTTGCCTCCCTTTTCTTGTTCCAGGTTCTGCAAGACAAGCAATCGATGAGCACGTCCATTGCTCCGCCCCAGACTCGAGCCCCTTCCTACCTCCTAGTGCCACCGTCCAGGACTTGACAAGAGATCGTTCGGTCCCGAAAGAACACAGGACGAACCCGAGCAGAACAGTCGGCTGGCAGGGTTTTGTACATTTAAAGAGAACGCCGGTTGGAGAAATAGTACTCAACAACAAAAGGTGGGGATGACAAGACTTGTAGCTGTTTGAGAACATGTAGGGGGTGATGCATCGCACCGTACTGTGTAGGCATCAAAAGAAATCAGCAAACAACACCAATGATCACTGGGCCAGACGTCCAGATAAACAAACCCAGGCTAGCAAAATCGGGGCACCCGCGTCGATCTGAGCCCTGTTCTGGTTTTTATATTGGTTCCCAGCAGACGGGACAAGGAAAAAGGGGGCTCTGCTCTATCATTCCTTCGAGCTCCTTCAAGTTCATCTCCAAGGCGTTCCATCGTCTGCAGCGTAGCAGTGATCCAGTGATGTGCAGTGTTTGGGCATAGGACGAGATTGAAAGTCAGCAAACTCTTGATAGGCGCGGTAACAGTGGAAAAGGAGAACAGACACCATACACTTTGCGAAGAATACGGAAGCCAATCTCGGGACAGCACGTCGTTTGAAAACGGTCTAGACAGAAGACAGGCTCAACGGACTCAACGGCTTCACCAAAAGGCACCGAGGATACGAAAAGACGAGGCAAGATCAAGACGCGCGGGTATCAGCTCCTCCAGAATACTACGTAGGAATGGTTCTTCCTTCTTTTGACGCGCGTTTCTTTTTCTCTTCTCTTTTCCACGCTCTTAAGTTTACATAGTCTCTCCCCATCTCCTTCCCGTAGGGCCATGGCCACTACTATCCCGCACCATTCCACCAACGTTGCATCGACACCACATTGTCCAGTCCCAGCAGAATGCCTGGCGAGTGAGCGAGTCGAGGCGAGCCAGGTTTCTCCCTTTGCCGCCCTCCAAGTCCCCTAGGCTTCCTAGGCAGGTGGCAAGGGGCAAAAAAAAGGGCCGTGTGAGAACTTTCTTATTCGTCTGTTGTCTGCTGTCTGTTGTCGGCTACTGTTGTTTTTGCTCCTCTTCTTTGTGTGCTTGTTTCATGTTGCAGTGCATCAGCCCTGTCTGTCCGCAGCTTTCTTCCTCCTTACACTCGTGACGTCCTTCACGCCTTCTTTACGCCAATGATGTTCAAAGGCACTCCCTGTTGCGCATTTGCCAGCTCCGGCCTTCCGCGAACTATTTTTGCTAGGATCAGGGTCAAAGAGACAAAAGACCAAAAAGCCGTTTGCATTGTTCCTGAAGACAAGGGTCCTGTTCGATAGAGATCGACGACGGCGAAGTAAGCAACAAGCAAAAAAGAGCAGCACAATATCTCGTGTCCCCTGCCCATAAAACAAAAGATCCTAGGCGACTGTTGGCTCTCTTGACCTTTCTTCCGCCTTCCTTTTCTTTCTTTCTTTCTTTTTTCTCTCTCTTTTTTTTTTTTTTTTTTTTTGAAATTTATTGCTGTCCTGGTTTTTTCTTCACCAGCAAGGAGACCCATTCTTTGATTTTGACTTTTTACACTTCCGTGACACCCCTGTTAGCATCGTGGCTTGCTTTCTCACCCCTGCCCCAGCCGTGGTCCTTGTCTTTCAGGACTCTTTCAGGACTTTCAGTCTCATCTCTTTTTTTGCACTCACTCTCTTCTTCAACGGCACACTCTGGGCGTCACAGTCACACCTTCCATCTTGGCCTGCTGGTCTGCCCATTTTTTCTGGAGATTCAACTCTCTTTTAGCGCCCGGTGCATCTGATTGTTTTCTTTCACTACTGTTGCGACGCTACTGCCGTTGTCACTGTCACGTTCTCGTTCATGTCGACTTCGTGTCTTTCAGTCTTGTCTCCTTTTTGTTCGCTTTTGTACTCCGTAGGCTCGTAAAAATCAAAGCTCGGCATACGGTGCTCAGTGTCCGTCGTCTGCTCACTTTGGCTTTATTCTTCATCTCGCTTTATTTCTCTCCACAGTGTGCTTCCTTTATTTCCTCGTTTCTCTTTGATTTTGATCCCCTTGGCCCTGCATCTTCCTTACGTACACGCACGTCAATGTATATCAAATTACAAAGAACAAGGCGAGCAACAAAGGCAAAGCCCAGTAGCTATATACGAGGCGAACAAACAGAAAGAAAAAGAAAAAAAAAGACAAAATTAAATATCCAGAACTAACAATCAAAGAACGGACATGGGAGTCCATCTCCGTCCTTTAAAATCGTAGCGGCCAAAAGCGGGGCTTCAAGATTGTCAACAAGTCAACAGTTCAATGTAGAACTAACAAATGCTCCCTCAATGTCGAGAGTGGCAAGTCGCAAGTGCATCCCGGTGACTTTCATATCAAGGACCTTTTGTTTGTCTGTCATTCTTTCTCTTTTGGGCAGCAGCAGGAAGTTATTTTCCACCTGGAAAGAAGCACGAACCACTTTCCAGGTCCTTCTCTCTCTTTCTCTCTCTTTCTCTCCACACACTGTCGTAGCATAATGGTCAAAATGTCAAGGATATTAGAGGGAGGCTACACATGGTACAGAAACTCGCCACTTTCACCACACATTTTCCACGTTATGCTGGCCTCTGCGTCTACTGACTTTCTTGAAAATAACAGACTGTCTCTATCATTACCAGCCCATACGTTGCGTGTCTGCTTCTTAATCTAGACATATTCACAATTTCTTCAAAAAAAAAAAAAAAAAGCCCCCAGCAGGACCCCAACAAGGCTCGGGCAGCAATAAGAGAACAAGTACAAGCAATCAAAAGAAGAAGAAGCACGCTGCAATACTTTCAAACTTAAAACGCAATGCAAAGAAAACGTACTGTGTAGAGGGACCAATCTCGTACTCGCAAAGCAAGTTTCATGTTTTCATTCATCTCGTGAAAAAAGACCACTATAACAGGCTAGGTGAATATCAAATATTCAGAGTTAGAAAGCGCTGGAGACATGAAATGCAGACAGTGGGAAACAGTGTAGATCCAAAGTGTCTGTGTAAATCGTAAGACTTCATCTTCTCCATTCAGACGAAAAAAATATGTAACCGAAAAAAAGGATATGAAATTGAAAGAGAAAACAGAAAAACAGACCGAACATGTGTTGGTTCCTTTGCCGCCTGCCCCTGCTGTCCCCCCGGTCTGGGAAGATAATAAAAAGAAAATAACAAAAAGCAAATAGCAAACCCCGTTGCCAAGTCCTGTAAGGAAAATAGAGATAAAGGAGAAAAAGAAACAAAGAAGAAGAAGGGAGAATGAACCCAATGCAAGAAAGATGTGTATGTTGTTGACCGCTCCCAGAGTAGAAAACAACAAAACAAGAAAAACTAAAAAAGCAAGAAAAGCAAGAAAAAGAAGAGATATATAGCAGAACCAGAAAATAGAAACAGATATAGACAAAAGATTTTTTAAGTATCCTCCGAAAATGTGATGGCCGTTTTGTTTTGTATGATTTTGGTGTTTTTTGTTGGTGTCATTCATCGTAATCAGAGCACGCTGTGCTCAACCACTCCGGCGCTGCTTGCACTTGTCGTGCTGCAGGTGGCCGTTGCGTGCTGTTGTCCGTGTAAACTCGGCGCCGCAGTTGGGGCACACGGCCTTGGCGGCCTGGCCAGACTTTTCACGCTGGTGACGCAGGAGATTGCTGAACGTTGAGAACTGGCGGCCATTGCAGCCGTGCTCCCAGCATTGTGGCTTGGGCCGGCTCTGGACAACACGGACACCGGCAGGGCCGGCACTGCCAACAGCGCTGCCGACAATACCGCCCTCGTAAGGGTGGTGGTGACCGGCAGCGCCGTTGTGGGCGTGGGCGTGCGGTGGCAGAGGCGGTGTCGTCTGGTGGGCGTGGCCGTGGTGTGGCGAGCGGTGCTGGGGCTGCTGGTGGTGTGCAAGCTGCTGGGGCAGAGGCAGCTGGTGTGCTGTCTGCTGGTGGTGGTGCGAGATGTGGTTGGGGCTCATCATGGACGAAGACGAAGGCGGCGGCATGTGGTACATGAGGTTTTGCTGGTCGTGCATTCCTCGTCTGTGTTTTGTGTTAATAGAGATTCTTCTGAAGTTTGCAGGGTCCGCCGTAGACTTACGGGTATTGTGAGTGAAGTGTGGTAGGGGCAGAGGCGGGGAACGAAGCCGTGGTGTATTCTGGCATGTAGCCCTGGCCCTGGTAGGAAGTAGAGAAGACGCCCGACTGCTGGTGGTCGTGCATCGGTGAAGAGTAGCTGCCGCCCGTGGCGAGGTATGAGGGCGAGCCAAGACTGGTAGAAGGCGTGGCAGATTCCGAGAGAAGTGGCATTTGTGAGGGCGCGCTGCTGCTGGTGCCGTAGATGCCTGGCAGACCGCCGGTGGCAGAAGATGCGCTCAGATCAGCCATGCTGGCGGGAGGAGGCGGTGACTGGAGGAAAGAAGAAGGAGATCCGACGACAGAGCCTGCAATGGAGCCGGAAGCAGAAGTAGGGACGGCCGAGTGCCTTTGTGAGGGAGACGAGCCGGGTGTGCTGGAAGAGGCTTGTCTGCGGGCGGCGACTTTGGCTTCGCGGCGGACCTGTTCACGCTGGCGTTTGAGCTCGCGTTGCTGGGCGCTGAGGATGATGCTGTGGCGAGGCGGGCTGATGGAGCGCGAGGCGGTAGGTGGTGACAGGCTGGTGTCTGAAGCGTAGGAAAGAGCGAGATTGTGACCCAAGAGACCGTGATGGCTGTTGGATTCAATAACTACACAAGAGCGGGGAGAGTTAGTCCTTTTGTTGCTCCTGCCATTTTGCCATTTTTGTTCTCTGTCGGGGAGAGAAGAAAAACACACAACGCCCAAGGCCTTTTTTTTTTGTTGCTTTTTGAATTTTTCTTCTTCTGGTTTTTCTTTTCATCTCTTCGGCTTCGTCCCCTTTCTCCTGTTTTCGACGGAATTTGGAATGGGTCGTACCTGGCCAGGAAGAATAGGATGTTCTACTGCCCATGCCGAACACAGGATCGAATTGGAGAGCAGCGACAGCGCTGTACGCAAGAAAAATTTGTGTGAGATAATAGTAAAATGGTGGGATGGAGGAGAGGAAAGGGGGCTATTTCCTCTCCAAGACACGCGGGAGACGCAAGCAACGCGCAGTAAACACCAACAGAACAGAAAAAAAAAGTGCCAAAGCAAAAGCAGGCAAGCAAAGGCAGGCAGAAAGAGCAAAGCAAACCAAAATGCACAGAACAGAAATGCGGAAAATCAAAAACCAAAAAGGGCAGTGTCAGTGGCGGTGGCAGTCCTTACCTCATAGTTGCAGCATCCGACGGAAAAGTAGGTGGTAGTTGCAAAGACGGGCGTGCCGGTGGGGGCGAGACGAGCACGGGGGGCAGAGGGAGCTGGGTAGGCGGTGATGGTGGGAGAGGCGTACGGCCGAGACGATGTGAAGAAGACAAAGACGAACGGAGCGGGTAGAATCCGGTACTGGCGTATGCGGGATCCGGGATGCTGCTGTTGCTTAAGCTGTTGCTGTTGCTGCTGCCGTTGGCGGTAGTTGTTCTAGACTCTAAATTGGGTGAGCGGGTGTTCCTTCGTGGTGGGATATTGGAAGATGAAGATGGATCCATCGTCACCAACACGGAAGCATAGGAAGTGGATAGAAATAGACAGAAAAAAAAGAGACAAGAAAGAAAACGAAAAAGAAAACAAGAAAGAAAAACTAAAGTAGCAGGAAGAAGAGGGAATAAGACCAAAAGACGAAACAAAAACGTGAGACAGTGGGAAACGACAAAGAAAATAAATAAATACAAAGAAGGCAGTTCATGAGAAAACGAGAGAGCATAAAAAGAAATCAAAGCCTGTTTGATGCTTTTTGAGGACCTTTGGTTACGTACATGTGAGAGAGGAGGAGATGTCTGTAGGTGAAAGGTCAAGAGAGTAGAAGAGGGAGAGGCGATGTGATGTGGTGTCGGTGCTTGTTGATCCTGGAGGAGCTGGAGGAAGGTTGGAGGCGAGGTCGACTTATATGTTGACGGAAAGACGGCGATGTTGGTATTGGCGTGCGAGACGTTGTTGTTGGTAGTAGTAGAAGGGTAGTTGTAGACGTTGATAGTCAAAGGTGTAAAGATAAAGATGCAGAGGAGGAGGGTGTAAGAGTTGAAGACTTGAAGAAGTGGGAGAAGAGAATCTCAAATAGTTGTATTGAGATTTATGAAAGCTAGATGACGGGAAGGGGGGGGGATCGATCCGAGTTTAAGAAGAAGAAGGAAAAGTGCAGACGAATGATATAGAAAAGTAGGACGGCGTGTAAGAGAAGAGGGGGGGCGTGTGGGCAAGAAAACGTGAAGGTGGAGGAGGAAGGAGGAGACAGGCACAGATATATGTTTTGGTCGACGGTGGGGAGGTCCCGGAGAGGTGAAGTTTGTTTCTCAGCCTCAGGTAGCGTGAGCTTCGGAGTGGGCAGGTTCCAGTGGTATTTAAACTTTCTGGGAGACGAAAGGCAGTGGTAGGGCAGTGGAAGCAGGTAAGGGGGGCCAGGCCAGTAGTGGCAGTAGGGGCAGTAGGGTGAGTAGGGGCCAGGCTTGTTCTTGTTAGAGAAAGGCAGAGGAGACTGAGTGGGACCAAGCAGTGAGCAGCAGACACGACGTTGCTCTGTCCTGTCTTGTCAGTCCAGCCTCTAGTCTGTTGTCTAGTGTTTGGACAGCTTGGTCTATTTCTGAATTTCTGTGTTGTTATCTTTTGTGCCCTTTCTGTCTTTTGCGTCGTTGGTTGTTTCCTCATCCTTCTGTTTTATGTCCGGACTGTTCTTTATTTTGCCGTGTGTCTAGACCGTTAGAGCTCGAGTAATTTTACAGTTTGTTGATGCTTCGTTTCTGTCCGGACCTTGTGACATGAAGGGGGTAAAGAAGCAGCAGTAATCAAGGTAATTCGGTATTGTATGTTAGGATGCAAGGAACAGGATATGAAGGAGACGAATAGGGGGCCGTAGTATGCGAGAGCAGGTTGTAACTTGCAACTGCCGAACGAATTCTGATGAAAGGGGGAGCACAGGAAGCGGACAGAAAGGGAATAAGGAAGCAGGAATAATAGGAAACAAAAACATAGGGACAAAAAGAGCCAAAAAGCAAGCGTGCAAAGAGCAAAGGCACAAAGTTGAAGCACTGATGGACAAGGAGATAAAAAACAAAACACGCTACACACCAAAAAGACGAAAAGACTAAGATCGAGGATGCTAAAGAAACAAGCTGCGGGTAGTGTGCTTGTGCGTGTGTGGGCGTGTGAGAAGACGCGGAAGGGGGGGGGGGGTCCAAAAACAGGCGTGTAAGTGGCTTGTATCTTTTTTTGTGGTTCGGTCTGGCTGGCCTCAGGATAGGCTCCAGGGGTGAAGTCATAGCCATGGTGCAGCAGGCAGGCTTGTGGGGGGGGGGGGGCTCGTACTGCTCGTAGGCCCTCCTTTAGTGGTGGTTGTTATTTATGACGAGGCAGAAGAGCTCCGGTGGGCTCGCAGTCCAGGCATGTAGGCAGGCCAGGGACCAGGCAGGGCAAGACACAAGAGCGTGGGTTGCGAGAGTGACAAGATACCAAGATAGCGGGTTCTGGGCTGTGGGTGGAAGCTGCATGGAGGGACGGGCCCTGTCTGTTCTGTTCTGTGTTCCTTTTGTCATATTGAACATGCGCATTATTTCTTTGCTTTCTGCTGCCCGGTCCATGATTGCAGTGCAGCGCGTTGAAGACTGGGCAGACATGTCATCAGTGCTCTGTTATGCGAGTCCATTAGTTTAGTTGCCGAAAATGAGAGAAAAAGAGACGCGCGAGAAGAGTGGGCTGGCTAGGCCACAAAGGGGGGGGCAGAGTGAGAGTGGAAGGGGTAGGGATGGGGGGGGGTGTCGACAAAACGGTGGGGTGTGAAGATAAAGGCAGGAACGACGAGCAGGGGTGTAAGGCTAGGGCTAAGGCTGTTTGGGTTCACATTGCCAACGGTTCTACAAGGGAGGGTATGGGCAGAAGGGAAGGATTTGAGAAGGGGAATGGGGAAGGGGAGATGGGGGAAGAGGAAAAGAAGGAGAAGGAGAAGGAGAAGGGGGCGTGTAAGGTGGCTTGACGGTTGACAAGGGAAAGGGAAGTACGTCGTAGAAAGGGGAATAGCAGGAGAATGGGGAATAAAATAAAACGTGAATTTAATAAATGGAAAAAAGAAAAGCAAATGGGCAAGGACCATGCTCGCAACGTGAAATCGTGAATCGTCCATATGCGCAACAAGAGATTGCGTCCGTGCAGCAAAGGACAGGAAGGTCGAGGAAACTGGCAAGATACGAGGACTTGGGCTCCGCGTGTTGTGGCCTTGTTGAATTTTGAAGCTTTGGATGGAGGGGTAGCTTCTTGCATTTTGAGATCGCCCGGCTTCATGCCCGTGGTTCGTTGACGCGAGCTGACGGCAAAAGACGAAGAAGAGAAGAGACGACCTCGAGGGGGATCTGCCGTCATAGCTGCACATCAGTCGATGTCGTAGGGCAGAGGCCCATAGAGCGAAACGTTTGCTCGGCGGTGTCTCTCTTCTTACCGTTTTTCGTTTTTCGTTTTTCGTCTTTTTCGGCTTTGTTTGTCATTTTCTCCTCTTCCTCTCCTCCTCCACCCCCAATATCACCATTGTCTCTGCCGCGCGCCACACGGCTGCCAAGAGCCAGGCTGAGGCGCTGCACGTCGGTCGTCGTCCCGAGAAGAGTCGAAGAGCCTTCTGTAGATACAACGGTAGCAGGACCTCGTCGTTCCCAATATGAGCCATCAGAAGGGCAGGACAAAAGATAGAGGCCGGGCCGTGACCGTACACCGTGCGGAGTATAAACATACTTTCCCAGATCAACTCGAGGACCGCCTATCTGGTCATGCTTTTGGCGATCCAGAAGTTCGACTTGTCCAGATGCAGAGCGAAAGGATGCGGGATGGGCCAGAGAGATGTCGGGGAAGCGCCAGCCACGCCGGTCTCGAACGCGGGCCGCGAGGCATATAAGTTGAGTGGTGTTGAGTGGTGTTGAGTGGTGTTGAGTGGTGAGTTGACTGGTTAGCTGGCTGCGGTAACAAAGGAAGATCCGTTTATATTTTGCATGTAAATAATAGACCCATGTAATAAAGGCAGGATGAAGCTGCGCACAGTAAAGTGCAAAAGTGTATGCAAACAGATGAATCTGGAGCATATCGAACCCAAAAGGGAAAAAGTCGGGGGCCAGAGCCAAACTTCGTCTACAGACGGACGAGCTGTTGGACTGATTTGAGATTCTTGTGCGGAGGGACGTTTTGGGTATATGTTTAGAATGAAGCTCAAAAAGTTGGCAAAAGTCTACAATCAACAAAAGGGGCGGCCAGCTGAAGTCGTACCCCTATCTACGGCCATAAACATTAAAGTGCACCACGAAAGAAAGAGCGATGCACGATGTGCAGTTTTAGAGAAGGAGCGGTGCTTCGCACAAAAAATAAAGCAAGAGCGGCCGGTATGCTTTAGGCAAGAGCGCCGTGATGTTTACTTCGCACGTTTGCAGCTTCCTCAAGTTCTTTCTCTTTCTCCGTCTCTTATTTGTCAGTCGTCGCCTTAGACTCGCTGCCTTTTTGGGCCGTCTGGCCGCTGGCTGGAGATTTGTCCTGATGGGGAAGGATCGCGGCAAAAAAAAAAAAAAAAAAAAAAAAAAAAAAGGGCAGAACAAGAACAGACGCGCTGCTGTAGGGCGTCTACGGAGTACAAGGTTGCGTGGGTTTTGGTCGTGGGTGGTTGGTTGTGGTTGTGCCTGCGTCGTGCCTTCCCCCTCCCATCGTTCCTGCCGCGCCCTCCAATTCGTCAGCAAACGACACAAGGGGCAGGCACGCACCGCACACAACAAGGAAAGGAAGAAAAGAAGGGGAAAGAGCAGGCAAGGTGGAACGGAATGCCGTTAGTGGACCACCGTCCTTCTTTCCTGATGTTTGTTAGTGGCCAAGCTTCCCTTCCCTGCCTCCTTTCCGTTACGGCGTCAGTTTTGAGCGGGCAGTTTTATTTAGCGAGAAAAAAACGGAGCCCTTACCCTTTTGCTGCATCGCTCTCCTTGTCTTCCAGTCTCCATGGCCTTCTCTTTTTAAATAGTAAATATATTTTCAGCTCGCGCACGCTAGGCTAGTTTGCTAGGCATTGCACGCTGCGCGGTTCTATTGATAGCACCGAATGGTGACGAAAAGAAGACCGAAAGACAGTAAAGACCCTGGTCCACGCTACAGTAGCAGTAGGGCCGCAGCACGCGGGCAGTGGGCAGTGTGTCTCTTTTGGCGGGTGGACAAATGGAAAATCAAAAAAGAAGTTGGAGAAGAGGACAAATGGCGTTGCAGAAAACCCAGGAGAAAAGGACCAAAAAGAAGAGCAGACACCGATCGGACGATTCCAAACAAGTGCTACTACGTTGAACGTAGAAATATGCGCCAACGATGAATGACAAGAAACTAAAAAGAAGCGGTTGAAAATGGTGTTGGCGCTTGTCTTGTCAGTTGTCACCGGTCTTGGGTTAGTGGCGGTCTGTCTATCAATGTCATTAAGTTCAAAAAAGCATGTTTGACAGTGCCAAAAGAAGCAACCCGAAACGCCCAAAAAAGACGTGGAAGACAACAGGCGCCTTAGGGTTGTCCCGATCCCGCTTCTGGGCTGAAACTGTATGATGGGAAAAGGACAGGGAAAAAGAAACCAATCTGGAAAAGGGACTGCGAGAAGACTGAGGAGAAGAAAAAGAAATTATATGCGTATAGCTGTCCAATGAGAATTGGGCACACGATTTCGACACAAAAAAAAAAAAAGACTGTCCGACTCCGGTTGAGACTGGAAGGTCAAGGTTTGCTGGTGATCCCGGGAAAGACTTGCAGACGTGGAGATGATGTAAACGGCAAAGCGATGATTGTTACGAGTAACCACCCCAGTTAGTTTTGAGAACGTACAGCTCTGCAATCACCAACAGGACTTTCGGTCGGGCAGTATTTGTCATTATGGTATTTGTCAGGCCGTGCCAACGGGTGAGAGAGCGTGTAAACAAGACAATCCAAGACAATCCGGAGAGTGGAAAGTGGCTTGACCAGACAACGTCCAGAAAAAAGACGGCTATGGGAAGAGTTTGGGGGGGGGACCGGTACGTACGGGTGCGGCTCAGCAAAGGAAAGAGTTACGAACCGTTTGAGCATGCAGAAGTCTCAAAGTGACAGCATAAGGGCTGTCGGAGTCGACAACTCGACAACTCGACAACAGCGTTTTATTTTTAGTGTCAGTGATGTCGACGACATTGAAAGAAATTTGCATTGCATCACATCACTAGCAAGAGAAGGGACCCGTCATGAACCCGGGGAAAACGAAACAAAAGTGCAAGGCATATTATTGTAGATCGAGATTGGAGAGCAGATAGCATCGTGAGACACAGATTCACCGCCGATGAATTACGCCGAGCGATTGGACTACTACTACAACTAGGGAGTACCGCTACTGCAACTACGACGCCGTCGACCGACTGCGACGATAAAAAAAAAATTGACGACACTGCTACTGAGTGCTGAGAACAAAAAATGGCTGCCAAGAATAGAAACCGATTCAGATCCTAGCTGTGGCTTATTCCGGTTCACCTTGGAAATCTCTCAAAGAGGACCATATATTGCGACAGCGTATACGGAGCACTGTGGAGCAAAGAGAGAAAAGAGTAAAGAGAAAACGGGCTGTGCAAAGTATGGATTTGACCCTACTGTGTAAATACTCCGATGCTCTTCAGTGTTCGTACAAAGTACATGTACTCCATATTAGTGCAAAGTATTACGGAGGACTCTAACTGTATTTGCTCTGCCGCAGGAAAGACGGTGACGGACGGCCATCAAGCAAAATAGAATGCTAGAAGGGTAGGAGAGGATGTATATTTATATCCTGTTGAAAAGCAGGTGCTGCGGCCAGCGTGTTATTCAAAACGGGGAGACAGAGTGGACGGAAAGGACGCTGTAAGAGTACATACAGACAGGCATGGGGCTTGGAGGGCCAGTCCAAGTCCAAGTCGTTACCAAGAGCACAACTGTCAATACTCTACGAACGTAATTACTCCGTAGCCGGGAGGGCGTCTGGGGTGCAGGTGACCTGAGCCACGAAAGTGTATGGTGAACTTCCCGGGGGGAGATAATCGAGAAGCGCGCATAGGCATCGACACGGAGGAACAGAGAGGCCGGTCAGGGCACATAAGGGTATATATGGACAGAAAAGAAGAAGAAAAAGATAGGGACTACCGGAAAGGGAATATTAGGCGAGGTGCTAGACTGATGAACTAAAAGCACAAAAAGAGGCTGGTCGAGAATTAAAGATGGAGCGACAAGGTGATGGACATTGGGCAGGAAAAGGGCAAAAAACGAGCGAGTCTTTTTTGAGAGAAAGGGCAAGGGGCTTCGGAGAGCGACAAGAATGGAAAGGAGACAAGAAAGGCGAGCAGGAGTCGTTTCAAGAAGTCAGAATAGGGCAAGCACGAGGGAAATGGAGTGCGTGAAAAAGGATTGAAATACCAAAATCAAACAGATAGACTGGCGAGACTGGCTCGATTGTGTCGTCGGGCTGAACTGTGGGGTCACCATTCCGTGTTAGTGTGCGGAAGAAAAAGTAGTCGCCGACAGTGAGAAGTAGAAGGACTTTCATCGCCGAGACAGACGAAACTAAATAGCCAACAGGAGAAAAAGAAAAGAGAAAAGAAAAGAAAAAAGAAAAAGAAGAAAGAAGAAGAAGAAAATACACAAAAAATACAGTGGCCCAGTGGTCCACAGTCTCGTAGGGCGACAGACAACAGACGACTGACGGTTCTCTGTAAAGAACCGGGTGACTCTGGTCGAGGAAGACAGGCGCAGCAAAGATCTACTGGAAGGTGTTGGACGGATAGTGTTAAGCGGTCAACACCAGTATTGGCGGTTGGCATGGAATTTGTTTCTGAATATGCAAGACATACGGTATTTCAGTTTATGGCACTCAATTTTGAATTTTGAGCTTGAGTTTTTTGTTTTACTTATTCCAAATCGACTTTTGGCGGCTGTTGTTTGCTATCTGGAATTTAGGGTGGTGCATTTTCGCTGCTTAATTGGCCGGACAGTGTACTTTGCGCATGTACGCATATACGGAGTATTAATTAGTTCGTACATGTAAACAGTATATCCTGTCCATCGTCGCCTTTCATTGTCCACTCGCTGGTACTTTAGATCAGCCCTGCTGCACATCGCTTCGTTGCACTTTACGTCAGTCACTGGCTCTAGTGCTGTTTTCTTGTGGCTCTTGAGATCTTCTCTGTCCTCCCTCGAAGCGCCTTTCCGATGTTGTTCGTCCTCTTCCCTGCCCTTCTTTGGTATCTCTACTACCGTCTGCCGTCGACCCAGAAAATCGTGGACTCGCGTCATCCTTTCCACCATCCTTTCCCGCATTCCTTTGGAGCATCGCATCCTTCCTCCTCCTCCTCCTTTCTTACGAGCCGCTCGTAGGGAGCGATTAGACGCGCTGGACTGGAGGGAGGGTGGCTACGACGTTGAGGAAAAGGGCTGCAGGAAGAAGGGGTTTGAAAGGACAGGAAGGAAAAACGACCCTAGACGACGACACGTAACTCGGCTTGAAGAGCATCCGTCCAAGTGGACAGTTTTGACGGATATCCAAACAATGAAAATCAAAATCCACGACGGTCGATAGTTCGTAATCGGGTGAGAGTTAGCCACGTCAAAAAAGGTTGACACTTGTCTGAGTGGGCCTGCAGAAGAGCCTCATAAAATTAGTAAGTGGGTGTGGGCAAAAGAGACCTCAGAAGAAAGAGACCTCAGAAGAAAGACCTCAGAAAAGAGAGAAACTCTGAAAAGACAGAAACAGAAAAGACAGGCGGGAGAGTCCACCTCCGCTGCAACTCTTTGCCCTGGACTGGAGACTGAGCTGGCAGGGTGGCAGGGCGGCAGGGTAGGGGCCCCGAAAAATGAGTGAGAAAAGGTAAAAACACAAAAAAGACGACTAAAAACAGGCCTTGAGATGAGAGTGAATGCAACGCAGGGCAACGCGTGTGTGTACCTAAGCTCCAGTAGAAACACGCGTGCTCCAATCGCCCTTTGCGCCAGCCCTGACAGGCTGCGGTCCACCGCCCGAGCGGCCCCAGATTGGATGAAGGATAAAAAAAAAAAGAAAAAAAAAGAAAAAAGAACAAGACAAAAAGACAGATTGGGCAGCCGGGAAGACCTCAGTAGGAAGTAACCTTGATGCTTGTACTCCGTAATATCCGCCAAAGAAAAGACAGGGAAAGATGGGAAAGGCCAAGATGATCGTCTTACACCCGTGACGGCGGAGCAAAGGGGGGGAGTGAAAAGACGAGACTAAAAAAAGAAGAAAGACAAGAAAGGAGAAGAGAAAGTCGGGATACTACTGTGTACATGTATACGGCGTAGACAACGGTTCAAGTCCGCCGTAGACAAAAAAAAAGAGAAGGAGGCTGCGAGGTGGCAGGTGCCAGTTGGCTGCTAACAGTGTTACTGGCAGGTTCCGTCCACTAGAGTACGTCGTACGCATATGCATTAATACTCCGTACATATAGTTATGTAGCCCTTGTTGTCTGCCACCGGGCTGTGTTTTGGTTTCTTTCCCTTTTGGTCTCGGCCTGCATCTGTATTCTGTCTTGACTGCATTCTGCCCTGTATGAGGGATAAAGATTGACAGTAAAACGACCACAAAATGGAAGGAAATCAAAAGAAAACGCTCAAAAATGTACGTCGTAGTGGAAGGCTGAATGAAGAGCACTACCTTCCTCATCTGCTTCGGTCACAGGCTATCATAGACCATCAGAATTCGTAGAAAGTCACAGGAGCTCTTCCTCTTTGTCTCATCTCCAGCACTTAATGGTCTATCGGTCAACTATCGACCGGCGGACGGCCACCATTCTCCGCATCAGGGTTGCTCTCCAGAGACAAAACGGCAAAAACCCGGACTGCGTCGGACAGAGTCCGCCATTAATAGTCTTTCGCCCGTTATCCCCGCTGGACAGACTGGACAAGCAGGTCAAGACCAGACAGAACCCATGTTCTCGCGACAGTCCCCGAAGCTCGAGCTTCAGGGACTTGGAGGGCACAAGAAAGAAAAGAAAAAGGTCATTGACGCCCAAGGCCTGCCCAACCGGCTGGTGTCTCGTCTGGCTTGCGCCATACATGTACAGTGGGCAGTCACCGCGAAGAGCCTTCCACATTCGTTTAAACCTCCCTGTTCCGTCCCTGTCTTCTTTTCAGTGTCTTGCGTGTTTCTGGACCGTTTTGCCGCCTTGCCTTCGGCTGTGGCCCCAGCCCATCCGGAGTAGGCCAAAACCAGTCCAGGGCCGGCGAATTTACCTGGACTGTTGGTCTAGCACGCCCCACCCACTTCGACTTAGACCACGCTATTGCAACCCCTGCCCGTAGGGCGCCCGTCTCACGCTCTGCAGATTGTTTTTCTCAAGTCCAGTCTACGTCGTACTGAGTATCAAATGTGCTAAATGGCAAGATTGATTGTTTGCAGTGCTCGAGTGGTCCCCGACTGTTTAAGCAGATCGGGGTCTAATAAGGCTCCATCGTCATCTTGTCTCCTGTCTCTTTTTGATATCGACGGCGACGTTCGGCGACCTTTGATCTTTTTGTCTCGTTTAGTCGTCTTTAGCCTCTCTTCTACTGCTTTTTATACTTTTTATACCTTTACCCATAATCACGACAGTTTAAGCCTCACCAGGCGTGTCTACTATGTAAAGACCATCTGTCGTTTTTAAAATGAGAAAAAGGCATGATTTGTCCTGAATCGAATTGCCAGCACAGACATTTTGATAATCGTACGTTGCGAGCCTTGCCCTATTCTTGTGCCTGTTGTCCTCCATCACATCTCTCCTTGTATTTACTGCCACCACATGTCGAGCTACGGGTTGTTTTCTTCCTGCCCTTGTTTTTTCCGTACGTTTTTGTACTTTTTTTCTTTTCCTCTCATTACCCCACCCCTGCACACCGCGTGGAGGACGGCGCTTGCGGGCGGGGACATAAAACCATCTCTGCATCGGGCGGCGTCGTTTCCGAGATTTAGCGTAGTGTCCTTCTCGGCCTCTTTGGTGCCTCATGGTGTTGTCTGTTGGCATTTGTTTGGCTGCCGTTGCTTTTTGCGAGCGGTGGGTCTGCCAAGACCCTGTTATTGACATGTCTACGGAGTACCTGATGGTGTCAACCCTGCTTTTTCGACTTCTCTTTCTCAGCTCTTTTGAAATAGTCTTTGGAATAGTCGCAGGGTGTGGACGATACACAGCAAAAAAAGATAAAGAGCATGCAAAAGGGAACGCGCAGAGTTCAACAACGACAACACCAGTCCTCCACAGAGACTGCAAAATGGATCAGGCCGGCAAGGAGCCGTCAAATGAGACGCTGTTAGCGTAGCGTCGCATTGGGGCGGTTGTGAAAACACAGACGAGGAGGAACATCAAGAGAAGACAAGACAGAGCCAAAGACTGAACCAAAGCCAGAGACTGCAATGACCAGGTCCTCTGCTACGTGAGCACGGCGACTGGCTGGCCGACTGCCCCGCGGCCAGCTTTTCTGTGACCGGTTCCTGGTTCTGTTTTCTTTGGCTCTCTTTCTGGTTGACTGTCTCTGTCTCTGAATCTCGGCGTGGCTGTTCCTGGCTCCTCCGGCCAAGCCACACTTGCCCCTGTAGTTTCTTTCATACCCTCGAGTCCCCTTCTGCCTCTCACCTTTTTCATCTTCAACCGAACGTCCGGCGGCTTTTTTTGTGCAATGCATCTCACGCCCTGATTACTGTGTACTGTACAATAGCATTCTGGCATTTTTTGGGCTGAAAGTCGGGACATCCTCCGATGGCCACTATCTTCTTTCGTCCGTCCCTGTCCTTTTTTGGGGCGGTTTCTTTCTTGCTCCAGTCCCAGGGCTTGATCTCCCTGACCTGTCATCCTGATAATCTCCCCTTTCTGGTCTTTCCCCAGCTTTCTTAAACCGCTACGGACTTCTCCGTGGCACTAACTGGTAGCACGTACTGCACATATGCACCATATTCACGCCTTCACACCCCTAACGACATCAATAAACAGGGCTAGCGCACCGTTGGACAGCTAGCAGTTTACTATTTATTAGGGGGACTGTTTAGTGTGTCTCCTCTTTTTGATGTGGTACGACGTATGGTGTTTCTTTTTTTTTTTTTTTTTTTTTTTTTTTTTTTTTTTTTTTTTACTTTTTGTTTTTTTTTTTTTTTTTTTTTTTTTTTTTTTTTTTTTTTTTTTGCTTTCCCCTTGTCTAGTCACTTTTTTGTTCTGTTTTTCTGATGGCCCTATCGAATCTCATTTTTCTCTTTTTTGTGTGGGCGGCTTTCTTGTGGTCTTGTTCCTTTGTTGCAATGAAAATGGGTGCCACTGCTTGTGCGCAAGAAGACCAGCACCCACCACCAGCTTCTTTTTCTGCTTAAATATTACGATATTCCACAGCGTTCAACCCGTGGGCCGTGGACAGTGTCCGTTATCACTTTCTTTTCCAGCCCCCCTGCCCTCCCTACGGAGTATACTCATCTCACTGCGAGTGTGTGCTCGTGCTCGAGCTTGCACACCCACCACCAATGAGACCAATACCTCCACCAACCCCACGCGATATACGGAAGATACGAAGAGCCGAGCTGGACAGGGGGGGCTTTCGACAAGGACATCCATAATCCGAAAGGACGTACATGTACTCCGTAGATGTATGGATCAGGGCATGGAGCTAGGAAATAGATAGTCAAAGGGACGGCGTGGCCATGGCCAGGCACAGGGGGAGAATCAGAGAAAAAAGGGGATCGGAAAACGGAAGACGGAAGACGGAAGACGGAAGACGGAAGACGGAAGACGGAAGAAGGATTTCGGAAACGAAGGAGTCGTAGGGCAGAAACCAAGATAGCAAGCAAAGCTACTACTGTCTACATGTACATACGCACAAGCTACGTGAAAGCTACAAACTACTGACAAACTAACAAAGGGCCTGAAAACCCGATCGACCCGTTGCGAGATTTGGTCCCTCCCACGTACGAACTACGTCGTACTCGTTTTCACAGACTCTGTTCCTTCTCTGCCTTGATGACTGGCGTCTAATCCATCCAATGGAGGAACAGTACGGAAAACCCGTACAAAGCTACGGCTTCGACAAACTGGCTTCAACCCGGCAAATGTGGCCGTGAAAAAAAGAGGCTCAATACTTTGGCCAATACGAACTATGGTTGGTAAACATATGGCCTGCTTTGTTTTTTGCATGTTTGCATGTTTGCATGATTGCATGGTTTACCAAAATCTCGAGGCAGAAACAGACCAGAAAGTCAAATAGAAAACAAAAAGAATCAGTGACAGGCGGCCTGTAAAAATTACGGCCAGCACCCGTGGCCGGCCAATGGCTATGCTTTGCAGCGGCAAGGCTGGTGGACAGACACCTATACTGTGTGCTGGGCGGTTGCAGTGTGGCTGGGGGGGGGGGGGGGATAGTCTGGCCTCAGAATCATGGGCACTGTTTCGCTGCCACGTTCTTTCACCTTCTATTTCCACCTTCCCTGGCCCTGGCCCTGGAGGCCGGCCGTTTTTGTTGCTGTGGCTGGAGAGGCCACACCTTGGGTTTGGCCCTGGGATGGCCATTCTTTTGGCGGCCATTTTGGCGCTTGACCATTGAGCACTGCCCTGTGATGGACGAGGCTTTCTTGGCTATTTTCGACCGTCTGAACTTGAGCAGTGGCTGGCGTTCACAAATCTCATGCCGGTAGGCAAACTCGCAAAGTAGCTCTTGAAAAACGAGAAAAACGAGAGCCAGTTTTGATTTTAGTGTTCTTGATTGTACGTACAGTTTTAGAACAATAGAACAAGAGAGAATCCAAACAACTTCACAAGTGCATGGCATCACGATGACGCTTTGGCGGGGCACAGCAAAACACCATGTTTAAGACGACAAAGGCATGCCCATTGGCCTGCTCGGACCCTCTGCCGTTTTTGGAGATCTTGTCGCCCTCTCTCAACAAATACGTAAAAGTGCACGGTTCAGTGAGGGAACAAATCCGCGGTAGTTCGTTTAGTGTATTCCCATCTTTCCGAAAAAAATCTAACCGCAAATATCGTTCGATGCGGAACGGGAACATGGGGGGCACGCTGTGGACATTGAAATTTTCAGAAATGAATTCAAAATTAAAATGATGATATTCCAAAATACGAGGCCACAAAAGAAGACATTAAAAAGAATCAAACAGCATCCACAAAGATAGGAAACTGATCTTCCGTCTCACACCGAAAAGGCGGGCACTTCTCCAAGAATGAGTGAATATGTGAGGAGAGAAGATGAGATAATATTAAAATTAAAATGAAAAATAAAAATAAAAAAAAGTCGTGACTGGCAGCGGGCATACAGGACGAAAGGACCGGCTGACTGTCAAATGGCATTTTCCCCGACTTCTCTACACACAAACTGCTGCCAAACAGGCGAGGACACACCAAAAGAGTTGCGGTCAACTTAACAGACGCGACCCGAGAAAAGAGCGGGGGGGCGGGGTCGACAGACAGATTTAGGAGAGGACCCCAACTCTGTCCCCTCTGTCCTCTGGTCCGTCTGCCCCTCTGCCCTCTGCCCTCTGCCCTCTGCCCTCTGCCCCTCTGAAGAAATCGATTTCATGCAGCCAGTGGCACCTTTCTGCAGCGCCTGCAGCGCCTGCAGCGCTTGCAGCGCAAGGCCCCGACGCCGCCCAGGTGCATGTGCTGGCTGCATGCTGTTGCATTTGCCCTGCAGGTGGTGGGAAAGTGGGATGGTGGAGGTGGAGGCTGGCCGGTCTTGTTCGGTTAAAGAAGGGCGGACGAGGGACGAAGGGGAAGTGAGCGGCATAATGAGTGGAGAGTAATACGTCGTACAATCAACCTGTTTTTCATTATCTGGGACGTGAGATGGAGACTTTGGATGAGGTGAAAAGATATTGGAGTTGATGAAAAACAAAAAGAAACTAATAATATAGTTGTATGTTTTTATTTGGTACTTTTTTTTTCTTTCTTCCTTTTCTTCTTTTTCTTTTAAAAATAATTTCCTGGCTCATTTTTATTCTCCTGGAGGAATAGTAAAGGATGAGAAATCGTATGAAAAGTAACATGCTCGAAAAATCTAACGCATACAAAACCCGGTCACGAAAGAAACAAAACAACTGAGCCGGCAAGTGAGAAAAAGGACAACAACTTGTTGAACACAATAAAAGCACTTACTATGGGCAAACAATACGTGGAAGTCGCTATTGGTATGGCTTGCCCTCAAACTGCCGCTTTTGGGGGCCAAAAACAATAACAAGAAGCGAGTCTGAGTAAAGCAGCAAATGAAAAGAAGAGCACCGAGAACAAACAAGTATAAAAAATATCTGGACAAAACATGGCACCATACTCCGTACTCCATAGAGCTCGGTTGATTTGGTAGATTCGGGCATGTTGAGAGGCAGTGTCGATCGTTGACAATAACTGTGAGCTTGACATTGACACAATATCGCCGAGTGTACAATGCCCTACGTCGTACTCTGTACATTGGTATACGCAGTATGTGACCGTTGCAACATCTCGCTTCATCTACGCCCCATGCTTTATACACCATCACCCGAGGCTGAATTCGAGACACTCAAAAACACATGGCCACTATGTCGCCAAGGGACAGTTCTGACCGTTGTAAACTTTGGCAAAGGGGCAAAAAGGGCAAAAAGGGCGAGTGGGGGCCAAAAGTAAAGACGAAGCAGCCGTCAAAATATCACGAGTATAATAATCGAGACACCGCGCGCGAAACAATCAAGAAGCTGAGAAACAAAGATCGAGACAACCCAAAAAAAGTTGGGGTCCAAATGCCAAGAGAAAGACAATGCAACAGCTCCGAATGGGGCAAGCACGACTTTATTTTGGAAGAGCTCTTCTCCATGGTAGTGCAGTTGTGCGTCGTAGCACTCTAGTTTCTCACTTTACTGTGTGCCCTTGTGCCGCAGTGACTTGTCGGGGTACGCGATGGGGCGGGCAGAGCTGTCCCCGTTGCATTTTTTTGGTGGTGCTGTGCTGTTGGTGCTGGGTGCTCAGACGGAAAGCTCCCCTCTCTGTCGTACTGGTCCCCTGTTTATCAGCAGAGTTGCAGTGGAAAATGGTGAGCTCACTGCTTGCTCTGATGACAGAAAATGTGGTCATGCAGAGGAGAGTGTAAAAACACATGGAAATCGACTGTTGTCGTGATGACGGTTGATTCGAATAAAATACAGTTTATTTGATTTTACTTGTCTACAGTCTATCGCCTATTCTATCACACTGCAGAATGCAACCGGCGCGTCATCGCTCAGCCTCGATTGTACAACGGGAGAGATATGATAAAACTCGAAAACGTGAGCGGGAAACACGAACAGCCCGTTGAGAAAAAAAAAAGCATGTGGTCAATGACGTGGGTGGGGTGAGAAAGCAAGACAATGGACACCCAAAGACAGTGTCAGCAGCTTGGGCAGTGATTATGGACAATGACTCGATGAAGGTACGGGAGAAAACAGAATGTAAGAGTGTGGTAGAGTGTAGTAAAGAGAGAGGCTGACGAACGCGAGTGGACGAATCGTGAGCGAGATGTTACAGTTTATTATAGTGTGGTGTTGTACCTGTACGGAGTAAGCTGTAAGTGAGAGTGAGATTTGGGTACATCTCTCCAAGTAACGACCAGGCAATGAATGTACCCCTACAACCGCAGCCCGCAAACCGTTTGTGGTTTTGCCTGCCCACGCTCCGTTGAAATAACGGCTCGGGGCAACCTAACCCAGAGAGCTCGCAGACCTTTTATTTACAGCTTTTGATTTGGCTTGACAGAGTGAGTGTGAGACGCCTGCCTTTTCGGAAACTTTTGTCGATGAGAGTGAGAAAGGCAATCAATAAA
The DNA here is from genome assembly GCA_019925295.1 of Sporothrix pseudoabietina. Taxonomy (NCBI): domain Eukaryota; kingdom Fungi; phylum Ascomycota; class Sordariomycetes; order Ophiostomatales; family Ophiostomataceae; genus Sporothrix; species Sporothrix pseudoabietina. The sequence goes on along the minus strand of JADHKS010000022.1, from coordinate 454,683 downwards.
CACAAAAAAGCAAATACCAGACTGTGGATACATATAAAAGTCATGAAACCATGAAATTATGTCCCGTCACAACAACGATAACAGGAAATAGATGGACGTCAAAAGACGGCAGCAAAAGAAGAGTCCATACTAGTCCGAGGAGAGTAGCAAAAAGGAAACATGCAAAAAGAACAAGACAAAGAACACACAAAAACGGGCGTGGACACCGGGGACTAGATACGATTCGATGCGGTCACGACCGGGAGGATTACGATAGTTAGTTTGCCAATCATTTATTATTTGAATTTCTATGCATTCGGTACGGGCTGGGCTGTGGTCGGTGGTGTTTGGACGAGATGATGGCACCCTGTTGGCAGCAATACAATGTCAATAGAACGTCAACTACAACACCCGTTTGTCACCTGAGATTGTCGCCTTGTCCCGTCCTTTGGCTGCTTCTGTTATCGTTTCCTTTATTTCTCATTCTCTCCCGCTCAGGCTGAGCAGTCGACCGGCGGTTCGTCATGATTTATTTTCTCGTTCAGCCTTCTGATGTCCGTTCTGATGTCTGTTTTCCATATAACGAGACACTCGTTCCTTGCATTAGCTTCGTTTTCATTTGGTTGCTGTTGACTGTGAACCATGATAATGGTAGCACCAAAAGGCGGAGATTTGTATGCTTTGCATGTCTCCGCATCCAGACCGGTACACATTTCTTTCTTTGCTTCTTTTTCTTTCCCTTTATTCTTCCCCGCCGTCTCCCGTCCATCCCCGCCGTCTCCCGTCCATCACCCGTACCGACCGGTGCCAATGGTCTGGCCATATCATGTTTGAAGTCTGTTAGTATCTGATTTTTGCAGCCAGACTCGTCCATAGTTTGGATGTTAACATATTGTTGCTACTATTACAGCCTTCAGTGGACGGAGCCGATAGCCATCTATCCATCCGCCTGCAACATCCTCCTTCCCCCCTGTCCGTCTGCCCTACCCATCCTTCTTGTGCTATGTCTAGTGTCCGCCGTAATACCTGTTACCCCTTCACTCTTGCATCTTTCGCCTCCCAACTACCTCCGTTAACCCCCATCTCTCATCTTATCACTTCTCATCCTCATGCCTCCAATCGTGGGGAAACCAGACTTGCATATCTCTTATAGGGTTGGCGTGTCACCAGCGTAGGATCAGAAGCACGATAGAATCGTAGAAAGGACCTGTAAAAAGGAAAAAAAAAACGGGAAGAATAATCAGAGACCACTGTAAATACCATACGGATGTGATCCTTACGAGCAGATAATCCGCAAATAGTTCGCAAATAATTCTGTAACATGCGCGCACCCTACCAAAGTCTCTTCTGCTTTTGATTTTTATGACTATAATAGCCACACACTACGCCCAGTTCCTGCATTCAAAGCGAATCACGGCTTCACTAAGAGTCATAACCATATGACGAGGTCTTGCAGCCTGTCCTGCATAGAGGCAGCGTTGAATATTGTAAGATATATGTGTTTATCTTACCAAGCCATAACCAAGCTTTTCTGGATAGTGGCCTCTGTACGTCGATCATCTACTTGGAGCACTCTATCTGCCAGAGTAACATCTCACAAACTATGGACGTAGTGCTGCGGCGTGGAACCTTGTTCCCCGGGGAAGGAGTCGTCATTCTCGCTCTCTCTTTCTTGCTCCTTGGCTCGTTCTTCGACCTGCTTTGCCTGTCTAGTTCAGTTCACCTAGACACCCGGCCGTCTTTCTGGTCCCTACATAGCCACCTGCTGCACTCACCTTGAATGAAGGGGCGTCTTTCCCCTAGAGTACCTTTTCCGTTACCACGGCGAGCGGTGCAGACACTCCTCTCGGACCTGGACCTGGACATGGTCATGCACATATCTCGGTACAATATTGTGCAGAGCCCAAGCCACGGGTTCCTGATGCTCGCAAGCTGTTGGCACGCTCGCACTCTGCTTTGCCGCAACCACTTGGGCCGTACTCTTTGCTGCTGCCTTCTTCTCGTACAGTCCCTTTGACCCAAATTCTTTGCATTGTGTTTGGGAAAATCCTCATGGGCGGCTCCTTACAGTCTCTCGTATGGTATCTAGGACCTCTGCATGGCCTTTGTATGGCCTCATGTGATGTATATATCCATTATTCAACTTTATCTTTGCCAATAACTGTTTGGCTTCATCTACCCTCACAATTTGATATTAATTCGACTTTACATACATTCACACCGTGCACAGCACACCGTGCACAGCACACCGTGCACAGGTTTTTCTTGTCTCTTCTCACTCCTCTCACGTCGAGGCCCCCCCTTGAAGTATGGATAACTCAAACAGACACTTTTTCCTCTTTAACGCTGCCGGTCCTTGCCAGCTTCCATTGCTGCCCGATGGGAAGCCTTCATCGCTTTGAGCCTTGTGCACATCACTTTGATTTTCTTGTCACTCGCCTCACTCGCCTCACTCGCCGACCGGTGTTGTCCATGCAGGCACCTGTTTGTGGATGTTGCAGATCAGCCGGTCGGTTTGTGAGCCCAGCCCTACGATTGGCAAAGGCCGACAACAAAGACGGTATTTCTGTGCACACAGACGGAGTAGAGTATAGTGATAGGTGGAGATCAAAATAAACAATTGCCGGATGAATGCTATCCAAAGCATGTAGTCTTGTCAGCTTTGCGTGTTCTGCTTCAGCTCAATGTGTTGCTACATCTGTGCGCGACCTCACAGGGCTGCAAACTCTCTCACACACCACCCTGTCGGACTCTGTACGACGGCATTCTTCCGAGAAGTGCGACTCGTGGTATCGAATGCAGAGCGTTGATATGGTAGCCGAGAATCGTATGAAAACAGCCTCATGTCTTGGTGGCCGATGAATCGGAAGACAGCATACGGTTCCGGCACTGGCAGCTGTCGAGGCAGAGTGCGGAATAGATTCAGAATGGCGGAGAGACAACATAGGCAGTGTCTGTTTTACATTTAGTCTGTTTTACATTTAGTCTGCTTTACATTCAGTCTGCATACTGCCTGGATATCATGGAGGCGAAGCTATGCAGGGTCGAGACAGAATGTACACGTTGGTGTCGCTGATAGAAATGTTTGTATCAGGTGGTGAGCACGAGCAAACGTCGAGGAAACAATGACAATCTGGTGGAGGAGAAACGAGATATCTTGAGTAAGATGTGCTGGTATGCTCATCGTGGTGCACGATGCCGGCTATGGCGTACGCGGTGGTTGGCCGTCTTTCTCCCTCTCTCATATAAGTCGTTATTTCGCCCTGTTTACGCTTCGAGATGACGCAACAAGCCGCTGTACAGCCATGCACGCTCTTTGTATCCCTCTTCTTTTACATAGAGTGCGTGCGCACATGGAGCACATGCACCTGTCCACATGTACAGCTCAAACTGTGGGTAACACTGCAGATTCTGCAACTCGGTCTGCGACGACGTTCTCCCTTTTCTTTTGTGTGTGTCTTCGCCGTTCATTTATTTTGACATGCCCCTCCCACCAACTACCGCCCGCAAGCCATAGCCATACGGCAGTCATGTGTCTGTTTTGTTTTGGTTTCCCTCACATCGTCGCTTCCGTGTTTCGTGTAGATCGAGGCAGACTAGTCAAATGTGCATCCAATGTGCATCCAAATGCGCATCTAATTCTCCGGTGTTTACTCAAGGCCGCGTGGCCAGCAATGTGTGTCGCACGCTGTGAACGGCCGGCAATGTTTCAATAATGTCAAAAAGATGATATAAATAAAAACAAGATCCGACAAATAGTGTCCATCTCTGATTTGTGGATTTACACGTCATGTTTCCCATTGGTGTTTGTTGGCGGCCAATTTGATTTCTCCATTGTCCGTTGTCTGTTCTGTCGTGATTTCTCCATTGCCCGTTGTCTGTTGTCTGTTGACCATGTTCCTGATTTTTTGTTTTTTGTGATCTGTGTGTGTCGTTTCGATCTTCATGCACCATATCAAGACGAAACATCGAAACGGTTGTCGACAAAAAACATCTCGAAACTAAGAGACTACGGAGTACCGATAAAGCTACGGGTGTATCATTCTTTGGTGCAAGATCGGGGCGTTCCCCAGATAGTATGTCTCTCGATTTGCACGTCGTCAAAATAGACTCTTTTTTAGAGTGAGGCTTCCTGTTGCTTTCTCCTCTGCCTCTGTGCCTCTGCCTCCACCCCGATGGACGGTCGGAGGAGACGGAGACTACAGGTGCTATTCATCTCTAGAGTGTTGCGCAGCTTTCGTGGCGTGAAAAGGAGGGACGCCTGAAACGAAAAGACAAAAGAACAAGTATGGGCAAAAGAAAAGAAAAAAAAAGCCTAAAGTGTCCGAAGAAGAAGGTAAAAAAAAAAGAGATGAATGACACTCGACCCCCTGTAAGTCAGTCCTTCGTAGGGCTGGGAAATGTGGATCGCCCTTGCTTTTCTTTGCTTTCTTTCTCTTTTTTCTCTTTCTTCTCCTTCTTCTCTCCGCGAATGGATACTGGCTCAACGGCTGGTTCCAGGAATAAAATGATGCTACGTCGTACTCCGTGCTCAGTACAGGATTCATGCCCGAGCCAAGGACATCCTTGGGATTCTGGGGGGTAATCACTCTTAGACTCCGTACGCCTTGAGCGCAAAAAGAATAGTGCAACGTCAGGGGACGGACATGGAAATGCGCGACGAAATGAGGTGCAAAGGGGGCTGAGAGAACCGGAAGGATTCACAACTGGGCGCAGCACGAACCAGAATTGAAGAGAATACTGAGTAAAACAAAAGAAAGACAATTAAATGCAGTAAAAGTGTGGCTTATGTCAAAAAAAAAAAAAACACGCCGCGGTGGTGATGCGAAATATGCGGGAAAGATGCATGCTCCGAGCAGCACAGCGGCGCGAATGAACGAGTCCGCCTCATAGTGTCAAGTCACCGACAAAAGGTGTGGCTTGATATTTTTGTGCCTTTGTGCATATGTCCCTCATGCATTTACTTCTAATTTTGGGCTGCTTCTGTGTGGTTTTGATTCAGAAATATCGTGGACAACACATACAACAGTACGGAGTGTTTGAGGACTTCCCTTGAGATCTCGGACATCTCATCTCACTCTCACCTAGGGAATACATGACTATAGATTTAGAATACAATCTCTCACCCAACCCAACACCTTTGCAACTGAACGATGCTGCAGCGTCGAAACCCGGGAACACTGCATGAGCTAAAGTTGACGACAGGCCAAAATTTAGATTGAGAAAATAAATAAAATTAAAATTAACGGCCCGACGTTCTTCAACGTTTCTCAGCCACCTGACAACCCCCCGTTTCGTTGCACCGCCCTGTTTCTGATAAATTTCTGCCATGCTCTTTTGGTCTTCTCCCAACTTGGCTCTATTTTTCTACCTCTTTTTCTACCTGTCGTTCATTCTATGCCCCCTTCTAGTTCGTCCACTACCAACACGATGGCCTCGAAAAGAAATAGATTGCTCTCGCACCATTATGGCGACAGTCGACGATCTCGGCCTTTCTTTTAGGGTCTTTTTTGCCTTTTTTTACCTAGTATGATCGCCGTCTTCCTCGCCATTCCTTCCACTTACATGGTTCATCCGTTCATCGCGTATCATTCCCCTTGACTAGCGGTGTGGATAGAGTCTTCTGTGCTTTCCTGATAGGCCTGTGCTCTAAACACATTGTGCCCCGTTGCAAGGCTGTGTCCTATCTTCTCCTCCAAAAAAGCAAACGGCCAACTCCCCGCTCGGTCACGGTCCCAGTCTAGCTTGTGTATCGTTCCCTGTCTTCCCTTACCCGTCTTTTCTGTATTCTCTTGTGCTCTTGTCTTCTTTTGTTCTTCGTCTCTTCCTTCCATTCCTTCCGTTATGTTTGTGCACCGGGGATGTCTTGCAGGAATCCGCCGTAGTCTCTTTAGGGCCTTTCTTGGGGCGTTTGGGGGCGTATCGTTTCAAGATGGACAGATGGGGGGGAGACGATGGATTTGTTGGTGGAATTCAAAACACAAAAACAAGCAAAACACACGCCAGCACGTTGAGAACGAGAAGAAACCAACACACACTAGACGAAAGAGGAGACAAGAAAGATACAGCCAGACAAGGAGAAAGAAACTGGGCAGGTCCTGGTAATCTTGGAAACGAGACGGCGAGCGTGCCAGAGGAGCCTGGAAATCCTGCAGCTACACTACGGAGTACACTGGACACAGCTACAGCTAGTGAGGGAGGCAAGGCACCTGGACAGAGACAAGAGCAAATCCTACCACGTAAAAGGGGGCGAGAAGGGGCGCGTGTGGAAGCGGAAGGGTATATCCAGACCACACGTGGTCCAGTGGTCCAGTGGAGAGAACGCAGAAACAGGATCTTGTCCACAGTCACCCCCTCAACTTCAGAGTAAACCCAATCGATATTGGTCGAAACAAAAGGGCGTGTAGACAAGACATATCTTTGCATCTTGGCATCCTCGACGATTCCGGATCGAGCATAGACAGATGCCCTTTGAGACGATATCTGATACGGGTCTAGCGGTCGAGAAGGAAGGTGTTGACCACGACTTCCCCCCTTGTCTGTCACGCTGTATATATTGACTATCGAGAAGATGTCGAGATTTGAATTAACAAGCATAATACACAACTGCAATACGATGCAACAACTCTTTCCCTATTGATTGCTACCTTCTTTAGGAAAGTAAACTTATTTTTTTCTTTCCCTTTCTTGTCCATTTTCTTTGCCACTCTGGTTCACCCCCTGAGACTGGCATTTAGACGGCAAATTCCAGCCCATACTATTGGCCGTATCTAGCTCGAAGTGCCTCCCTTGAGGCATAATTTTCAAACAATTGACGTCGAACGTGATGCAGTCGAGTTTCTATTCGTGGAATTTGGCGACCATCACTGATAGACAGCGGACATGTGGGGCTTACTTGGCAGTCCAGCTTTCAGGCTACCATGCCGTAGACGCAAAGCGGGAATCATAGTAAAGGCTTCCTATCACAAGGTGACCGCCTTCTCGGAGGTCTGCTCTGACTGCCACGGCCACCTTTGTAGATAACCGAGAGGCGGTGATATGGTAATAACAAAACGGTTGCTCTATATGTCCCTGTCTGGACCGGTTGCCTTGGTCAAACTGTGCCGCATTCGATCATGCGGTTGTTGGGCAACGACTATGGAGGGAAGGAGGCGAACGGATGCTGCCTATCGTTGCCTCGTCACACCGGGCATCACTCTCTGTTCATCGTGATCGTGGGCTTGTGCACTATCAAAGCCGCAACAGCATCAAGGAGAGTATCGACTATGAGAGAGAGAGAGGGAGAGAGAGAGAGAGAGCATGAAAAGAGTCGTTTCTCGTCTATATACGTAGATACCTTGGACACCAAAACTGCCGTACTACCTGATAAAAAGATGAATGATGAAAGGTAAGAAAAGACCAAAGCAAATTCATCCCTAGCACCAGTGTTCTCCTTGCTACCCAGAATGTAAAACAGAAGACAAAAAAGAAAGACAGAGTGACAGAAAGACAGAAAGCAGAGGAGTGTAGTGCTTGTTGGACGTTGTTGCCGCTCCGCGGATGTGTCGGTCGCCTTCGGCTCCCTCACAGCCGTCCATGCCGCGCCTTGAAAATGGACACCTTGTCGTCATAAAAGAAGATTTCACGCATCTGCAGGCGCGGCGGACGAGGCACACCCGCGTCGGCACCGCCGCCACCCTCCAAGAACGAATCGTCCGAGTCGCCGCTGTCCGACAGGTGGTCGGCGTCGTCGCTGTCGTGCGTGTGGGCGGGGGCATTGGGCACAAAATTGTGGTGAGGGTGGCCATGGCCATGGGGGTGGGCATGGGGATGCGGCGGCGGCGCATCGTCGTCGTCGTCGTCATCGTCGTCGCTGTCATCATCGTCGTCCTCCTCCTCCTCATCCGAGGAAGTGGACGACGTGTCCGTGCCATCGTGAATCGACCCGTCGACACTATTGTCGTTGCCGGCGCCACTGGCCGACCCGGACGACTCGTCTTCGTCCCTCTCAGAACCATGGAGCTCGACGATCTCGTAACACTTGGCGCCAATGCCGACAAAGCAGAGCTGGACCTCGGGCCGCAGCGTGACAATGTCGGCGATCTGCATGGCCAAATCATAGGGCGACAGGGGCTCGACGACGTGGTCGACAATGTGCTGCACGTGCAACGATCGCAACTGGGGCAGCTGCGGCAGGCGCTGGAGGAATGTGTGCCAGTTGGCGTAGTTGAGGGTGAAAGCCAGCTCGCGCAGGCTGGTCATGCGGCCACTGGTGAGATAGTTGAGAATGTCCGAAGTGACTGTCCAGATGCGGCGGCGGCGGGAGCCCTCGAGATGGTCCGTCTCGGCGCGGAGGTTGCCGTCGATCAGCAGCTTTTGGAGGCTGGCGCGGTGCGGTTTGATGGCGCTCTTGAAGATGTCGTTGATGCTGATTTGGGTGGAGGTGTCGGATTGGCGGCGGTTCTGGAGGAAGAGCACTTGCAAAGAATTGGGCGCGAGGGTTTCACGGATAAACGACAACAGAGCTTTGGAAACGATGTCGGTATGGATGCTCTTCAGGGCCATGTGGTAGTGCATGGGCGCATTGGAGGTTGGCGGCGCGGCAATGCCAAAACCATTGCCACTATGCGCCGGCGTAGGACGGAAGTGCTTCTTGAGCTGGCGCCAGAGGGACTCATGCTGAGGACAGCTGAGGATGGTGAGAGTGGTCAGGGTAGACCAGTCGATGGCGCGCACGAGGACCTGCATCGACAGAGGCACGCGTTCGAGTTCGAGCGTAGTCAGACGAAGCTTCTTGTCGAGGCGTTGGGCAGCTTCGGCATCTTCGGTGCCATCGTCATGGTCGTGGTCCCGGTCGTTGCGAGAGTTGCTGAGGTTCAAGCTGCCGACCGGCACATCGACCTCTTCAGCGGCAGGTGTGTAGATGGGTAGCAGCGAGTGAGGAATAGGGGGAGGAGCGGCTGCCGCGGCGGACGAAGATGACGATGACGAGCTGGGAGTCGCTTGCAGGCTGGCCGATGCAAGGTCGCTTTGGGTGGTGGTCGAGGCCACAGGCGTTGTCTCGCCGTCGTCGGTGGTACTGGCGGTGTTGGTGGCCGTACCGTTTGCCTCGCCTGCTACCGTGTTGCCTGCCGTTGTTGTCGTCGTGTTTATGTTCTTCAGTGCTGCCGCCGGCTTCCGGCGGATGTCGTAGACGCGTCCGACCAAAATACCCAGGACACCGCCCAGACGACGCTCGCCGATCATGCTCTCACCAGGCCAGCTGGCATCCAAGTCAACCTGCTGAAGGGTAGCACCGTCCCAGGTCTGGACAAAGTCCTTGCTGATGGCGTGCGTGGCAATACCGATGCGCAGCTCCGTCAGACGGCTGCGAGAGCGCTCAATGAGCACGGCCAGCTCGTCGAGGTAGCCCAGCTCGTCAATGTCGAGGACGGTCAGGTTGCGCAACGGCGGGACGACGCTGAACGTAGGAAACTCGACATTGCTCAGCTCGTAGGGGATGGCAGGCCGTGGCGGCGGGTGGCCGCCATGCGGAGGCAGCATGATGCCAATTGGAGTCAAGTTGCTGCCCTGGGGCACAAACAGTTGCGGCGGCGCCGGTGCGATGCTAGGACTGGTAGACGGCGAGCCGGGCGGACTCGCTTGCGAGTTGTTGTGCCAGCGGATCCAGAGGCGGTCGAGCTTGCAGGTGCCGTGCTCCGGGTCGTAGTCAGGCAAAGAAGCCAGAGCCATGAAGACGTCGGACACCACGCCTGTCGGCATGTCCCAGACAAAGTTCTCGAGGTTCTGCATCTTGGCCACACAGAGGGCCACGAGGGTACCCAGCATCTTGCCGCTCTCCTTGTTGATCATGTACTCGGCGATCCAGTCGCGCGGCCCGTTGCCGAGCGAGAACTTGCGGGTGTATTTGGCATAGTCGGGGCTGCCAAACTTGGTTTGGTGGCCAAAGATGCCGCTGCCCAGTGAGTTTGCGCTGGAGACGTTGCGGCCGCGGCGAAGGTGCTGGAGGCGGCGCGAGGTGCGTGCAAAGGCGCTGCCGAGACACAGGGTGGAAAGACCATAGGTCAGGGCGTCGACGCTCTTGCCTTCGGCGACGGGGGCCTGAGGATCTGGCCAGACAATGTCGAAGCGGGAGTAGATGTGTGGGACGGCGAGGTTGTACAGGGTCGAGTTGGTCAAGGCGAGGGAGGTCAGATCGTTTGTGTGGGTGATCTGTGCGAGTATCAATGTTAGCGGGTGTGCCAGGTAACAAGTGCAGTCTGTGTAAGTAAGTGGTGTCCTACGACGTACCTCTTTAACAATCAGCCGCAGAATGTCGTTTGGCAGCTCCAACAGCGTCAACGGCTTCTTGGCCGACGTACTGCCGTCATCCACAACGGCAGCCTCAACAGGCTTCTCGTTCGGCACTGCCTTGTTTGCCGGCAACCTGGAGTGCTTGCTGGGGTTGGACGAGCCGAGTGGCGGGCCGCCAGCGCTGCTGCTGCGGATCGGGTGGAGAGCAAGCGGTGCGGTAGCCGGAACAGCTCCGTTCGTTACGGCAGCTCCGTTGGTTACGGCAGCTATTATTGTCGGTGCGGGAGCAAGTGCCGGTGCCGGTGTCGATGTTGCCAGAGTCGGTGTGACGTCTGCTGTAGCATCCAGGACAGCCAGAGCGGATGCCGTGGTCGCCGTGGTCGGGGGTGTGTTTGTGGTTGTGGCAATGACGGGTTCGTCGGTAGCCGAGATGATGATCTCTTCCGACTCGTATGTTGGCGGTGCGACGGGCGGTGCTTGCGGCTGTGGGAGAGCCTCATACTCGGCGGGCAAGGCTGAGCTCGCCGTGGGTGTTGTTGAAGCTGTCTTTGTGGATGCAAGTGCTTCTTCTGCTGGTGCAGGAGCATCTTCTGGTTGCTCCGACTCTGTCGTCGTTGAAGAAGGCTCAGCAGTTGTTTCTGGTGCTGGCAATTCGTCGGAATTAGATGCCGGGATGGCCTTGACGACCACGTCTGATGCCGGTGCCGGTGCCGAGGTTGGTGGCACGGCTGCCATGCTGTCGGTAGGAATGGTCGAGGAAGAAGAGAAAGAAGAGCAAGAAGAGGAAGAGCCCGAAGCTCCGAGATCAGCGTCGCCGGACATGTCTCAAGGAAAGGCCCAGGACAGGGCTCGGCAGATGATGGGAGGGCGAGAAAAAGTGAGGCGGTTGGGCGGAGACGGGTGCGGTGAGTGCCGCCGGGGGTGGCCAAGAGTTCAGAGCGATATGGGACGAATGCGAGTCACGAGAGATGCAAGTAGGAGAAGGTCGAAGACGTGAAAGAAGAAGCTGTTTGTCGAAAAAGCGTGGAGGTGCGGTTCGTTGCAGGGGAGGCGGTATGCAAGGTCGATAAGAGTAGAAAAGTGGATGCTGGAATATGGAGAAAGGCGAAGGCGGTCATGAGAGTGAGAAGAGTACGACGTATAGCCTCGTAGTGTCGTCGGTATCGTGTAGGAGGATGCGAAGATGCGAAGATGCGAAAAAGAGAGTAGGAAGCTGAAAACTTTGGCGGATGGATGCCTTGAAGCTGGGCTGAGAAGGAGCTGTGGTTGAACAAAGAAGGCAGGAGTCAGTTATGCCGTTATGGGAGGAAAGAGCACGACAATAGTGACAAGAACGGCAGGCTGGTGGTGGAGAGAGGTGGATGGGCAGGTGCGGAGGAGTTGCGCTAATGGAGAGGGCTGGAGCGGGCGAAATACGGAGTACTCGTAAGGCGAACAGCAGCGAAACTTGGGGGGAGGCTGTAAGCCTGAGCTTGAGCTTCTGAACAAGAGCAAGAACGACCCGGCAAAGGGTGGGCTAGTCCAGTGGGGGCCCACTCAGCAACCAGGCAGCTGTAAACTGGTGCAAGGCGGCGGCGCGAGCCAATCAGAGGCGGCGATTAGGCTTCTGAGTGCTAGCCTGCTAGGCGATCGTCTCTTTTTACTGCTTCTTACTGAGTGTTGTTTCGGTGGCCGTCGACTTACCAGAAACAACAATGTCTTGAGGATTCAAAAGGATTTACTCCGAATACTCCATATAGAGTGGCAATTATTCTCTATACAACATTTTCGGTAGCAAAGAAAAGCACAAAAAGATGCCGAAGAAGAACACGGGGGGTTGGAAATGCAACGTCAAGGAGTGGTTGGCGTTTGCTGGCACATTGAAATGCCTGCAGGGCCTTTGGGCCAGACCAGACGAGACCATGAGACCAGGGCTTGGGCCGTTGGGCCTTGATAACATGGTGGTTCCTGGTTGATAGATTGACTCCGTGTATCTGTATATGTTGTTCTTCACTTTTCTGTTTTTATCGTGATTTTGGAGTTGTCAAGGTTGGTGTTGCTATTGCTCACTTGGGAAAGAGCACACGGGCACATGCTGACCACCACGAGGACTAGCACGCGCAGCCGTTCGTTGTAGCTCCAACAGGAATGCGCTGTTGATGTCACTCGCCCAAACGGGAAGCCGCCACGCACACAACACGGCCGTGCCTTCCTGCTCCTTCGTCTGATGGTGGAAGAGGGGAAAGGGAAAGAGCGAGGAACCCCAAGAAAGATGCAAAATGGAAGCCGCCCCCTTTTTGCAGAACTCGACTGTTTCCAAGTAAGAAGCGAAGCAGGTTCTCCTCCTCTTTCAACATGTACTCATACACGTCACATTGTCGCATTTCCCTGTCACCTTCGTCCCTCACGTCGTGGTCGTCGTTGGCTTTGCCGCCTGAACCAACACTAGCGCCCGCGCTCTCCGCTGCAACTCTCCCACCCTACCACCCTTCCACCCCTGTCTGCCCTGGAACTACGCGCTAGGCCGAAGCCTGAAAAGCCTCTACTCAGGAAAAGCCTCCGACAGACGAACGTTGGACCTCGACAAAACTGCGACCGCCCGTTTCTGCCTGGTTTTTCTATTTTAGCCTTGCCCTTTTGGCTGCTTCTTCGCGACAAGATAACACGATTTCATTTCGCGATACTGTGGCGACGTCTGTCTACAAAGATCTAAAAGCGCATTTCGAGCGTCGATTGTCCCAAAACCCTTTGACGACCTTGCATCTACGAACTACCGTGCAGCCTCCCCCACCGCGCATCGCATCCAACCGCTTCGGCCACCGCCGCCACTCCCAGCCCAAACAGAGAGCACACTCTGAAAGACGGCCGGCCCCTCAAGATACTACACAATATTTTGTTCTGGAGACTCTTGCTCTTCTGAATACTAGGACACGCTCCTTGCATCGTCCTCGAGAGCAACACCCTGCCCAACGACCACAACGCGCCCGCGCCCGACGACACAATCAACAATAATACACTACAACTACCTCAACTACCTCAACTACCTTAACTCCTCGCTACACAACCTCCGCCACAATGTCCGCCTTCTTCCAGGAACTCTGGGAGTCCATCTTCACGCCCGGGCCGACACCCTCGCTGCTGATTGCCACCAACGTCACGTTTGCCGTCCTGCAGGTCGTGCTCTTCGTCCTGCTGATTGCCACCTACTCCATCCACTTTGTTGTGTTGTCCGTGCTGGCCGGCGGCCTCTGGTGGGCCGTCAACTGGTTTGCGCGCGAATTGAAGGCGGCCAAGGCGCTGCAGGACGAGCAGGACGAGGAGGAAAAGAAGAAGCAGCGGCGCCGGGCGGTGGTGGCGGCAGCGACAGCGTCGCTGGTGTCGACGGACAGTGAGACGGAGGTGGATGAGACGGCAGCGGCGGTCAGCGGACAGGCGACAGGTCGCGCAGTGGCGTCTGGTTCAGCACGGCAGCGGACCACGGCAGCGGCTGCTGCACAAGTCGGGGCCGAGACGGACGGAGGTGCACCCGCGCTGGCCGCCCCTGCTGTTGCCGGGGCAGCCATCGCTGGGGCAGCCACGACGCTGGGCAGCGGCAGCCAGGGCAGCAACAGTGCCAGCACGAGCAGCCAGCGGCTGTCGTCGCGGTCGGGTGTGAGCACGGAGGACGAGTGGGAGAAGGTGTCGGAGAATGAGCAGTAGGGAGACTCGTCCTCTAGCACTGGCTCGCACGCTGGGAATGACTATGTTGTTCTCAGGTAGATGTGCGCAGTCGACGTCAGTCGTCAGTCGACAGCCTTACTCTGCAAGCCTAGCCTCAACGTGTGCTCACACCCCCTGTCCATCAAACTACACCTGCATCTGATCTGTATATAGCGAATCTACGAGTAGCAAACGACAAACGACGAGCGGTCTTGTTTGCGTCAGTATCCAATATCCCGGCCATTTGGCCACAAATGCATTCTATGTCCAAATTTATTCAATGTTGCAGTAATGCATCTTCAGTTTTCTCGGTGTCCCTCTAAAATGTGTTCATGATAGGTCAAGGATGCTGGTCGTGTGTTCCTGATACTAGAAGCTCTCCAAAGTCAAGCTTCAGGCTGCAGCTTGTCTACGGGTACTCGTTCTGCCGTTCTGCCCAATGGGGGGGTTCTGGTCGTTGTTAGCGGGGTAGCTTTTGACTGGTGCTTTTTGGTGGTTGGTCTTGGCTCAAGGCGCCAGCCTAGCGCAGCCTTTCTCTGGCAGCTGCACGTGACGCTCTTTTTGAGTCTTCCGCGTCGACCTTTCAATTGCTGTAGTTTGTACGAGTAAATAATTTTCGAGGGCAAGTCAAGCTTCGCGACGACCGACGACCGACGACCGACGACGACGACCATCCAAGGCTACGACCACCACGAGCGACGACCACGACAACACACCTGCCATCTTCTCTCTACAGACTGCACGCGACCACATTCGACGCGCACATACTCGGCATTCTCCTCGTCAATCGGCGGTCCTTTTTTTTCTCCCCTCCTGTCCTCCTCAACCGCCATCATGAAGCTCGTCAGGTACGCGTGCCCCCTTCCTTGTCTACGATCCGTGTCGTGCTATGCACCCACTAACAGTCTGCAGATTCCTCATGAAGTGCGCCAACGAAACGGTCACCATCGAACTCAAAAATGGCACCATTGTCCACGGCACCATCGCCTCCGTGACGCCCCAGATGAACACTGCCCTCCGCAACGTCAAGATGACCCCCAAGGGCCAGGACCCCATCCCGCTCGACACCATGAACCTGCGCGGCAGCACCATTCGCTACTTTATCCTGCCGGACAGTCTTCCTCTGGATACGCTTCTGGTCGACGACGCGCCCAAGCCCAAGAACAAGGCGCGCAAGGAGTCGGACCGCGCGGGCGGTGCAGGCGGCGGCCGTGGCGGTCCGCGTGGCCGTGGCCGGGGCGGCCGGGGTGGTGGACGGGGGTTCGGTGGTGGCGGACGCGGCCGGGGCGGTTTCCGGGGAAGGGGTTGAGACTACAAGCGTCGCACGAGGCCGCCGACAGGCGGTCGGGATTCTTCACCTGCCCACCTGCCCACCCGCCTGTCCACGACTTATCTTTTGCATCTGCGTTATTTCTGCCTGGCTTTCTTGGTGTATGGATTGTCTGCCACGGGTTTGCACTTTCATAGTACCTCTCTGTCGTCTGCGTTGATCTTATTGTTATTTTGCTTGGATTTAATGGCGTTTACGGACGTTTTTACTGTTTCGTTGGGCGGTGAAAGGGCACAAAAAGCATCTACGAGAGATGGAAAAAAGAACATCAGTCATACTTTTCATGAGTTGAAAGCAAGTTGTGTCTGTCTGAGAAAGAAAAAGAAAGAAAAAGAAAGAAATGACATGTGTCTATGCTAGAACTCCAAAACAAATACAAATAAATCATGAACCACGTCAACTCCGAGCGCCGTACGATGCCCATCTCTTCTTCGCTCACTCCCTCCATATCCGCACAATCTGCAGCTTCTCCCAGCCGGCCTGCTTGCCACTCGAGCCGACTGTCTCGGCGTGCCAGGACGTGGAGGGTGACGACGACGGCCACTGCCTTATGCGCTCCTTGACGGCATCGGGCCGGTTCTGTGCGCACAACAAAATGTATGCACATCCCCGCTCCGACAGCACTTCAGGCAGCGCCTCCAACAATCGGTCGGTCGTCTCCATGCCGTCGTGCCCGCCCGCATAGGCTAGTTCCAGCAGGTGCGAGTCGCGCGCAAAATCGTCGCGAACGTCTGGCGACTCGTTTTGTGGGAGAGTTGGTGTGGGCACATAGGGCGGGTTGAAGAGCAGAACGTCGACCTGGCCGGGGCGCAAGCAGGACACCAGGTCGGCGCGCACGCCGCCGACAAGCGTCCCCGTAGGTGGGAGGCCGTTGTTGTCCGACGCGGCCGCCTCCTCCTCCTTTACAGCTCGTCGCACTGTCTCTGCTGTCGCCGCCAGGGCAAACGTATTGACGTCGACGGCCAGTGCGAGCGGCCGGCTCTCGCCAAACAGATGCCTTGCCTGGGCAGCGACAAAGGCGAGCACAACGCCCGACCCGGAGCCAATCTCAACGACAAGGGGCAGTGGTGCTGCTGCTGGAAAGCGTGTCTGCAGAAACGTCGCCTCCGCCGGCAGGGCCAGCGTATCAATCATGAGGAACGAGTCCTCGGCCGGCTCGTAGACGCGGCTGTATGGGACATGGGACGTGTCTGGTGTGGGCAGCATTTTCATTTGTGTGGTGTGAAGAAGAGTGTGAGTGTGGTAGTTGTAAGATGTGTGTGAGCAGTGGAGTGTCGTTGACAGCCGTTGAAAATCTTGAAGAAAATCTTGAAGAAAAGCTTGAAACTATTAGAGGGGCGCCACCAAAGGCTGCCAAACTAACACCGACTGCACGTAAAGTGAGCATCACCACTTTTCACGGCAGACAACTTCTGTTCACAGGAAAAGAAGAAAATAATCTGATCCTGATCGGGGTTATTAGACATACACACCAAAAAGAGACCCCATTTTGGCCGCTAAGCAATCGAGAGAATAACAATTTATGCTACCCAACAGAAGACTCACAGCCACATCTCCTCTTCTTACAACACAAATCAGCAGCATCTCAGAACAAAATGATTTGAACAAAAAAGCCAATGCTCCATTTTATTCCTATGTGGAACAGCAACAAGCCAATGCTTCAGTTTTAATCCTATGTGGAACAGCAACAAGAAGTACCAACGTCTTTCTTCCACAAGGTCTTCCAAACGCCTATCCAACTTGTCTGTCTTCTCCCACTTCACTTCTCTCCTCACATCACTGCACACTTGCACTCCACCCCTAGATCCTGCGGATCCGGTCCCAGCCCAAAACGCATGCCGTCCTCGACATTGACAATACGCCGGACATGGTTGCGGTCGTAGACGCCGCCCAGCGTGTGGACGGGGCAGGGAATCGCAGACCAGGTGTTTTCGGCTCTGATCTCTTTCTGGATGTTTCTCCCGACAAAGAGTTCCTTCCAGCTGAATTTGAGGGCATCCGTACCGAAGCCGACGTCGACTTTCTTGGCGATGCCGGAGAAGAAGCGCGGACAGGTGTAGAAGCCCATGCCCGGTCCACAGGGCTGGACGATGGCGAGCCAGCGGCAGCCGCAGAGTGGGTGATTGTAGTAGGCTGTGTGGCACATTGTCGGTGGTGTGGTGTGTGGTGTGTGTGGTGGGTGTGGTGGGTGTTGATGATGGTGGTGATGATACGTGTGTCTCACCTAAGATGGCGATGGCGACGGTGTTGGAGATGGAGAATGGGTTAAAGAAGAAAGAGAAAATACAAGAAGCTGGAAGAAGAGAATGTGAGGAAAGAGCGCAGAAAGGCAGCACACAAGGGAAGCCGCGTCACTGTTGTCGAGATGGGACTGAACGGAAGGTGCATCCGTGATGCAAGCATTGACTGTATGCAAGAACAAGAAAGCACAAACGAGACAAAAGAGAAAAAGAGACAAAAGATCAATTGGGTATTCGAAGTATCAAGGCTATATGCTATGTGGATGTGGACATGTATACTCCCTCACCGACTACTGCTCATCCGCCGTTACGTCCAGGTCGGCCATGGTCCCCGTATGCCCGGCCAGGACAGCCTCGTCTTGATCAATCACTTCATCGCACGCTTCGTGTGCAGCTTCTTCAGCCTCCTCTTCGGCTTCTTCGGCCTCTTCTTCGGCCTCCTCTTCGGCCGCGCTGTCGTCGCCGTCACTCACAGCATTCTCGTCGGTGTTCTCGCTCACGCTCGCGGCGGCACTCCCTGCTGTGCTCCCCAACAGCTGCGCCAGCATCACCTCAATCCGCTGCATCGACGCTTCCAGCCCGTCCAGCCGTGTGCGGACATGCTCGTCAGCCACCGTCGGCGCACCCTGCGTACTACCCCCCTGCCCACCCTCTTCACCCTCTTCAGCCTCCGTCTGCAGCAGCCGCTTCAGCTTGTCCGGGTCCAGACCGGGAAAGGCAATGCTATCGCGCCGGCTGGCGCCCATGGTTTTTGGTGCACGGGGTGTGCGTGTGCCTTGTTGAGGCGGTGGTTGTTGCGTGCCTTGAGCTTGCGTCGCCTCTGCAAACTTGACAGTCGAGCCGCTGCGCTCGAGTCCCGGACCGGCGCTGCCCGCATTGGAGACGGGTCGGCCGTTGTTTGCTGTAGCAGCCGTAGGCTGCCCAGAGGGAGCATGAGCATGGTGGGTCTGTTGTTGTTGTTGTTGTTGTTGTTGTAGTTTGGCAAGTGTGGGCAGCGCATCCACCGTCTGCTGGCGTGTAAACTGCCTCCGAATCAGATGCCGCGTCAGATCGTCGTCTGCGGCAATCTCTTCTTCCACCGAGTCGGGCGGCGGCACGTCAAAGACGGCCTGGATGTCCGAGTGGGCGGTGATGCGCCACTTGCCCCAGAAGGAGTGGCGCGCGGCACGAGCACGGGCGGCGGCGTATTCGGGCGAGGTGGGGTGGGCGGTGAGTCTCCCATACGTAGTGGACGCGCGGTTGAGACCGCTGGCGGCCGAGTAGTGTTTGGAGTAGGGCGAGGAGGGCCACAGCAGACGGCGCTCGGCGACGGCAATAACGAGGAGAACGGGCAGGTTGATGGAGCGGACGCAGGCGACGTGGATCTTGTGGAACCAGCGGGGGCTGACAAGGAACTTGAGGGGCACCAGGACAAAGAGGGCCAGGATGTTAAAGGGCGGCTGGTAGGCAAAGATGGCGTCGCTCTTGACGCCTTCCAGCGTGAGAACGGCGCGGCGGTACTGGATCTCGGCGGTGGCGTTGCTGACAATGGTGCTAAACGTGTTGGACAGCATGGACACGAGGATGGTGAGGAAGAGCGTGTTGCCCAAAAAGGCAAAGGTCACCATCAGAGACGGCCCCAGCAGCCAGTGGAACTCGGTCGACCTGTGGATGCCGGTGCCGTCGAGCCCGAACCAGATGTAGACCATCCACTTGCCAATCATCACCACCGAAAAGCGGCCCTCGCCCAGCCAGGCCAGCGACAACAGGAACCCGGCAAAGCACCACGCAGCCAAGAACGTGAGCAGAGTGAAATCGGCGACCATGGACCGCAGAGACACAAACAGCAGGTTGTCCGACAGCAGCGTAAACGCGATGCGCGGGATCAGGACAGGCGCGGCCAGGGCCATGACATCGAGCGCCTGCTGGCCAGCGCCGCCAGGGACGTTGCCTGTCCGGAAGCCGTGGATGCGCAGAATGAGGTAGACCCAGTAGACGGCACCGTACCCGACGTCCAGAAACGACCACAGGTTCTGCGTGTAGACGTGCCAGCCGTGCTCCAGAATGGTGGCAAACTGGTCCAGGACCCAGCCAAACGAGAAGATGGAAAAGGCCAGCTCCAGCCCGCTGAGCCGGGATGCGTCGCGCTCGGCCATGAAGAAGAGGTACAGCACCAGCAAAACGGTAAACTGGCACGCCTCGAGAATGTTGCGTGTCCGCGGCACGATGAGGCGGTACTGGTTGAGGAGCGAGGCGCGCCTTGGGTCGTAGAGGGCAATCGGCTTCTGCTTGTAGCGGTCGGGGATGAGGTCCAGCAGACTCGAGGGGGTGTAGGTGACGCGCCCGACATAGATGGCCTCAATGACCTTTTGGCAGGCGGTCGACGACAAGAAGAACTTTGCTTCTGACAAGATAGCCACCTCCAGCGCTGGGAGGGTCCTCCGGTACAGCCACGCCGAGCCATTGTCGTCCGACGCGATGCCATCCTCCCCATCCTCCGGCCGGACCGTGGCGGGCGCATTCTGAAACGGCTCGAACCCGGCCACCAGAATATGCGACAGCACCAGCAGGCCCTCCAGCCCTTCATTGTCCTCGTTGAACCGCCGCAGGATCCGGTGCGCAATCAGCTCGCACAGCGTCGCCCGCGTAAAGTTGACGTTTTGGCGGTTGCTGAGGTGTGCCTGCTCGTGCAGGAACCGGGCGCGGTTGACCAGCAGGCAATACACAATCGAAATGTCGTCGAGCTCGTACAGCTTGTCCACCAGCGGCCTGACCACCGACAGGTTGATGCGCATGTCGTGCAGCTGCTCGGGCGACAGATAGTCCTCGACGACCGACATGATGTCGCGGCGGATGCGGTGGATGTTGGTGTAGACGGGCAGGTGGGTGTGTGGGTTGGTCGTGCACGAGTAGATGGGGTCCGGCTCGAGGTCGTGGTTGAAGGCGCGGCGCATCGTGTGGCTCGGGTGCTGGAGGAGGGGTTGTCGCTCGTCGATGTTGGGGTTTGTGGCATACGAGGCTGTCGACGTGCCTGTGCCCGATCGTGAACGGCCATTGCTGCTTGTTGCTGCTGCTGCTGCCGGAGGAGGCATCCGGGTCGACCGGGCCGGCCAGGGCGTGCGGGAGTCACGCGGCGATCGTGGCCGTGGCTGGTATCCGGTGTTGCTGCTAGTTGCATCGGACGACGTTGCCGTTCCTTCGTGTATGCTTTCGTTTGTCTTGGTTCGGCGCAGCGGGTGTGGCCGGTGGGGAGCCGGCGAGGCCGCAGCCAAGCCTCGTTTGGACGGCTGCATTGGGAAATGTCGTGATGTTTGTATCGAGAGGCGGAGAAGACGAGATGGCTATCTAAGAGACCTGAGAGCGTGGAGCGTGGGGCGTGGAGCGTGGAGCGTTTATAAGTGCCAGGCGCGGGAGGCCATGATCTTGAAACGAGAAAAGGAGAGTCGATGATGTAGATATGCAAAAGTCGCAAAAAACAAAAAGACGGAGTGGCGATAAGCGAATAGGAGACGACTGTATGCAAGATGACTCGGCGGGATGTTTGAAAAGCCCGCAACTCGGTCGGCTGCTCAATAAAAACAACGCAAAAGAGGATGCCAAAGCGCGCGTGTGTTGGCTGGCTGGTGGTGCCTCGCTTCGTTGGTGAGAGATAAGATTCGAGACGAGACGAGACAAGAGAAAAGGGCTCAGAAAAAGGACAAAGATTACGGAGTAGCATCTCCCTTATCAGCAGCAAGCTCCCACCTGTCAGTGTTTGGCAGGCGCGGCCGACTTGACTTTTATCAGTGACGTAAAGGGTTAGAGAGCTGGAGAGCTACGCATAGAGAGCCGAGTGGACACCACTAAGACGACTCGACAGGTCCAATTCCCGGCCTCTGGTTGGCTGCAGGCCGCTGTTCTTGTAGACAGTGCAGCGCGGTCTAGGCTTGCTTGGCTTGGCTTGGCCTGGGCGCGCCCAATTTTGGTAGGTTTCTGGGTGTGCTCCACTATAATGTGCCGCTGAACAACTGAATTGAGGCTTTGAGAAATCGAGAAACAATGGCGCAACATGAAAAACGACAGCCAAAGTAAACAAACGGGAGAGCCGTCGGGATGAGATGCTTGAGAATACTCACAAAATGGACGGCAAACTACAAAATACATATATAATTGTGTCCAGGAAGAACACGTCGGTGAGCTTCGATTACACTCCTGCCTCTCATCCTGCAGGCTGACTGAAACGAAAGACTTCTAGCCGAGCGGACTGAAAGCTTCTTTGCACATATTTGTTGCTTTACGGCCTGCAGCCCTGCGTGTCACAGTGAGGGCAATGTCGGCACCTATATGCGCTTGCACTGGCACGCTGTTCTTTGTAAGTGTAGGCAATACGTAGAGGCTGGTAGATCGTGGTACGGCAGATGTGGCTGTTTATGGACGTGGATGTGGCTCCAAAAACGGCAAGCCGTACCGAGCCGGAGGCTGGCCCGGTGTGGACGTATGCTGGTGGGCGGGTGGCTGCATATCTCGGTGTGATGAGATGCGGGAGAGGGAAAGAAGTCTCGAGAGGCCTCGGCGGGGAACTGCGGCAAGTTACCGCTGAATTTTGGTCATGCCAAAAAAGAGATGACCATAATGATCAAATAGATGGCAGTTGTTGATGCAGGCTGTGTCGGAAACTCACCGTAGGCTTTTGATAAAGTCGGAGATACCTGTGATGATAGTCAACGGGAACAGCACATGTTAAAAGGAGGGCTGTGGTGCTGATGCTTATCCACGTCCATCTGATGAGATACCGTTGTCCATTATAATATCTGTTTCCCATCGATTTCCATCAGCTCTGCCATCCTTGTTATTTTCCCTCGAATATCGGACCGGGCCGATAATGCCCGCTGTGTACCTGTATTAGGGCTTTGGCGAGGTGTATCTTCACACAATCTCACAATAGTTACGTAGTTTACTCGAAACGATGGAAGCCACCTGGAGCTCCGGCAGCTTATGCTTCAAAACTGCCGAAAGAGGCTAAATAACCAGAGCGAAGTCAAGGATGGAAATGGAGTGATGGGCAATCATCCGATGGTACGAACGGTATGTGGTAAGTACGTCGAAAAGCGGGTGAGGCGGGGTTGAGTGTCTGTTGGCTGTAGGCACGTACCATATAAGGAGGCAGAAGGTGAGAAGAAGAAAAGCGAGACATAAAAGGGAACATGGAACTGCGAGGGACATGTTCAGACCGTCCAAGCGAGACAGTGCGCAATTGATGCAGATGGCGATACCAGAAAAAGCAAGTATAGCGAGCCGGCGTCGGAAAAAGACGAGTTGTGAGGGCCACTGTCGCTCAATGGCTGCGGATGGAAAGAACCGGTGAGTTGACGACACAATGTGATTATCATGGAGGGGATGGTGATTAGGTGTGGATGTGCGTATCGAGGACGTCTCGACGTATCGTAGTAAGTGGTTCATCGCCCAGAGGCGATGAGGCTAGATGCTGCATAGTTGTTGGGATCGGGGCGAGAGGCTGTCGTCGCTAGGAAACAATACGAGACAAGACAATGATGCCCAGAACTTTCAAAGAGGACTTTGTACTTTTGCTACGGAGTCTGTTTGTGTTCCTGGGCAAAAAAGGGTAACGACGTCCGGGGGGCACAACGACTCGGGCCATACGGCCGTTCCGTGCCAGGCATGGAAAGCGCAATGTGCAATGGACAATACTCACGGAAGGCGCGGCTCAAGGCGAACAAACAGGCAAGTGCAACTTAGGACGACAAACAGCAAGTGCAAGCGCAAGTGCAGCAAGGGCACAACTCAGCTCACAACTCAGCTCACGAGGCGGCATTCTCCAAATATTGGAGACGGTCTGACCACCCGCGCCGCCGTCTTGGTGCAAATGGCCCTTTTGGGGTGCCGTACGCTGCGCTAACACAAGTACGGCGTGTTGGCCATCGTCCTGATGACATCAATATCCCTCTTTTGGCTACTTTCGACGATAGCGATAACCAGGACCAGAACGAAGAGCGGTGTCGGCTCATGCAAGCGGGACACAGTCTCCGGAGGAAAAGGAAGCGATAACGAGTGCGGTGAAGGGAGTGTGTAAGAACTAAGAAGCCTCAACTTCTGGTATTTTACAGAGTACGAACTATTCCATCGCGCATCAACGGTGGCGGTCAATTTTCCCATTTTTCCCACGTCCCAAGTCTTCGTCAAACACGTTTGATTTGCCCTGGAGAAGGGGGCTGACGGTGAACCAGCCCAAAAGACAGGACGGACCGGGAGAAAAGAGAGGCAAAAGCAAAGCAGGGCTAACTTTGCAACGAGAGAGCAGGCAAGAGGCATAAGTAGCAAAAATAACACAAATAGCAGACATGAGACGTCCTTTTACGACAAACCGCCCCGTTTGGAGTTTCTTTTTTTCTTTTTTTCTTTTCGATTTTAACCGTGTTTGGACTTTATCCCACTAAAGTGCTGGGACTAATGGTCGTACCTCGCCGTCCCTTTTTGCCCTCCTACGTTTCCTACTTGCTCCTTGTTGATGCGGCACACACACTCCTGCATGGGAAGGAAAGAGGACTTTGGGCACAGCCAGTTCCGGTTGCCTGTCGAAAGAGAGTGCTTGAATCTTCAGTTCTTCGTCACAGTGAAAAGAAACAGCAAAATGGCCAGCACAGAGTACAGCACATACGACGTACTCCGTACACTGCCAGCATAACGTCGTAGCCAATGGCTCCGCATCCGCTCTATTTTACAGTCTTTTTGTCGTTGCTCGTGTCCATCTTCGCCCCATTCGCCTGCACACATCTCGTTTTGTCACAGAGACCGACTTTGCACTTGCACATTCGAGTGGCTTGCAGCAGCAGCCATGCCAGAAACTATGCTGGAAGTAGTACGGAGTATCAAGCCGTGCACATGAAAGAGGCTCGTTTTGGCGAATGTGCGTAAACCAAACCAAGAAAGTGCGCCTCCCAAATGGCCGCTCTATCCGAGAGCAAATGTAAAAAGACGTCTGCCTTTTTGTCGCCTTTTAGTGTTATCCAGGTAGGCTTTCGTTCCTCGTCTCAATAGTCTATCCCTTGTGCCGTCTGTTGTGTTGGCCGTGCCGTGGGCACTGCCTTTCACGGCCCTCGCGGCCCTCTTCACTGTTCCATCATCTTCGCGTGTAACAGAGTCTGTGATCGCTGTCCTTTTTGGGCCTCTCTTTTAAAGAAGGAGATGAAATATCACTTTTTGCCAAAAAGATTGTCGGTCCTATCTTCACCGAAAGGACCCAAAGTCACCAGGACAAAAAAAAAGATGAGCTTGTTCACCCCAGGCCAGGCACATCGCCAAGAGTTGGTTCTCTCAGCTAATAGGGAACAAGCACGCGAGGCACGTTAAATGGTCTGCCCCGCTACAGATCCCTGTCCGTCACTAACACAGGCGAAACCTTTTCTAAACTTGTCTTAATCTTTAGACTGGCAAAAGGGAGCGCACGCCCTGTTCCTCTTTATTTACGCCTTGTCGGTGAATGAAAGGCGTACGAGGAAGCTGTATCGATTGGACGGTGCTCGTCGTTTTTTTACTATGAGCAATGAATGTCCGCTTCGTTTCCGATATTCTTGCTTTTTTGTGCTTGTTGCTCGTACGGACGCCCATTCTGCACACAGACGATGCAAGGAGCTGCCAGCAGTCCATTATTCCCACTGAAAAGGATCTCGGCACACAATATTGCAGTGGGCGTGGTAAGACAAGAAGCAACCCCAATAAAGCTGCATTTTGCATGAGCCTCACTCCATTTTGTAGACTTCAAACGCAGCTAGCTAACAGCGGAACCGCTCCGTTGCAAGCTGTTTATTTGTACACATCAAACATACATTTGAGAGGGGAAAATAAGTTTGGAGGCGACTCGCGCTTTGATCATCTCGCCTTTCAGCACGAGGTGTGGCCGAAAAAGACTGAAGAGGGTCTGCTCAGTTGGCAAAATAAATACGCTGGCAAGCAAGATGCGTATTTGCCAGGGCCCAGTTTAAATACTCCGCGCTATCTCACTTGACAGACCAAGTTTCCTAAAAGGGTAAAAATGGATCACACTGGATGTAGCTCTTCAAAGTTGCGAGACAATATGTCCAACTCGTCGTTGGAAGTGCGGTGTGTAATATAAGAGGTTTTTCCCTCTCTCTCTACCTTTGAGTATGTATGCTTGCAATTCGAGGGCGGAAATTCTGCTCACGGGGCTTGGCGCAGCTCCTACTCATACTCAAGATAGTAGGCGTCATGAGTAGTAGATGCACTCGAAAGGTATCCAGCATGTTTGCTTCACGAAAAAATATTTTTTGGCCATGATAGAGTCATTAATCTTTATTCGACTCATTCGGTGCGCTGTTTGCTGGCTGGTGCTTAGACTTGGCCCACACAGTGGCCATGCTGGCCACAAATCTACCATGACTCGCAGGCATCACGCGGTAAAAAAGAAGAAAAAAACAGTCACTGTCTTCCAAGAGAGCAGGAGGCCAAAACGAAGCATGAGAATTTCATTGCTTTCCGAATACTCTATCAGAGATCTTGTCTAGTTGCGATGTTTACTACTCTCCTGAAAAGGAAGGAACGTTTTAAAGTCGTCCGGAGAACAACTGACGGCAGGTCCGATGCAAAAGCCGCCCCAATACGGAAGGCGCCCCGTAGTGTGAATATTGAGAAAGAGCTATGGGCACAACAACGACACAGCAACACAGTTAAGGAAAATAAAGGAAAGAACGATGCTGCTTGTCCCGACAACTTACCCCTGAATGGAGAAGTGGTCAGAGATTTTCAAAACAAGAGCAAATGTTGCAAAAAACATCAACTTTTCAATTGTCTCGACTACAGCAGCAATACCAGCAACAGCCGACGACGCAATACGACGTACATGACCACGCCATTATCGCTGAGAGAGCCTACAACGGCGGCCCTGACGGCAGTCATCGTACAGTATGAACGATACATATCTCGATACATTTTGCGGCGAAAAGCACCAAAGGACACCTCTTGAGTCGATTCTACCACCTCTCTCGGTGTAATGGTGTACGCGGAATCGCTGTCGGCATTACTACAGTGCATATAGTGTGCTTGGCGAATAGGTCATCTCTATTTGTGGTGACGACCACTTCTGTCCTTTATTAACTGACCAACTTCTAGTGGCTTTGTGTTCAAGAACAGCTGTTAGGAGACGACTCGCCAGGAGGCCCAGTGCGAGCAGCCCTTTACGTCAGTCTGCCTTGCCTCAACGACTGTACGGGGCCGGGAAAGAGAGCCTCGCGGTTTTCATCCTGTGTTAGTGGGAATAGGAGCGTCAAGAAATGAAACAGCCGACAGTACTCCGTACAAGCCGACTGAGCCTTGCGGTGCTACACCATTAGTCTACAACTGCTGCTTTTTGCTCGCTTTCATCGACCTGCTCCATCGACACTCCAACTGATGAAATCGGGAGCTGGATCCGACTTAAACCCAGGCAATGGATCGATTGCCAGCACTGAAAAGCACCAATCGATAGTCTTACTTTCGCGGCTTGGGGCCCAGGCCGGCCTGGACTGGCCGGTCTTTGGACTCTGTCCTTACTTCAGCCAATATGCAGGATGCGCCGCCGCCTTGCTTGCTCCTTTGGTCTCCTCCCTTGTTCGACAAGGACAGAGTACAGCCTGTGGACAGGCTCCAGGGTACTCCGTACTGACAACAGCTGTGCGACAGCCACGTCCAGCCCAGCATACCATAATACCAAATCCAGCTCTACTCAGTACCCAACTTCCCCTCACTGCTTTACTCGTATCTCGGTCTTCCGCCCATCTCCAAACGCCCCTCTGCTCGCATCGTCTTTGCCCCAAGAGGAAGAGCGTCTGGGCCAGGCCAAGCCATGACGCCGAGTTCCCGTTGGGCCACATACATCAGCTGGTCAACGATTAAGTCTTATTGAACGATTAGGAGGCCTGAGACGCCGCCGTATTGTTGGTGTGTGGATGTCTCGTCTTCGCTTTCCCTTTTGTTCCTGTCTTCCTGCTCCTTGTTCGTCATTTCCGGTTTCTCTTTCCTCTTTTCTTTTGTTCCATTTCCTCTATTCTCTTGCTCATCGGCAAATACGTGACGTTGGTCAACTTATCTGCACCCTCTCCCTCGACTGCTTATTCCAGGCCCGTCACTATTGCCTGACACAAACATCACATCCGGCTCCGATCCCTAACAGCCTTCTGTTCACCCACTCACTCCCCGCTTGCCCCAAGCGCCCACCGGACTGACTGGACAAACAACTCGCCCAAAGCCAGGCATTTTCGTCGTAGCAGACCAAACATCTCAGCTCACAGCACGGCCAACTCATCAGCGTCTCCTTACTTCATGTTTCCGCTGAGCCTTTCCATAGAATATTGCAACAGCATCTTTACAACAAAATCCCACAGCACAGACCAAAAGTGAGCGCCGCAGCCGCAACGCAACGCAACGCACGCAAACACACAAACACACACAAACACACGCAAACACAACACACAAAGCCCTCTTCACTCTCCTTCTTCTCTTCTCTTTCTGTCTCTCTTTCTCTCTCGCCCTTTCCAGAACTTCGCCGCACAAACACACGGCCACGCAATAGACCTGCACAGCACATACTTCACTTGCAATCACACTGGCACACGCACACGCACTCTCAACACCACACAAAAGAGCTGCACACACCCCCGTCTAACCGCTCGCTCCGAAACCCCCCCTCTCCAGTTTGGGCCTTGGACCGTCCTTGTTCACGAGAGGGGCCTGACCTAATCGTTTACAAAACAATAGCGCCGCAAACTCTCTTACAAAATCGATAGCCTTTGGCCTTTTTTCGATGCAGCTGTGTAGCGACGTCTTTGGACCATAATTTTGCAACAAAGGTGCCCTCATTTTGCCCCCAACTTTCGAGGCCTGGCCTTCGTTGAACTGGCTCCGTCGCCCTTCCTTCCGCTCGCCTTTTGCTTTGCACATTCAGCTCTTTTGTTCGTACTGTGAAGGCTTCTTGCCAGTTGCACAACGTCCTCGGTCCCATTTCTGTTCCCTGCGCCGTCCAACTTTCTGCCCTTTACGCTTTGCCTCAACCCGGCAATCCAACAATCCAACAATCCAACCACAGCTGCATCGTCTTCAGTGAAGGAAAACCACTAAAGAGGACGAGGTGCCTTACACTCCCGCCCTCAGACCCACCACTGCTCCTCCTTCACTCTCGACTCTCCTGCCACTCTGGCTCTGGCTCGTCGCCTTCGTGCGTGCATCCGTGCATTACGTGCCTACATTATTCCTGCTCGTTTGCCTGACCAAGCAAGCCTGCAGACGGAAGTCACACGCCTTGTCCCTGTCGCCTGTCGGGTGCCCTTTTTACTCTTTTCCTTAGATCTGCTCGTTTTGTTGCCCGTCTTATTTAAGAATTTGCCTCGCCCTTCCTCTATGCGGCTTCCCTTGCTTTTTCTTTCTTTTGTCTGAGTCCACGATACCCTTGCGGTTGCTCGGACTTCTCTTCATTTTTCTCTTGACTCCGTGTGGTCTTGAGAAGCCCTCGCCTCCCTCAACCCTCCGTCTTAATCCTCTGACTCGACACAACGACTTCGCTTCTATTCCCAGCTCACTTTCTTCCCTGCCTGAGCTGAGAAACGACTTGTGGCTCACCGCACCGGCACGGACGGCATCTCACGATCCGATTACGAACCAAAACAAATGGGACCTGGGAGCAAAAACCGCAACCCACCAATATCAACTCCTTTCGAAACTTGAACGACAATAAATCAACAGAACAAACAACAATAAAAAATCGCATCTTCCAAAAAGCCATATTCTCTCGTAGCCTTGAAGTAGGCCCGTTTTCTTTGACTTGAGAAGATTCGTTGCCTGCTGGCACACGCCAAACTGGCTTGTGCTCTCCATGGACCGTATGGATCTCGACAACGACTCGCAGAGCTCGCCCGAGCCTCTGATGCCACCACGCCCTCCGGACAATCTATTTGCCTCGAATACGCCAGCTCGCTGTCCCTACTTTGCGCAGTCCTTGCTCCAACAAGTCCCGTTGCCATCGCTCCCGTCTGCCCCGTGGTTTCATGGGCAGAGTCGAAACCAGAGCCTGAGCCAAGACCAGAGCCAGAGTCAAGACCGGAACCAGAACCAAGACCAAGGCCAAAACCAAAACCAGGACTCGTTTGAGTCCGCTTTACTCGCACGAACGCAAACACTCGAGCAGCAGCGCCAGCGCGAGCTCCAGCAGCAGCACCAGCAGGCAGTACAACTACAGCAACGTTTGCAGTATCAGCAAGAGCAACAACGACAATACGTGCTGCAGCAGACGCAACAATTTTACCAGCAAATTGCCCACAACCAGAGCAGCCAGCGCAACCAATATTTCGTGCAACATGTCCAGTCTCAGCAGCAGCAGCAGCAGCAGCAGCAGCAGCATACGCGACAGCCGAACTCACCTCCCGTTCCGCCGCATGCTCAACCGACTGCTCAAAACAGCATCTCGCCGCAAGTGACATCAAGTCAAAGGCCTGCTACGTCTCTTCCCCCACCAGTGTCGCCCGACTCTCCTCCTTCACGGGCAGCGTACACACCAATCTATGTGGGGGCCTGGCCACTGGCAGAGTCTGGATTTGGTAGCGTGTACCCTCAATATTCTGCAAGTGCGCCCAGACATCTACATGACCTCAACCATGGCCTCAGCGGATTCCACCACTCCAGCCACCACTCTGGCTCTCGTTCGTCTTCTGGGGCTCCATTTTCTGGGGCTCCGCCGGCCGGAGTCAATCCCCAGCAGCAAGCACAACAGCCCACCTCGACAATGAATGTAACAGCGACAATAACATTGTCGCCTCCACCCGCCGGTCCGACCCATCATGTTGAGCAAACACAGGCTTCGACGTCTGCAGCCAACGGACCATCGCCCGAAGATAGGACGGCATTGTCTTCGAGCGCCTCTCCCACCGATTCAGCGACAGATCTAGCCACGCCCGCACCTCTGGGGAGTATCCGTGTCGCACCAGCACCAGCAGCGCAGGCGTCCGTCCGAACCGACGGTAGCCAATCCGCGACACGAAGCCACACGGGGGGCATCCGGAGAGAAACCCGGCATGTGCCATATGATGACTCGAGCAGTGATGATTCGGAAACAGGGACACGTCCACGCTATGGACCCGCATTCAATTCGGCGGCGGCGCGGGAAGCATACGCCCGCTCGAACGCCGCGATGTTCTTCCAGGAAGTGATTGATAGTCGGCGAGGATCTGGCGTCACCAAGACAACGATCAGGTCACTGGAGTCTATCAAGGTCGACAGCCTTGACGAAGACGAGAGAATGTGCATCATCTGTTACGTTACCTTTGGCGAAAAGTCGTTCGAGGGCGTTGTTGAGAGTCCGCTCAAGCTCCCCAAATGCAAGCACGTGTTTGGAAACCGCTGCATCACCAAGTGGCTAAAGGAAAACCGGACCTGTCCGTACTGCCGCGACGAGCTTGAGCCGCCCAGACAGATCCGTTTCTCAACGGCCCGCCGGAACGTATACGCTGGCGAAGACCGGCTGCGCTACACGGACTACCCACGTGCTCAGGCACCACGCCAGGTGGGCAGTGGGCATTCATCATCCTCGTCGAATGCCCGGCATGCGTCTGGGTATCCTCCTGGCCCCATGTCATCAACGGCCTCTCGTCCAAGTGGTGTACCCAGTGCCACGAGGAGCTCTGGCTTTTCTGGCTTTGGGAATCTCCGGCGTGCTGATCTCCGACGTGCTGAGCTCCAACGTGCTGCTGCTGAACGGACTGGAGAACGGAGGGCGGCGCCGGACTCCGAGTCAGCCGATGGACCCACCCGCCGGGTCCGGATCCGTGTCGAAAATAGTCTTCTTGGTCTAGTCAGCTCACCGCCAACACCGACCGTGACCGACACACCATCCAGCTCCACCAGTGACCCCGTTCGCTTCAACAGCAACAACAGCTCTCTGCAACCTCCAGCCTCCGTTTCTATGACCAGCAGCTTTCAAATCAGCACTTGTCCGGTGCAGTCCTCGCGACCAGCGGCTTCCGGCACGGCGCAGCAGTCGCCGTCTCAGCTGCCTCAGACATCTCAGCCGTCTGGCCATCAGCAGCCCATAAGGGATCATCGCAGCTACGGGGCGTTTTCGTCTCCCCTGTCTTTCTCACGCAGCACACCGCAGACGGCGAACGGGAACACTACACCCGCCAACGGCAACAACACGGGCAACACCAATGCGTCCGTTGCCGCCATTAACTCTGCCAGAGATGCAACGGCCCGTAGCTTTGAGCGTGCGGCCAGTACGGCCTGGAACCGCCAGTTGCTGCCGCTGCCCAACACTACCACATCGACATCGGTATCGTCTGCATCGCCGCCATCATCTACGTTGTCGGTAACGTTGTCGACAACAACAACACCGAGCAACCTGTCGAGTGATGCTAGCCGCCCAATCATCACATCGCCGTTTGACCACCAGATTCCTCCAGCCTTCCGCCGTATGCCCAACATGTACTCCTCGGTCTACCACACCCCAAACATGCCGCACACAGCGGTCTCTGCGGCCACAGCTTCAGCAGGGCCATCGCCGATGCCGACCATGTCGCCCAACTCGACCACACTTCCGCCGTTGGGACCGATCCGGAACGACCCCTTTATTCCGCACGTCACGGATCCAGCCAACTACGGAAACAACTCCGACTCGTGGTAGCATATGCCGCTGCATGATTTTTTCACGACACTCATTCATTTGCATCTAGATTTTTTCGGCATTTTGTTTCTTCTGGTGTCTTTTATTTGTTCGTCATTGCATATATTCCCAATTTGTTTTCTGTTTTTAATTTCCATCTTGTCATGTAGGTTTTTTGTATTCGGAGTTATTTGGTGCTTTTTTTCCTACTTTCATATTTCCTAATATCTGTCTTCTCTTTTGCATCAACTTTCCATGCTTCATGGTCGTGCCAATGCATCATAATGACGTCCCATCCTTTCTTTCCTCTTCTTTCCTACAGATCTCTCCTTATTGCTTTGCTCTCGTCGTTCACCCACTTACAGCGTCTATTTGCCTATCCATCACCATCAGTTCTCTGAGCAGGATCACATCGTTTTACGGCGTTGGGGTGCATCATACGCGTGATTTGAACTATTTGCTAGAATTTAGGTCTCCGTTTAGGTTTAGGTGTCAAGTTTTATTGAATTACATCATTCAGCACACATCTCATCTCGTCAGGATGTTTTGACGTTGGCGTGTCCTCCTCGAACATCCTAAAACTAAGAATAACAAAATGCATCGACGTGCAGCCTTATCTTAATAAACCATGCCTCATTGTATGACTCTCTGATGGCGTCATTACACTCGCAGGAAGTTGGCGTACTGTGCAGTCTCGAATAAAAAATTAATGTCCTCGTTACAAACGGCACACTGTGGGAGGCAAAACGTAGCGTGTGGGTGACAGATGGCAGACGACAGACGACAGACGACAGATGACAGAGATGTTAATTTTGTTCCATGTTTTTAGGGCTATATATACAAGTTGGTTTGGAAACGATTAACAGCTGGTAGATGGCAAATAGATGCGATATATAACAGACTCCAGCCCGCCATCTCTCTTCTCCTTCTTCCCTCTCCCAGCAGAGACCGTCTATAACTTGGCCTTCTCGTCGTCGTCCAGGCCGTGCAGCTCCTTGGCCTCCTTGATCATGGACCAGGCAAGCTCGGCCAGCGGCTGCCGCGCGTTGGCATAAGACAGCGCAATCTCCGAGCTCGCCTGGCGGCCGGCGACACGGGCAGCAATGCCCTGGCAAATGGCGGCCTGGCGGAAAATGTTGAACGCAGCAGCCCAGCGCAGCTCCGAGGGCGTGGGGGTCCAGCCGGCCTCGGCGGCGTACATGGCGGTGATCTCTTCGGGGGTGGGCAGGCCGGGCAGGGTGCCGGGGACAAAGCTGGGGTGGCCGTTGTGGATCTTGCCGGCAAGGTGGGCGGTCTGGAAGGGGGTCAAGAGGTTGAGCAGATCACTCAGAGGGTGGCCGCGGGTGGACATTTCCCAGTCCAGAATGCCAATGACCTCGGGGAAGGTCTTGTGGAAGACAAGGTTGTCAATCTTGTAGTCGCCGTGGATCAGCGTCGAGCGGTCCTTGGGCTGGTAGCGGGGGTCGCTGAAAAAGGCAATGGTGTCGGCAAAGTGCGGCAGCGCGCCCACGGGGACACCCGTCTCCTTGTCCTTGGTGGCAGCCTGGGCAGCGCAAATCTGCTTCCAGGTCTCGATTTGACGGTTGTAGAACCCAGCGGGCTTGCCGTACGTGGCCAGACCGACCGCAGCCGGGTCGACACGGTGCAGGCGGGCCAGCGACTTGACGGCGGCGGCCCACATGGCGCGACGGCGCGAGGGGTCGTGCTGGATCTGGTCGTCGGGGATGGCTGGGTCCTCGATGATGCGGCCGTCCAGGAAGCTCATGACGTAAAAGGGCGTGCCAATAACGCTCGAGTCCTCACACAAGCAGTAAGCGCGGGGGACGGGGACGCCGGTCTGCTTGGCGCGCTCCGGGGTGCCGCCGAGCGCGGCCAGAATACGGTACTCGCGCTCGACCTTGTGTGCAGTCTTGGAGACGAGCTGACCTGGGGGCTTCTTGCGCATGACATAGCGAGTGCCGGAGGGCGCCGTCAGCTGGTAGGTCGGGTTGGACTGGCCGAAGCCGAACTGGTTCTGTTAGGATGCGTAGCAAATAAAGAAGAAAGAAGAATGGATGGGGGATACGGACCTGCTTGATCTCGAGAGGAAGCTCGACCTCGGGGACATTTGTCCGGAGGTAGTCCTCGAGCTTCTTGAGGTCAATGGGATGCCGCACGGGGCCCGCCATTGTGATGATTTGAGGTGAGGAAAGGGAGGGAGAAGACGTAAAAGAGAAGACGTGAGGTCGTATCGAGAGGACGACGACGAGAGATGGTCACAAAAAAAGGGAGTGGCAGAAGAGAAGAGGGAGAGGGAGAAGAGGGAGGAAAAAAGAAGAACAAGATCCAGGAACAGAATCGAGAAGAAGAGGAGTTGACAATTCGCAACGTCCCTGTCCGTTGCTGTTTTGTAGTCGTATGTAGTAATAAGTTAGCACCGCGGAAGCGACAGGCACCCCAGATCTGTCTTTGTTGGGGCGAATGCAAAAGGCTGTAGGCAAAACGAAAAGTATTGCCGAGGACATGGAAATTGGAGAAGACTGAAGAAGCACAAAATGGTAGGATACTACTCAGTGGCTTCTCTTTGGGGATATATTCTGGGGTAACGGAAGGTCGTTCTCTCTCGCAAAGGAAGGCGCGGCCGTGGTTGTTCACTCACACTTCAGTACGCAGTACGAACTAGTGTGGATTGTTTTGGCCCGCCGCCACCAGCCGAGGTATCAACGGCTGCCCCTTCTTCTTGTGTCAGAGTCAGAGTCAGCTCTTTCCCCAAAAAATGCGAGTGGAGGTGCGTGGAAGGTACGACGTACGGGGAAGAGAAAAGCGGGGCTCCAATTGCAGTGGCTCTTTCCCCAGTGGTTACAGATCCACTTTTTTCTTTCCCTTTGGTAACTGAACAGCCAGTCGCGGTCAGCTACTCCGCAGAGCCACCGTAGCCAGCCTCCAAAGGCGCGGCTACAGAGGCTCTGGGCCATCACTAACATCTGGAAAGCGGGACATGATATCCGGCAGCGACCAAAGCCTCGACTTTTTCACGGCCAGCCACCACTGCGACAGGCCGACTCTTGCACCAGTTGAAAG
The DNA here is from genome assembly GCA_019925295.1 of Sporothrix pseudoabietina. NCBI lineage: Eukaryota > Fungi > Ascomycota > Sordariomycetes > Ophiostomatales > Ophiostomataceae > Sporothrix > Sporothrix pseudoabietina. The sequence continues at coordinate 419,510 of JADHKS010000022.1, read as the reverse complement.
AACCAGTTGAAAGAAAAGGAGGACAAGGAAAATCATTACGCTGGCGAGTCAGCTTTCTCCTTTCACAGGACAGCCTTCTGGCCGAACGCGTTTTTTTTCCCCTTTGAGACGCGGCTAATTATTCATTTTGTTCAGTTGGCATGGGTCATGATAAGATTGCGAGAAGAGACAGTAGAGTACGACGTACGTTTGTACAATTTTGTATTCTTATACTTTTACTCGGCCTTCATGGTATTTTTGCGTATATTTTTGCGTAGACGTGAAGAGACCTGTTCTGCCTATCAAAGTTTATGCTCGCCTGTCGCCGCCGTCCTAACCATCTAAAACAAAACGCCCTGATATAAAGAACACGCAGAGAAATGAAAGACGCAATGGAGCCATATGACAACAGAAAATGAGCAAACAGGAGAAACATGGCACCGGCCTTGCTATATTGTACAGCCCAAAGAGGGACAGAAAGAAAACAACAACATGAAGAACCTTACACAATATCTCCTCCTCATACTCATACGCATACAACCAGCCTAGTCGACATCTTCAATATCGTCGTCGCTGAGGACAAGGTTGTACATTGGCAGACCGGGAAGCGCGTCCGGGTCTTCGGCGTCATTGGCCTGCGCTTTGCCGTTGCGGCCGTTGGTGGTTGGCTGCGGCGGCTGCCGTCCATTCGCCTGCAGCGGGCGCCGCCGCGGTTTGCGCGGACTCGACTGCGAATCGTCCGTCGGCCGGTCCGTCGCCCACGCGTCGTCGCCACCATAAAAGCTGTTGCCAGTGCCGGGACCGACACCACAGGCGGCATCGGCCGCGTCCTCGTCAGCGTCGTCGTTGCCGGTGGCGGCTGCGGCCGCGCCAATGCCGTGGAACGAGACGATTTTCTCAAGGTCGCGCATGCCCATCGAACCAAACGAACAGCGTTTGCTGCGGGCAATGAGGGCCATGTACGGCAGGCGTTCGAGTAACAGCTCTTTGCGCGCGGAGCTTCCCAACGACAGCAGAGGCGGAGGCGGTAGAGACGACTGTGACTGGGTCGTCGACGGTTTCTCGTTCTTTTCCGAGATGCTGCCTAGACCGCTGGTGCTGTTGTCCAAATCCTCCTTCTTGACAATAACCTTGCGGTCGGTGTCGTCGTTAACAGCAGTGACACGCTGACTCTGGCTGAGGCTCTGGCTGAAGTTGGGTGCCTGACTGCTGCCGCTGCCGTTACTGCTGCTCGTACTGAACCGCGGTGCAGGCCGGCGGAAGGAAAGTGCGCGGCTGCCGCCGTTGCTTGCTTGCGTCGAGGACACTCCGCCGCCCTGCTGGACAATCTCGCCTCGCAACAGCTTTGACGACCAGACGTCCACCAGCGCTTCCATCTCTTCACGGCTGCGCCACAGCTTGAGGCTCATCGGGTAGAACATCTTGAACTGGTTGCCGCCGCCGCCGGCACCCGACCCTACGCCTCCACTACCATTCGTACTGCTGTCACCCCGTTGGTAGTGTGCACCCGACGAGCGTCTGACGGGCGACGGCAACGAAAACAGCAGTCCCCGCACAGCCACTTGAAAGGCCATCTCGTCCTGCCGCAGCACCTGGCTGCCCGAGTCTCTCGCAAAATTGGACCGGTTCGAGCCGCGCCCGCCAAAGAAAATGTCCCACGTGGGGCACAGCAAATCACTTTCCGAGAGGTACTCGATGCAGCCGTTGAGGTAGTCGACAGAGGACATGGGGTCGCGGGGACCTGTCGACTCGCAGGACAGGGCGTAGTTTTCGTGTAGCGCAGAAATGAACGTGTGGGTGTCGGTGCCAATCTCGTCAATCAGCGTGTCGGCAGCCACGAGTGTACGTTTGGGCCGGGCATGGTGGGCAAAGTAGTCCGGGAGCATCTCGGCCAAGGCTTCGTCGGTGCCCGGTGGTGGCGGCAAGTCTTCGCGCTTGTTGTAGACGACTTTGCCGACGGCGTGGAACACACCGAGACTGGCCTCGCGCTGGGACACCATCTCGAGCGTCTCGCGCTCGCCTTTGGTGAGGGCTGCATCCTTGGGGCCCTTGCGGCTCTTTGTGAAGGCCACTTTGGCGCCCCAGTCGCCCTGGTCGTCGCCCTTGACGCAAAAGAACTCGAGCGAGGCGACGGCGCTGCGTACATCGCCAACCTCGCCCAGCCTTTTGAGGACGAGAGGGCCCGGTGTCCGGCGCCGGCCCGACTTCCGGGCCTCCTTTTGTACAATCAGGTCCAGTGCTTTGGCGAGAAGGGATGGCGCTATCGAGTTAAACTCGATCAGGCCGGTGCCTGGGTGTCGTAGAATCTCGGGGCCGAGAAGACGGTGGGCTGTAAAGCTGTCGGCCGAGGCCGAGGTCGTTGTAAGCAGTGTCTCGGACACAATCATAATGACTGGCGAGATTGTGTCTGGGTCGAAAGATGCTCGCCGCTGTGCGTAGGCCGCCAGAGATGGGGTGTTGGCGGCGAGGTACTGTAGTATGCTGTTACGGAAGCCAGTCAGGCCGGTCGACGAGCGCATAAAAGTGTTGGGAAACTCTTCAATGACAATAATCTTGCGCCTCCTAGGCTTCGTCGATTTGTCGTCTGCCTTGCCGTTTCCATTTACGTTTCCGTTTCCGTTGCTGTCCCGCCGCATTGTGTTGTGTATTGTGTTGTCGTCGCTGTCGGAGCTGGTATCGTCGAGGTCAAGCTGGGAGAACTTGGAGCCGCGATTCAAGAACTCGTCGAATTGGGCTGCCGCCGACGTGAAGCCCATGGACGTGGCACCAGCTGCATAGGCACCTTGCGGATTCCGCCACTCCAGAATGTCCAGATTCATATCCTTGGCCAGCAGTTTCACTGTTGTCGTCTTGCCTGTGCCAGCGGCACCTTTCAAAACGAGCAGCCGCTGCCGCAGGCGGCCGTGCATAACGTCTTCCAGCCACTTTCGTACGTCCGCCACCTTTTTCTTGTGTACGGCGAGCTCTTCGAGGTTTGTGGGTGCAAATCGTTCGGACCAGGGTCGCAGGTCGTCGTCGTTCGTCGCAGAGTTTGCGCCGTTCCCGCCGGTCGCTCGTATTGGCCGCTTGAAGCGCTGGCTGGAGGAGAGTGTGGAGGACGGCGGGCCCATGGCCGAGGAGGAGGAGGATGGTGGCAGTGATGACGCGGGGAGTTGCTGGCTGGAGAGTGCTGCAGCACCATTACCACCCTTCCACCTCTTCTGCGCGCGGCTGCCGACATAGCTCGCCGCAACAGCACTGCTCTCGGCTATGCCGTCGACGTCGTCATCCTCCACGTCGTCGTCATCGGACACAATCGGGTCGCTGCCCATGTTGTCGACATCGAGGGCCAGTCGTACCGTCTTCTTTGGTGGTGAACTCAGAGCCTTTTCGGCCTGCTTCGTGAAGAGAGCCACAAGGTCTGCCGACTTGCCGCGCTCGTCCGCCTGGCCCTTGAAACCCTTGCTGCCTCGCCGCTTCTCTGGGCTTGGACATGGGCTGCCACTAGCCGAAGTGCTGCCATTTCCGTTTGTGTTGCTGGCTGCACCATCCTTGGTGGTGCTGTCCTTGACGCGGCTCGAGAGGATGCGACCAAACGGCGAGCTGGTAGCAATCGGCGAGGAGGTGACGGAGGCTGCCGCGGACTTGGCGTTCTTCAATGTCTTTAGTGGCGACTTGGTCGGTGTCTTGGCATTGGCAGCGACGGCTCGTGTTCGTCGTGCGGGTGTGGGCGAGGCTGTGAGCGTTGTCGGGGTTGTCGGGGTTGTAGGTATTGTCGTTGATTTGGATGGTGACTTTGAGGGAGAAGCGTTTATGGAGGCGGCACCACCGGCTGTTGAGGAGGAGATGGTCTTGTTGGGTGAGAAGAAGTTGCGTAGGCTCGTCTTTCTCTGCTCGCGAACCTTTTCGTCCTCGCTGTCAGAGTCGTCTAGGACGTTCCGCTTCCTGCGAGGCGGCATGGTGGCGGCGGCGGTGGTGGTGGTGGTGGTGAGACAACAAGAGCCGACGACGAGAGGACGACGAGAGGACAAAGGGAGGAGGAGGGCGGGAAGATGAGGCTGTCGTCGGCGTTGAGCTGGTCATCTGTTGTGGATAGGCGTTGGCCTGGGCGTGTCGTTGTTCAATGCGGTCGTTGGTGTGTCGAGTCACAATGTCGTCGCTATGGGTGCGGGTGGTGATGGGTGGTGATGGGTGGTGATATTGACGGTCGTTGTTGGAGAGAGAGGAGACAAAAGGACACAAGGGGGCAGAGGCGATAAGAGTCGAGTGGCTGCCGCGGACGTTTCTGCTCAATGCAATGCGGTCGCGCCTTCCATCTTTGCAATTCGTGTCGGCTTGGCGGACTTTCGTTTTCGCAAAGAAAGAAAAGTCGAGGGAAGGTGGGTTGAAAATGGGAAAGAGCAATGGACGTTGTAGCGGAAATGTGGTTCGGTTGCCAGCTGAAAAAAGAATGGGAAAACAGGAGGAACAGCGTAATGGGAAAGCGCGTTCCACGCAAACAACCAACAGACAGCAAGAAGGCAGGACCATACGTAGTTTGTAGTTGCGCCTGTTTTTCCCCCGAGCCCCCCTTTTCCCCCGACCAACAGCACTAATGCTCCTGCGATAGACCCACTCCAGCGAGGCTGGTCTCTGGGAGCCAATAGATTGTGCCGCCAAGAGAGGGCCCAATCGGCGTGTAAACGGCAGCTGTATTTGACAGAGAGCCCTATGGCAATACGGAGTACAAGACAAGGCTTTCTTTGTGGTGTTGGTCCAACAAACGGTCTTGTTCAACGTGAACAGGTTTGAGCCTTGTTAACGTCAGTAACATTCTTCATACATTCGTACAATGTTTACAATCACTCACTATGTTTGCAGACTGAAGTTAGATTTTGATTGGATGTGAACCGTGTTTTTTAATGATTTGGTTTTTTTACATTAATAAATTCATCTTAAAGAAAAGACGAAACATTTGAAACAGATGAAACAAGAGTGCAAAGACCTGGATAGAATATCAAACTACGTCTTAAATAGCAAATGAATCAGGACTCACCAGAGCTCTACAGAAAGCGTACAGCTTACACAGAAGCTTCAACAGCAGCCTCAGTCTTCACCTTTGACGACTTCTCCCAAGCCTGGCGACGACGTTCCAGATCTTTGTGGATACTCCGAATCTGGTCACTCAGCTTCTCGTGGCGGACAACAGGCGATGTAGCTGTAGGTGCCGATGTCTTTGCCTTGACTGTGATTTCGCTGTTTGTGTCGGAGTCGGAGCCAGAGCCAGAGTCAGTGATGTCAGCAGCCTTCGTCACAAACAGCCGGAAAAGAGCCTCCAGTGAAGGCGGCTCATCCGGCCAAACCTCGTCGCCAGCACCATCATCTTCCTCGAGGACAAGGGGCTCGTCAAGTCCGCCACTCAGAGTCTTGGGGCGCTCCAGCTTGGCGCACAGAGTGTTGAACATGGAGCGAACATCAGCGGCCTTTGTTTGGGCACGCTCCAAAACGACACGGCGGAGACAGGCGGTGCAGTCACGGCCAAGACGGACAGGAAGGAGGAGAGGGACGGACTTGGGCTTGGTGTGGTCCGTGTTGACGGCGTCCTTGACCGGGTAGTAGCGGTCGGTGGTATGGTTGCAGGCAAAGACGTAGCGACGGGTCCAGTAGGTGGTCGTGGTAGTCCGCCTAACGGTCTTGGTGTTCTGGGAGGCCATGTTGACGGTGAAGAACGAGGAGGCTGTGATGCGGCGCTGTGCGGAGTAGTAGACTTGTAGAACCTAGATGTAGAACCTAGATGTTGAGACCAAGGCTCGTGTAAGTTGACTGCAAGGTGATAAAGCAAATAAAAAAAAGTGACATGAGGATCACAAATTGAATTAAAGCCTTTGAGGGCCGGCCGTTTATATACTACGTCGTTTGCCGACGATGCAGAGTGAGCAACTGAACAGTGTGTGCAAACAGTTGTTTTCTGTTCCCGCATCTCATTGTGCATTGTTCACGGAACAAGAAGTAAACACTCTTTGTTATCGCTCGTCACAATTGTTCGCAGCACACCGTTGTTGATGAAACGTTGTTGATGAAAGAAGGGAACAAAGGGAACAAAGGGAACAAAGGCTCGCCAAAATTATGCAGATGCCGTAGGAAAATATGCTACACAAAAGGGCTAGTCCAACACCTTGGATGCCAGAATCTCTTCGTAGTCTCGGGCCCAGGCCAGCCTTGGCGCATCACCCTCATCCTCACTCCGTGGCCGCTGGAAGGGCTTTGCCTCGGAAACATGAGGCACCTCATAGCCTAGCCGCACCAGAGTCTGGATCAACTTGCTCGTCGCGGGCCCGTCACCATTGGCAATGGCAATGCCGCCGCCGCCACCGGCTCGTTTGCTGCCGGCGAGAACAAGACACTCGAGATCTGTAACGGAGTCGCCCATGTACAGGACGGCGTCTTCAGCACTGCTTCCGGAAACAGCCTCTGCCTCTGCGACGGCCGTCTCGAGGGCCTCGGCCTTGTCCGAACACGACGCAAACGGCACATTGTCGTCGTGCTCGTGGTCTTGTCCAAGGGCTGTCGTGGCGCCTTTCCGTCGAAAATTGGGAATAATGGCGCCCGACGGCGTCACCTTGTTGGCAAACACACGGATAGCCGGTCCGTCGTCACCCGGTCCACCGTCGTCTTCACGGCTCAGCACGCCCTGGATCCAGGCGTCGCTCCAATTCACCGATACAATGGAGACGGGCCATTTTCGGGCGGTCGACATTTCTCTCAGAAACTTGGAGAAGCCGGGCCGTACACGGACGCTGCGCCTGTCCTCGCCTCCGTTTGTAGAAGTTGTAGAAGAACCCTCGTCGACGGCTTTCTGCCCGGCCTTGAACAGCTGCTCCTCCGGTGCCGGCGTCATACCGGCAAACAGCCCCGCATCGCGCAGCCGCTTGATGGACCGGCAGTCGATGCCGTGCAGGCTGCGGAGAAAGTCGAGTTCATGGTCGAGCGATGTGCGCGCGTCTTCAGCGGGCGAGTAGGCAGCCTTGTGGTCGCGGTGGTCGGCCAAGTAGTCGTCGACAATCTCTTTCCAGCAGGCGTCCCAGTCGGTGCTGTCCCCGGTCCCTGCTTCTGCTTCTACCTCTGCTTTTGCCTTTTGCTTCTCCTGGTACTCGACTGCAAAGGCGCCGAGGTGGCCGATGGTGTCGTGGACGGTAATGGTGCCGTCAAAGTCGAGGACGACGTGCATGGTGGCGGATGAGGTGGCTGCGGCTGCCGTCGGGTTTGAAAGAGGAGAAGGCGTTCTTGGTGCGGTGCTGAGGCTGAAGCTGTAGTTGCGTGCGTAAGAACGAATAAAAGTCTGCCAGATCTGCCGTGACAGAGGGTGTAGGGGCATAAATGCAAGGCCAAGAACAAAGAGCTTGAAGATTCTAGACAATCTGAACATGGCCGGGCTGTGTTGTCCTTCTCCAAGAGCTCCTTCAAAAGCTGGGGTAAGTCACCTTCACCTTTCAGTGTGCACCATTTCTGAACGTATTTCGCTCTAGGCGCCCTGGAAGCTAGCGCACGCTACTGCGCGACAGCAGCCGCCTGATGTCATTCAACTTGTTAACTTGTTGACAGCCGTTAACTGCAGTCGCCTGTCATGGACTCACGTTATACTCTTGATGAAAAGGTGTTTTATAATTTTCATATTATTTGGTGATATTTGGTGATATTTGGTATCAGATGCATCGACGGCCAGATACAGCACTGTCGGGTGTATGCTGCTCGGCCTGTCATTTCATTTTTTGGGCGTACTTTACAAAGTGTAGAGGCAATAAATAAGATCCCGTGAATAACCCAAAACTCCGTCAAGGCAAACCAGCCAGGCAAATAAGAACGAGAAACAAAGTGAGAGCCACCCAAAAGACAGAAAGACACAAAGACTCAACGACACAAAGACACAAGACTCCCCCCATCCCCTCATGTCGGCACAACCACATCCTCCAGCTTTATGTCCTCGTCCTCGCCGTCCGTGTCGGTGTCCGCCGTCTCCGCCACGAACTCGGACGCCTTGACTTCTGCCGTGGCCGACCCATCCTTGCGGTTCTCTGCCTTGAGCTCCCAGTTGTTGGCGAATCGGCCGCTGCGGTGCAGGTCGGCCACCTTTTCGAGCGTGTGCCGCAGATAAATCTCGGGCTGGGGGATCTCGGCCCGCAGCGCCCGCATCGACCAGAACCGGAAGCGCGCGAAGCAGTTGAAGATGAGATCCAGCAGGTCGTTTTCGGGCATACGCGCCGTCTTGGTCTCGACCTTTTTGACTTTGGGTGGCGGCTGGGCCGTCTTGAAGAACTCGGTGGCGTGGAACTGCGAGGCGACGCCGCCGCTGCCAATGATGCGGAACTCGGGCTTGGACGCGTCGCCAAACTTGACCTGGGCCTTGGGGATCATGGCGGCGCGGGCGCGTTCGTTCAAAATCATGTCGCTCTCCGCGTTCTTGACGGGCGCGCAGTTGAGCTCGTGGCGCACGCGGCCGGCCACCGTTGTCTTTTTGGGGATGGCCTTCCGGAAAAACTCCTGGCGGGGCTGCCGGCGGTAGTGGTGGCGTCCGCCGTGGTGCTGCGGCGGCTTTTCGACCTTGTCGTTGTTCTTGGCCCGCAGCAAATGGGCAGGTATGCCGGCTGCGGCCGCCTGGGCGCGCTCCTTGTTCTTGGCCTTGAACCCGGGCAGGTCTTGTTCCGAGAACAGAAAGGTGTTTTTGATTTGTGTGTTTTGTCCACCACCGCTGCCGTTGCCGTTGCCGCCCGTCCCGCTGTTGGCCGCATTGCGCTTGCCTGCCGTGTCCACCATCGGCAGGTCCAGCTCGTACTCTTTCGGAATGTTCTGGTGGCTGCCCAGGTCGCTGCGCAGCAGCATGCGCATCCGGTACTTGGGCTCGCCCGTCTTGCTGTCGACCTCGGTCCACTGCCGCACCGTCGCCACCTCAATCTCGGCATCGTCGTCCAGCTTGTCCCACGCCTCCCACACGTATGGCGGCACCCGCACAAGGTACATGTTGCCAAACGGGTCGCCTGGTAGTGTCGCGTCATAAAACTCGAGGTCGCCGGCTTCGTCTTCGTAAATGTCGTCGTCGTGGCCGCTGCTGGCGCCGATGGCAGGGATGTTTGCGAGCCCGCCGTCCTCGTCGATGTCGAGGTCCATCTTGATTGGCAAGGAGCCCGCCTCCTGCTTTACTGTCGCGTCGTCGGCCATTGCTGGGGCGGATTGTGATGTGAGAATGAGGATAAGGTTGTGGATGGAAGAGAGGTCGACAAGGTCGAGAAGTCGAGAGACGACCCGACGTGACAAAACTGCCGTCGATGGGTTGAGTCGTATGCAGTCGGGTTGATTCTTCGGTACTGTCGTCTAGAAAGCAAAAGGGTCGTGCTGGTCGGGCGTTGGGGCGCTGTTTTCGGAAGACGCGCCGTGTTGACTTGTGCGAAGCGAAAGAACGGACAAAGAGAAGACGTGAGGCTACAGCAGCAAAGGAGCAAGCAAGCAGTGCCTTGGCCAGAAGCGGAATTTGGGTAGACCTCCATTGAGCCCGTCATGGTTGGCAGCTAAGCTTATGTAATGGGAGTGGTGGAGCTCGTGTCTGTGATAGGACTAGCTTGTATCTCTGCCTTGTGGTCACGTGCTGATACCTGCTGCCTCGACGGCTGCCTCTCATCATTCATTGGCTGGTCAGTTTGCCACCGGGCCCACTCTTGCACGCGCCTGCACTTTGTCTCGATTCAGACGTGCGTCTCATCACCAAACTTTGTTTTCTTCTTTCCGTCTTTCATCAAACGAATACGTGCATATTCACGACGTGCACATTCGACTCTGCGCCCGACACGCGCACTCCCACTCGCTCACCTTTTCATTTCTTTTGGCTTACTCGCCTTCCCCCCTCGAAATGACGTCCGAAAACCAGGAACTGCTGGCTCGCATCAGCCATTTGGCAGGTCGAATCAATCGCCACAAGAACCAGCAGGCTGGCATCTCTTCGATTCCCTCGTCGCCCTACAGCAACTACAACAGCAGTGACTCGGCACCAGCTGCACCGCCATCGAACACCTATCACGCACCAAACTACAACCGCCCCGCCTACACACCACGAGGACGCGGAGTCGGTGGCGGCTATCGAGTGAAGAAGCCGGCACCGCATCGAAACCGAACTCTTGTCCTCAACAACGCTCGGCCAGACGGGGCAGAAAATAACAGCAGCGAGTCAGCAGCAAACTCGGACGGCGGCGGCAACTCATCGTCCACGACTTGGGTTGCTCGCACCGACCGCCACATGCAGCTGATCAACGCCGACGTCTACGAAAAAGACGCCCAGACGCGGGCACGCGCCATTGAAAAGACACGAGCCCAGAACCAGAAGATGCGCGATGCCCGCGAGTGTGCCAAGTTGAGAAGCCACTTTTCGTACTTGGCGCGTGGACGGAGTGGCGCTGGCAGCGGGAGCAATACACCACAAACCTACCAGGTTATGGTGGACGGCATTGCGTTTGCCGTGGCCAAGAACGGCAGCAAGCTCATCAAACTTCCTGGTGCGTCCTCGCTTCCGTCGCCGCCTCATTCTCCTGGATCCCCTGGATCTCCTGGATCTTCTGAATCTTTTGGCTGTGGTTTCTACATAGACTCTGCTCACCCTGCTCACCCTCGCACAGGCGACCCGAACCCAGCGTCCAGTACACCCAAGACGGCCGTCGTTGGCGGCGTCAAGTTTTACCGCAGCAAAAACGGCAATCTTTACCGCCACGGCGTGGTCAAGGCCCAACAGCAATGGTATGTGCCTCGCGGCCTGGATAACCGTGTTGCGCTGACAAGTGGTTGTTTATTCTCTAGGCGCGGGGGCAGCACAACGACGATCAAAAAGACGGACGAGCCCTGCAGGGTATTCTCCACGACCGGTATATTTGGATCCCCCCCTCCCCCCTCCCCATCCCCCCTTTGTCCCTACGACAACTTTCGGAGACGATTTTCTATAATACATCGACGGACTCTTCGCCAAAGTTATACGTTCCCCCAACATCCCCATCTCATTTGACTAACCATGTGTCTTGTACTTTGCGCTCGGCATTGCCGTCCTCGGACGTTGATGTCCTGCACAATTTTTGTCTATACTTTATGTTGTATCTAGGTTCATGCTCCAAAGGGCCCAACTGCCGATTTATTCACGACGCCAGCAAGGTTGCCGCCTGCAAGGACTTTTTGTTGAAAGGCGACTGTGCCCGCGGCAATGGCGACTGCGACCTCTCGCACGATCTCACTCCCGAACGCACTCCCTTTTGCCTGTATTATGCCAAGGGCAACTGCACAAACCCCCACTGTCCCTATACTCACTCACAGGTTTCGTCGGGCGCGCCCGTGTGCCGCGCTTTTGGCCTTTATGGGTACTGCGAGCGCGGCGCTGACTGCACGGAGCGCCACGTGTTTGAATGCCCCGGCTTTAGCAACACGGGCGTCTGTAAAATCAAGGGCTGCAAGCTGCCGCACCGTGAACGGGCCAGCTTTATGCGGCGGCAAGATCCCCCAACGACCGACGAAGACAACTACGTCGACATCTCCAGCGACGACGACGACGAATCGGTCAATAGCGACGATGTCGACTCGGACGAGGTCGACGAGTTTGTTGGTGCCGACGGCGACGACGCCGACCTCGACTTTGTGAACCAGAAAGACTACATTGAGATTTAGGTGCAAGCTGTGCTCGCCTTCTATCTTCTTGATGTTTTCTCTCCAGTTCATTGTAGATTCCCCTTTCACGACTTTTCCTTTCATTCTGTGCATTGCGTTTTGTTTTTGCTACGTCTCTCTTGCATGCCGTTGTTTGAAGGAGACGAAAGCATCTTGCATCTTGCACCGAGACGATACCCAGCATTGGCAGAGGTTGTTTCTTGTTTTTATAGAGTACGGCGTTCATTTCTGACGACTACACGCTCCACGTCTCCTATGAGAGAGATGTCAGACGAGCGTGCTGCACTGCTTTGCATTTTTGCGTTGGGATTATAAGAAAGATTATGGAAAAGGGAAAGAAAAAAAAGAAGAAGAAAAAAAGAAAAATAACAGGAGGCTCAAGAAGAAAAAGTGATGGAAATCAGGAGCCCAAGGATAGGATGATGGAGAAGTGGTATTAGGGGAAAAAAAAATTAAAGAATAATGGATTTGAACTTGTGTGAAAGCCTATGAAAATGCAGTGATTGTTATAAAGTCCAGAATGTTGTTTAGAAGACAAGTTGAACAGGTGAGTATAGTTGTTAAAGAAAGCACATTCTGATTCACAATGATAATGTCTCAACTCAAAGAACTGCAGTCACCGATGTCGTGTCGTTCCGCAGTGAAATGGTGAATATGAACAGCCGCACGCAAGGAGATCTTTGGCGGCAATGGCGCCATCCGCAGTCGAGCCAGTTGAATTCTGAATTCCAAAGCCGTGGAGCTGTCGTGTCTGTCGTTCTCGCCCCTCCCTTCCTGCAATGGGGCTTGATCCGATAGCGCCCTTGTTGTATAGTGGCAAGCCCCACCACGAGTAGCTGCTATACGGAGTACATGATACGACGGAGCACGAAATGCAACGCAGCGGCTCCGATCTTTGCTTTGTCCCCCTTTTGTCCTTTTACTTTTTCTTTTTGTCGTTTGTTCATATGCGACGTACTCCGGGAGTGACTCAATGAAGAGCTGAGGAATTGGAGAGCTGCAGCAATAGACTCAATTCACGGATGTCGATTGACGCCCTGTCCCGCCGCTGTAAGTTGCCTGCCGTGGTCTATAAGTTTATTACTGTGTGCGGACAAAACAGGGGACAACGGCGTCTTCTGCCATGTGGTGGAGCTCTCTATCTGGCTCTCGTCATTCGGGGTTCTCGGTGCTCTAAATAGTATATTTAATGCCGCTAGAACGGCATTACGGCCACACCAAGCGTTCTTTTTGGTGACCAGAATTCGCCATTGGCTTTCTTTTTTGTTCTTTTTTTTCTGGATCCCACCTAATTACGTCGTAGTACACTCTTCATTGCCCACACGTTGGTGACGCCTTGTCGTTGGCATGCTTGGCTGTACTTTGATTGCCCATTCGATGTCCACTTCAACGGTGCACCATTCTAATTTACACTACATATATTCATACAGACTCCCGTCATCCACACCTGCCATCCTTGTATCTTGACAATTGTCGCCGAGTATCTCAAAAACCAATTGACATCTCCTTCTCTCCCACCATCCCACCATGGTCTCTGCAAACAAGGGCCCCGGCGGCCTGGCTGCCACGTTCGAGGGCCACGAGCTGTCCGCCGCGACCCGTGCCGTCCACGCCGACGACTACACCAACTCCCACCGCGCCGTCGCGCCCCCCATCCACGTGTCCACCACGTTCCGCTACAGCGACGACCCGGACAAGCTGCGCGCCTGGGACAATGAGAACCCGGACAACCCTTATGACTCGCACGTCTACTCGCGCGACTCGGCGCCCAACACCACGCGGCTGGAGGCGATCCTGTCCGACTTGATTGGCCAGCCTACGCTGACGTACGCCTCGGGCATGGCCTCGTTCCATGCTCTGGTGGTGTTCCTCAACCCGCGCCGCGTCGCCATTGGCGCCGGCTACCACGGCTGCCACGGCGTGCTGGATGTGATGAAGAAGCTCAACGGTCTGGAGAAGCTGGATCTCCTAGATGACAAAGACCTGGCCAAGCTCCAGCCCGGCGACATTGTGCACGTCGAGACGCCGCTCAACCCGACGGGCGAGGCGCGCGACCTCACGTACTATGCCAGGATTGCCCAAGAAAAGAAGTGCTATCTGACCGTGGACGCCACGTTTGCGCCGCCGCCGCTGCTGGACCCGTTCAAGTGGGGCGCCGATATCGTCATGCACTCCGGCAGCAAGTATTTCGGTGGCCACTCGGACATTCTGTGCGGCGTGCTGTCGGTCAACAAAAAGTACATCAAGGACCCCAAGTCGCGCGATGCCCAACAGAACTGGCTGGCCGGCCTGCAGCACGAGCGCCTCGTCATTGGCGGCGTCATGGGCAGCCTCGAGGGCTGGCTGGGTGTGCGCAGCTTGCGGACCCTGGAGCTGCGCGTGGAGCGGCAGAGCAGCAATGCGGCCAAGCTGGTGGCGTGGCTGGCCGAGGAGAAAGAGAAGCCTGAGAGCACCGTGTCGCAGGTGGTGGAGAGCATCCACCACGCAAGCTTGCAACCGGAAGCGGCGGACCCCAACTCGTGGCTGAACCAGCAGATGCCGCGCGGCTTCGGCCCCGTGTTTAGCATTGTGCTGCGCGAGGAGGTGCTGGCCCGTCGTCTGCCGAGCAAGCTGGCGCTGTTCCACCACGCAACGAGTCTGGGCGGTGTTGAGAGTCTGATCGAGTGGCGCGCCATGACGGACCCGCACGTCGACAAGCGGCTGCTGCGCGTGAGCATCGGCGTGGAGGGCTGGGAGGATATCAAGGCCGACTTTGAGCGCGCCTTTGCCGGCCTGGTCGCTGAGAAGGCTGCCACCAAGGCGTAGTCCGAGTGACACGGCCATCTACCCCACCCAACTTTTCATTACCAGAGTTTCAATACCATTTTTAGCCATAGCTTGAATAGCTCAAGTTTAACCCGAAATCCTTTCGTAGAAAATTCATCTCGTCTCTCTCGTGTATGGTGCTTCTTTGCCGGCTGCCAGCAGCTCCGTGACTGTGACAAACTGGTAGCCCTGCTTGATGGCTGCTGGCAGCATTTTGCGCAGCATTGGTGCCGTCCACGAGCGCCGGTCGTGGCAGATGACAATCGAGCCGGGCTTCAGCATGCTCAGAATGTGCTTCGCATTGACCCACGGGTAGTTGATTTGTGCGTCGTGCGGGTACACCCCGCCCAGCACCATCTTGTAGCCCAGCTGCTGAATGAGCAAACGCATGCGGTCACTGAAGAAGCCCGAGCCGGGCCGGTAATAGCGTGGCGGCCTGTCCTGTGCGAGCTCCGTGTTGGTGGCGCCGCCGTGCTGGCCGGCCCGCACCGACTCGTACACTTGCTGCAGCATCCCGTCGACCTCGGCAATCTGGGCTTTCAGCTCGCCATCCGTTAAGGACCGCGCCGGCTCGTCGTGCATGCCGTGATTCGCCAGCTCGTGGACGCCCTGGGCCAACGCCTCGCGCAGCACACTCTGCCGACCAGGTACCTGCCCGCCAATGACAAAAAACGTCGCATGGGCATCGTACTGGTGCAGCACTTCGAGAATGCTCCGCGTGTGCTCTGAGGGAGCATCGTCAATGGTCAGGGCGACAAGCTTGCGCTGGGCCGGCTTTTCGGACGGGTCGCCCGACGTCACCACGACGGGCAGGTCGACGCGCCATAGCACGTCGGGCCAGCGGCTGACAAAGTAGCTGATGAGTGGGCGTGGCGGTTTGTAGACAATGTAAAAGGGCACGAGCAGCAGACCGACGAGGGCCAGGAGAGCCAAGAGTGTCGCCATGCGTTGCCGCCGTGCGCGCCGGCGCAGCTTGGACGGCAGGCGCAGGAGGCGCGGGAAGCGGAGCATTGAAGGGTGGCCGAAAGTAGGGGGGGGGGAGCCGGAGGAGGGTGGAAAGGGGGCTGCAACGGCTTTCTTTTGTGCTTGGTGGTGATGAGGAATGCAATACCCAATGGATAGAGCGAAAGGGGAGAATTGGGATTGGGTCAGGGGCTAACCCGAAATCGTATGCCGTCGAGTGTCGAGACGGGAAGGTGCGATGAGGTGTGAAATTCGACAACGCGTCGTTAAAGGAGAAATGCTAATGAGATGAGGGCTAATACCCCATGCTACGCTGAAGGTTGTTGCCGTTTTGGGCCTGGAACTCGCTGCTCGCTCGGCCTCTTCAGGCCCTAAAAGACGGGTAAAAGACTACCGCGCTAAGCACCAAATTTCAGGGTGAAAAACGGAAGGAGCCGCTCGCGGGCCCGCTTTTCTTCAAGAGAGCTTCGTCCATGCTTCGAGAACATTGAAAGACGGGATGAACTTTGAGAGACTTCTTCAATATGACGTCCTTGCACGATGCAGTTCGTGTGCTGTCTCTTTCGAGGCACTTTGCTACAATATTGTAAGCAATATGTTGCACATGTGTAGAGCATTGTCCATTCATGGAGGCAAATGTAGATGGCAGCCCGCAATCTTGGGCTTTTCGATTTCTATGTGTACTATTCCTCATTTTTATCCATACATGGGTTGTTCGTAAAAGCTTTTGTAAAAGGGATCGGGACTTGTGGCGGTGTCCTATTGCTAATAGTGTTTAATACGGACAAGATGCGGGCTCGTGATAGTTACTCGGAGGTGCGTGGAGTACGTCGTTTACACAATGTTATTCATCTGCCTAACACGAGCCACATATGTATTTTACAGAACACGTCAACGTTGACGAAAACATGGCCCTGCGCTGCCATGGCTGGTCAGATGCCTTTGGGCCACCATAGTCAAATATGGCAACCTGTACGGCCTATAGGTAGCAACGACGGTGATGTATATCGTAGCTTCCAACTTTGACGCATCCGCCCGGCAAACTTGTGAGAATGTTTCGCCTCGTTAAATATGTTTAAACGTTGATTGGCAGTCATGCTCGGGCGCAAGTGCGGTTGAATACAGCTTTGTGGGTTGCGGTCTCTATTTAAAGCAGACAATGGTGGTGGTAGTCGGAGCCCGGGATCCCAATATTCTCCATGTGGTCGGCTCTTTCCCGTTTGGGCTTCTATTCGTTCCTGTCTTTTACCTGATTGTTTCGTGTTGCGCGCGGCTGGAAAAGCTGGGAAGGAGCCATCTTGACAGCCCGTTCTCGCTTGGCGTCTAAAGGATGGCCTGAAAGCGCAAAATGGGCAAGAATGGCTGAAGACCGAGTTAAAAATGGCAGCAAGTAGAGGCTGAGCCCAGGGGCTATGCGCAGGGCCTCGCGCCTCCTGCGTGCACCACAGACGTAGTAATACGACGTATACTCCGTATACTCCGTAGTGCTGTGCCTTTTGGTGCCTCTTTAGCCTTTTCGCCCCTCCATCCACGTTGCCGACGGCCGACCCCTCACCATTCTCTTTACTGTGGTGATCTTTTTGACGCCGTTTCGAGCTAGCTACAGGGGGTTCGATCTGTGGTCCAGGGGTAAAGGTGGCGACGTGCCGTTTAAAGCAGGCGCATAAGACTTCACGAGGAAAGAGAAAGTTGGGCAGGAGCGACCGCCAGGCACACACTGTCATGTGGAAGGAGCGAAGCAGCATCGCCATCACAAAAGGAAAGAGCGCTCAGGGGTAAAGAAAAAGAGGGAAAGAGCTTTTTTCAAACTGTCAGAAGAGGCCAGAAAATAAGAAACAAAGTGCAAGAACGGCTGACAACACCCAGGCTCGCAAGGTCAGTCAGATACGAACAAAAGACGAAAAAAGGTGGGCATCGTGCAGAAAGTCTCCATATCCCTCACAGCTTGGTCCTTGGCGCCTTCCTCCGCCAGTTCCGCAGCGCACCTGCCCTGCCCAGTCCGGACCAGTCCAGCTGTCCAAGGCCCAAAAGTGCAAGAGTCCAAGCCTCGCGATCGTATTCTCCGGTTCTGCCTCCTTTCAAATTTTCGGTTTTCTTTTTTTCGTGTCTCTTTTCTCGTGCCCCGATCCGTCTGCATTCCACAGTCACACTCGCATTCATAGACATATATACTTTTGAAGGGTGCCCGTTCTTCATCAACGGTCATTGTTTCCACTCTTTCCCCCTTACGTTTTGACAGCGCTACCATTAAACCCCTAAAAAGCCCACCAAGTGGCACATGCGATGAGAGCCGTTTTTTGCGACGACGACCGAACTCGAAAGCATACGAGTATACTAGACCGACCTTAAGACGCTGCCCCTCACCTTACGTCGATCATATAACCAGAACTCTCGCCGTCGCAGCTCTGCCGTGCCGTTTCACCTTTATAGCATCATCTTTTGAGTCTTTGCGCCCTTGCGCCCTTGCGCCCAGACGTCACGATGGGCCTCCGTGACCTCTTAAAGAAAAAGGGCGACGACGAGGACGAGGGCTTCTCCTCGTTTCCTCCGCAACAGCAGTCGTCGCCCGAGTTTGACCAGTTCCAGCAGCAGTATCAGCAGCAGTTTGAGCCCACACAATCACAACAACAGCCGTATTCGCAACAATCGCAACAGCCACCACAACGACGGAGAACCCCACCCCCGCGTCCCCCGCCGCCGCCCCCGCTCGAGACCCCCGAGTTTACTTTCATTCGCTCCGACACAGTCTCCCAAGAAGTGATCCACCCGCCGGACGGCCGAGACTATTTCTCGGGTAGCAACAGCAGCAGCAACAACTACTTGCAAGCCGGCGGCGGCAACAGCGGCGGCAACAGCGACGGCGGCCTGACCAGCCCGACGAGCCCGCAGAACCACCGCCGCAGTTTCGACGTGTTCCGCAAGTCGTCGCGCAGCGGGCGCAGCAGCCGCAGTGCGTCCGTGTCGTCGAGTATTGCAGGCGATGGCAGTAACGCCGCCGTCGAGTCTACGGCGCGCCGCCTGTCACAGCGTCTACATCTGAGCCGGACGCCCAGCACGAGCTCGCACGTGCCGGCGAACCTGCCGGAGATTGTTGAGCCGGAAGGCGAGGGTGAGGGCGGCAACCGGCCGCTGGGCCATGGTCACTCGTCTTCGCTCTCGCTATCGTCACAAGGGTCGGCGTCCAGCAACAGCGGTGCGGCACCTACTTCGGCACCCATCCCGGACAAGCCTAACAGCAAGCCTGCGCCGGCCAACCCGGCCGTCGAGTCGCAGTGGGAGAAGCGCGCGACGATGCTGGCCTTGGAGAACGAGAAGGTGCAACAGCTGAACAGCAGCCGACCAGCCACTCCCGAGGAGCGGTTGAACAGCAGCCGTGGTGGTCCTGGTGGTGCTGCCAGCCCGGCAGGCAGCACCCGCAGCCGTAGCAACAGCGCCGCCAACGGCACCGTCTCTAGCAAAGAGTTGGACGCCAACATTCAGGAGGCCATCCGCCTGCACGAAGAGGGCCAGCTCGAGCAGTCGACACGCATGTTTGGTATCCTGGCCGACCCGCGCGGTCACAACAACCCGTTGAGCCAGGTGCTGTACGGTCTGGCACTGCGGCACGGCTGGGGTTGCTCGCCGGACACGGAGCAGGCGGTCAAGTACTTGTCGGCGGCGGCGTCGAACGCAGCTCTCGTCGAGGACATGGCCTTGAAAGCAGGTATGAAAAAGGGCGGCGCGGCCAAGGGCGAGCTGGTGCTGGCCATTTTCGAGCTCGCCAATTGTTTCCGCAACGGCTGGGGTCTGGACCGGGACCCGATTGCGGCGAAGCAATACTACGAGACAGCCGCGAACCTCGGCGATTCTGGTGAGAACCCACACACTGTTTGTTCATTGCTGTTTACGCCTGCTAACAAATAAGACGCCATGAACGAAGTTGCTTGGTGCTATCTCGAAGGTTTTGGTTGCAAGAAAGACAAGGTAAGCATATTTTGTTCTTTTTCGTTACTATTTGCTCCTTGCGTCGCCAATATCACATTGCATGTCGCATTCATGTCTCCCTTTGCTTGCAACACTACGAACCACTGCACGTGGTTCAGCTGTCCTGCGCTCCGTTTGGCTTGCCTTGGGAGAAGCGGCTGAATGCCTACATTTTCCGTGTTGGGCATCAACAGCGCTTGGGACAATAGCAAATCAGAGGCGTTCAGCTATGGTCTCCTGATCACTCTCAGCACCGGGAACACCCCCACACTAAGATCAATATTGGAAGAGTCAAAGGGAGACAGGGAGACAGGGAGACATTTCGGCATGCAAGAGGCGGGCTCAGAGTTGTGAGAGGCTGAAAAAATATTTGCCTCCTCCTGCACTTATGCACCCCTTTTACGGAGTACTACTATCACAATACTAACACACACTCTCTTCCTGCAGTTCCTGGCCGCCAAATACTATCGCCTGGCGGAGCAAAACGGCAACAAGACGCTCGGCAACTCCTGGTAATACCCTCTTTACTTTTCTTGCATCATAGCATCGTCCCTTCCTACCCCAGATCTTATTGGACACGGCGTTTGGCCGCTCCCCCGTGGGGAATCTCTCTTCTCGGCTGTTACAGCTGCTTGGGCAGCAAACGGTTGATAGGCTGCCGGCGTGCAGCTGCTTGTCCATGAGGAAGGAACTGCCAACCATTTGATTTTCTTTCGCCTCGTTTTTGCCTCCCTCTTCTTCCATCTAGTCCCCCACACATGTTCCGCGCACCGGACTCTACTTTTAGTATCGAACATTGACTAACACCTTTGTCTAGGATCTGGAAAGAAAAGTACGATCCTGATAAGCAGAAGAAGAAGTAGACGCGTCAACCGTCGTCTCTGCGTTATTGATTTGAACCGGTTCTTGTTTACGAGCTTTTATTACACCTGTATTTTTATATATGTCCCTTTTGGTTATCTTCTTTTGGAACGAGCATTTTATTCCTTTGATAATTTATACTCTTTTATTCTTTGCATAGTCGACAAACTGGAGGCAGAGTGCTTTTTTGGGTATCATTTTATGCAGTATTTTTTTTTATTATACTCGTGTAGGCGGTGTCTTTGGAAACAAAACGCAATGTTCACTTCACTTTTCGTTGATCCTACGTGAACGCCGATGGCGTGCTGTAATCCAGTTTGTAGCACAATGAGGACGCCGTGTCTTCCTTCAGTCACTGCCGCGCACACAGTTTGGGAAAAGAGTGTTTTTTATAAGTGGTGTAAATGAATGTAGCTAAACAAAAGCAAGATTTTAAAGAAAAGAAATCCATCAGTCATGAATAATCCTTTAATGTCGTGATTTTCCAAAAACGAGGCGGATATTTTGGACGATGCAGCCGAAAGAAGAGTGCAAAGAAAAGGGCTGGTATCTTTCCGCTCCTTTTGTTTTTCTCTTCATCTTCCGTTTCTTGCCGCATGGTTCTTGTCGCTTCCCATCCGTAAACCCTCTTTTCGCAAATCCCTAGTCCGTCCCATCTGCCCTTGCTTCCTCTAATATTTTCCCCAATGCACCTTCCCCCCGGTCGTAGAGTCATCGTCGTAAATCCTTCGTAGATTGCGTGTCCCAAGAAATACTAAAGCGTAGAACTTGCGCGGCTTGCTGAGTGTCGATTTTTTGTTTTGTTTTTTGTTTTGTTTTCGTTGTTCTTGTGTTTGTGTTTGTTTTGTTTGTTTTAAGAGTTTTTGGTGGTGTGTCCGATTGCGATGTTCTCGTAAGACGACATAAAGAAAAAGTGCGTTCCGATCAACGCGCTGACAAACGGGTAGTATGTCAGGCTTCGTGGTAAGTGAGTGTGGTTGTTCAGGGAGAACGATGTCGATAGTTGGTGTTGTTTCTTTTCGTTTGTGCTCGTAGCTGTCGTCGTGCCTCTTTGTTCATTTTCATTCCCATATATCTCGCCACTTTTCGAAAAGTCGACGTCGCTGTATCCCCTTTCATAGGGATCGTCAGTCGGTTTCTAGTGGGAGAGGCAGAGCGAAGTGAAAATAAAACAAAATAAAAACAGTAGACGATGATGCCGTCGAGACAGGACAGAAAAGATGGATAAAATGAGGAAAATAAATCAAGGCAAACCATGAAAAAGCGAGTCCAATCTGGTCTAGGCGAGTTTCCACGACCTCTTGCAAGACTGGCCAACCCTCCCAAAGTACATGATAATAATGGTAAATGATAAAAACAGGTAAAATAGAGTTGAAAGGCAGCAACTTTTTAGTGCAATGCGCTTCGAGGAACATGAATCGTTGGCCAACAAAAAGAAGAAAAACCAAAACAAGAAAACAGAACAAGAAAACAAAAAACAAAAGAAAAATCTGATCAGGGCTGCGCAGTTCGTCTCTTTCTCTGATGGGAGTCAAGAGTTGAGATGACTTGTAACCATGAAAGGTCGTGAGAGAAAAAAAGGAAAAGAAGAAGTGGAAGGAGAAGGATAACCGAAGATGTGTAAAAGCGGTTTGGCGAGAAAACCGAAGAATAGAAGCAGAAACAGAAAAAACAAGAGTAAACAGAAAAGCAAAAGTATCCGGCCCGGTTCTTTTTCTTTTCAATCAGCCATCCCAAAGGGCCGAGAAAAGCAGAAATAGAGCAAAGGCAGAGCCTGTCCCAATGCAGCTTTGCAAAAACCAACCCACCCAATGAATAAAAATGCACAAACATGAGGCGTTAAACATGAAACCGTGAGGACATGAGGCGTTAGAAAAAAACGAAGAGCAGTCTTTCATAAAGGTCGGAACAAAATCAGAAAACAAAAAAGTCAAAGCAAAGCAGTAAAAGCAGAAGAAGAAAAAACGAACTCGCTCGCTGGCTGGCTTGATAACGGGAAAGCAGAAAGAGCAAAGGGAAAAAGGCAAAAAAGCAAAGAGCAAAAGGCAAGGCGCTTGACGTCAGAAAAGGCAAAAGAAGAATGCAAAGCGATAAAGGGGAGATGAACATGATGACACAGCAGGACGGGCTGAAACAAAACTCAGATAAGGGACCGGTAGCCCTTGAGTCGAAGTGAAGAAAGAAAGAAATTCATTGTGCCCCAAAAAAGAGGAAACAACAAAAGAAATTCGGATTCAGCGGCTCGCAGAGCCAAATGAATGTCGGTAACCCCGTTGGAAGGGGTCTCGAAGTACGGTGTCGTAGCCCGAGAATGAAGAAACGGGATGCAAAAAAGCATGGCGCGTGAGCGCGTTTTTTGTTGATTGCGTTCTGTCGGTCGGAAAAGGAGAAGACCGGGAAAACAAAAACGCTCGCTGAAAAGCAAAAAAGCAAAAAGCAAAAAGCCGATGAGAAAAAGCAGAAACTGAAAAACAACTGTCGCAGTTTGTGTGCGAAGATCGTGTAGCTGTTCGATGCCGTTGACTGTCATAATCCGAATGGAGGGAAGAAGATGAAATGCAGAAAGGAAAAAAAGAACGCTTGAAAGCAATCCATGAGAAAAGAAGGGCACCGGCCTTCTCTGAGCTGTTTGTGTCGTCGCTGCGGAAACCAATCATGATCATGAAGAAAGAAAAAAAAGTCGTTAAAAGAAATGCAAGGTCATATGCAGAAGAGATTCTTCACAGAGAGGAAGAGAATGAGACAGAAGCAGAGGCAGCCAAACTACTGCTCGCCATCAGCACCGGGAGGGGCAGTGTTGACCTCGGAGACCATCTTGACGAAGGAGCGCACCACATCGCTGGGGATCTGGTCCCACAGGAGCGACCGCGTGTAGACCTCGGCCTTGCTGTTGCCACGCATGGCGGCAAGAGCATCGGCAAGGTTGCGGCGGCCCTGGTTGGTAGGAGCAGAAGACGGGGCAGCAGCAGCGCTGTCGGTCGTGGGCGGATGCTGGTAGCTCACAACGCCGTTGTACTGCGCGGCGCTCAGTGAGAACAGCTGCTCGTTGGCCTGCTCCTCGGTCGGCTGCATGAGCTGATCAGAAAGCTGGCCAAGCATGGACGGCTCGACGGTAGCCGGCTGAGCCCACGATGAAGCAGATGGGGCAGCAACGTTGGCGTTGACGGAAGACGAGGAAATGACAGCAGTGGCGGCGTTGTTAACGCTGGGAGCGCTCTCGCCGGCATCCTTGAGGACATTCTCTAGAAGCTCAGCCGAGGCGACGCGCATTTCATCCGAGACATGCGGGATGCTGGGCATCTGGCGGCTCGACATGACAAAGGCGCCGACAAGGAAGAGCATGAAGAGAAGGCCACCCTGGGTGCCCGACTTCTCGGTCGCAGTCAGGACAGAACCAACAGCCTCGGCATTGGTGGCCTTGACCGTCTCGGGATCAGTCTTGATCTCAACGACTTGCTGCTGCTCAGCCTGCTGCGAATGTCCGACACTGGACATACCGGGGAACAGATGCTCCCAGGAGTCCGTAGTGCCGTCGATGGTGAGGTTCTCCATGTCGCCAAAGGGACCCATGGTCGAGGCACCAGCGCCAGCACCGGTGTATCCCGACACATGGGGGGCCATGCTGGACGCCACAGCAGGGGAACTCTCGAGCTCCTGGACATGGTTGGAGAGGACGCTGATCTTCTTGCGCAGATCGGCAGTCTCGATGGTGTGTTGGCGGATCATCTCCTCCTTGTCCATGTTCATGTTCTCGATGTACTGGTTGACGCTCTGCTTCTCCATCTGAAGCTCCGACACCTGCAAACGGAGAGTCTCAATTTCGTGCTCCAAGTTGTTGATGTGGTTGGTGTAGTGCTTCTTCTCGTCCTCGAGCCGCTCCGTGTGCATCTTCTTGCGCTGTCTGGAGTCAAGTCTGTGGTCTGTTAGTATCCTGCGGGGTTCATAAAAATTGCTTTGATATGAGAGTGTATGACTTACGCTGCCTGCCTGTTGCGGAGGAGGCGCTTCTGCTGCTTCAGCTCCTTGATCTCCTGCTCGTCCTTGGAGTTGGAGATGAGACGGTCGATGTTGTTCAGGTTGCGGTCCGACGGGATATCGAAACGACTGTTCTTCTTGCGAACACCATCACCACGACGCATGTCGTTGTGCGAGCGCATCATCGGGCTCTGAGGCGGAATTCTCTTGACCATGGCCGACTGCGTGTCAACACTGTCGTTGCTGGAGCTGGCCTGCATGGGAACCGAGCCGGCAGACGTGGTCACAACCATGTTGGCTGCCGTCGGCATACCGGGCAGGCCAGGCACCGTCTGGAAGAGACCGGCACTCATGGTCGGGAAAGGGCCCTGGAGCGAGTTGCGGTGGAAGACGGATGCAGCGTTGTCAAACTCCGTGGGAAGACCGTCAAAGTGAGCAACAGGAGTAGCAACGCCAGAAGCAGCACTGGTGCTGGCCGTCATGGGCCAAGAGCCGAGGCCCATGGCATGATGCTGCTGCTGAAGTCGCTGGTGCTGCTGTGCCTGCTGGTGGTCCATCCGCAGGAAGGGGTTGTTGCCGGCCTCAAAGGGATTGACGGACGGCAGGGACTGCATCTCAACGGGTTGCCAGTCTTCTTGCTTGGGCGAGAAGAAGGTGGAGCCGAGAACAAAAGAATCTCTCCGGCTATCGACCATGGGCGGGGACATCTCGAGGCCAGAGTCGATGGCGTTGTGGTCGAGGACGGCGTCGTCGAGTATGCTGTCGTCTTCGTCAAAGTATTTCTGCGCAAGGTGGCCCGAGGTGTCGACTGACAGCTGGCCTGGTCTGTATGAGGAGTTCATGGGGTATGACAAGACCATTGTCTTTCTTCGTTTGTGACTATGAGTGTGTGGGCGGGTGGTGAGGGAAAGAGGCGGGGGTAATGTATGCGCTGGTCTGGCTAGTATGGAGATGTCCAGGCAAGAGGGGACTGAGGCGGTGGGAAAGGATGGAAAAGTAGAAGAAGAAGCGGTGGGAAAGCCGGAAAATAAGAGGCCAAAAATAAAACAATAATGGGCAAAAATAAGAAAAGCAGGGGAAATCAACAAAATTCCAGGTGCGGTAAAGAGAAAGAAATGAGTTTTGACTGTGTGTCAGGCAGAAATCTAATGAAGTTTTGCAAAAAGGTTCTATCGAGAAAAAATCGGTGGTTAGTGTGGGCTTTGAAGTGACTGACCACAGCCAGAAGGAAGCTGCGCTGTCTGGCCAATCGGTGTTTGCAGTGTATTTTGGTGTGTTTTTCCCTTTCTCTCTCTATTTCTCTCTCTGTTTCTCTCTCTTGTTGCTTGCTTCTTTTATTTTTGGTAAAAGAACCTAACAGGGGTTAAACGGCAGCGTGCAGATGGAAGGGGGCAAGTTTTTTTTGACTGAGGGCGGTGGAGAGGGGGTGTGAAGTGTGAGGAGGGGAGTTTGAGGAGAGATGGAGCGATGGCGGAGTGAAAGGACGTGGGATGCAAGAGAAACAGAAAGAAAACAAGAAAAAATGAATAAAGTTGGAGATGAAAGGAGAAAATAAGGGGTAGAGCAGGAGAGGGAGGTTATGAACATACAGAATAGACGGGGAAAAAAAGACTGAAAGAGTATATGCCAAAGCATAGAAAAACGGGTTTTGGAATTGGAGTTGTGAACAAAAGGGGATCTCGATAAGAGGGACAAGAGTGGTGGGGAAGACGGGTGGGAGGGCGGAAGGGCCTTTTAAAGACTGAGGAAGGACAAGGGAAGGCAGAAGGACCAGAGCACGACAAGAGCACAAAACGGTGAAAGGAGGATGCACGAGGAGGATCAGGGTTGTGGGGGTGTGGGTGCGGGTGTGGGAGAGACAAGAGAGAGGACGGACGAAGAGGAGTTTGTGGGCGGCGTTGTGCAAAGGGGAGTTGAGTGGTTAGAAGTCGAGGAGTTGAGGAGCAATGAGGGGGTTGTGCAGTTTAGAGAGGCACGAGAGACTTGGGGGGACTGGACTTGGAGTTCAGCTGAGAGAGGCTAGGGAGCTGCGGCATATGGGAGCGTGGTAAAAGAGGCGCCGTCGTCTTGGTGGTTTCGATCGTGCAGAAGCGGGATGAAGAGAGAAGAACCGAAGAGTGGGAGGCAGACAGAGAGAGAGAGAGAGAGAGAGAGAGAGAAACGGAGGAGGCCAAAACAAAAAATTCGGGTTGAAGATCTTGCTTGAGGCAGGGAACGTGAGGACGAGAAAGCACTTACAAAGAGGTTGAGTGGCGTGCGCGTGGGTGTTCTGCCGGAAGAGGAGGGAGAGGAAGAAGAGGGAGAGCTGGTAATAGTGCGTTTGCTGGGGGCTGGTGTTTATACTTGTACAGATGTCGAGGGCGAGTATGAGATGATAGGCCGTGTGGAAACAAGAAGATCGAGAAAGCATAAAACCAGAAGAAACCGAAGAACGAAACGAAAAGAAACAGAGTAATGTGGAAGCCGAGGTGTTGTTAAGATTTGTGTTGCAGACCGGAAAAGAGGGGAGAGCAGAAAAAGTGGTGCAGGTGGGAGTGCGGCCGTCGTTGCCTTTTAATATGTTGTGTCGACGATGCACTGGAAAGAGAAGAATACTGTAAGATGCGTAGTAGCGGAAGAGAGCCACAAAGTGCGCGCGCGTGAAAGAGGCGTATGAGTGGTGTGGGTGCCTTCAACAGGGGGGAGGAGGACGCGGAGGGCAGGTAAAAGAAAAAGAAAAAAGAAAAGGGAAATAAGAAAACAGCTGGAAAGAGAGAAAGAGAGACAGACAGGGGGCAGGCCAATAATAGGACAATAGAGGGCTGACAGGGGGGCTGGCTGCTGTAAGAAAAAGAGCGGTTGAGAGCGTGTGATGGCGAGACTGAGGCGATGAGGATGGGGATGAGGATGGGGATGAGGATGGGGATGAGGATGAGCGGTGATGGGCGCTGGGTCGGTTCGTTGTTTTTGTTTTTGTTCGTCTATTTCGGCCTTGGGCCTCGAGAACAGCAGTTTTGGAGATTTGAGATGTGGAAAGGGGAGAAAGGGGGAGAAAATGAGTCAACTTGCAGAAATGGCAGAAATGGGAGGAAGAGGATAACAGGAGAGTGCTCGAGGTAGATCGAAGCAAGAGCGACCGACTGTCACGAGCGATACAAAGGATACTTTGTTCGTTCTCTCCTTCCATACGAGCAAACACAATCTGTCTAGAGGCAGGTACAGCCCTTGGAGAAAAGGGAAGGAACAACCCGTTGACGGCCGGGCACTTCCTGGCACCCACACAAGCCACTGTATGAAGTATGTTTATTTGTATACAGTACGCATAATTATTTTCGTTCCTTTCTTCTTTTTTGTCTTCCCTTCTGTTAGCGTCCACCAAGCGGTGTACTTGAAGCTCGTAGCAAGATGGCAGCGATAGCCAAGTCACAATGGAGTCACTGGCAATTTGCCGAAAACAGGCCTCAAGAGTCCACAGCTCAGAGTCCACAGAGTCCACAGAGTCCACAGAGTCCACAGAGTCCACAGAGTCCACAGAGTCCACTGACAAGCCCCTCTTTCCTTTTGCGGTGCAAGTCGTCCAAAAGGCCAGGCCTCTTCCCTCTTTTGTCTTCCCATGTCGCCGTTGGGCGCGACGTTACGACGTACAGGGGAACGAAACGGGATATCAACAAGCTTCTTTTCTTACAGAGTACTCTTGCAAGACGTCACAGCCTGTAAACCTGTAGAGTTGCACTTCTCTCTTCCGACACGGGCCCCCTTTTGGCCTGGCCGCGGCCCTGGGCATGAACTACACGAGATGGCGAGATGGCTAGATGAATGTTTGAAGCATCTTTGTTGGGACTGGACATGAATCGAGCCTTGGGCAAACGGGCCGCCCAGAACGAGGCCGGGAGGGCGATGCCAGGGCAAGCAGTGCAAATCAAATTACAGGGCGAACAGGCAGTTGAAACTTGGGTAAAGAAAGAAAGAGGGAGAGAGGGAGAGAAATGACCCAAAGGGCCAAAGGGCCAAATGAAAGGAGAGCACACGATACATGGTACACACACTCATATCTCTGCTCGATCGCATGGCCTCTGCCCAAAAAGGCGCGATCCATTCGGCAATCAACCGACGGGGCCGGTGATGGGTCGTCTCGCAAGTGGCTCTTTCTTGCGATACACAGATACGACGTACACAGACACACAAGACGGCAAATGGGAGAGGAATAAGGAGCAGGCACAAGAGGAAGAGGGAGTGCAGGCAGCCTTTATCCCAGCGTATCAAGAGGCAGAACAAATAACAAGAGGGGTGCTCATCGGATCACCAGACTCGCGGAGCTGTATCGACTCTGCGGGTTTAAGGGACGAGAGGCATGGGAGGCATGATTCTCTTGACGGGCCAGGCCAGTCTCATTGTCAGTTGATTTTCTACTAGTCTACACTTGGTGGGAGGCTTGTCGTCGCAAAGGAAGCCACAGGAGCCAGATAGTGCCATCGAGAGCCACAGGCTTCTGCCAGTGGCTGTATCTTCGCGGCATCTCTCTTTTTTGGTTGCCCGCCCTCGCCATCCTCGGATGCATACTTACGCCAGTTGCTGATGGGCTGATGAGACTGCTAAAATGGGTGGCCCGAGGTCCTTCATCGCGGGTGATTGCGAGCGCTATTACAACTGCATTGCAGGGCTTGACGGTGGGCATAGCTTTCAGCCAGTCAGGGCGTGTTATCGACAAACAGAGGCCGAAGACGAAGACCGATGTCAATACCGATGTCAAACCGATGTGAGGGCCAAGAATGACCAGAAAAGGGCACAACAAGCAAAGAGAGTGAGAATGTGAGTGAGAGAGGCCCCCAACGATGCCCAACGTCGACAGGGGGCCTTCAGTGAGTTATGCACCCCATCGAGGCTCCTGCTCTGCTCCGTTTGGCTGGTTCACGATTCTGCATTTTGGGGCGGTCGCGATCGACTGGACAGTGGACGACGGACGGCCGTTGGAGCAAGGGCAGGCTCTACTGGGAGCGGAAGAACATGGAGGGGACGTTGGGCAGAAATGGAGTCTGAATTTATGAATTAAGTTTTGAATAAAAAGAATCCCGCAACCCGTTTGTCTTGGGCCGGCCACGCGATGTGAGTGGTTGTCTCTTGTGTCTCCCTCCTGCAGGCGCCTCTTGCATCTCCAACGCTTTTCTTCTCTATTTTTGGGGCGTTGGTACCCGACGGAGGGGATCAGCCACCACCACCCCCAGTAGTCCTCCGTAATACTCAGAAGAGAAAGTGCAGAAAGTGCAGAAAGCGTCCACGGGGAATGGAACTGCCCCTTTTACGAGCAGCAAGCAACCCCCCCGTGAGCATGATCACCAGAACCGCTGCAGTAGCTTCCTTTCTGGAGTGTGTCTGTCCCTGCGTGTCAGGTTGTTGGTCTGAAAGAGGCCTGGGCCAGGCCGTTTTGGCAGGCCATTTTGCCGGGTCGCCAGCCCTAGAGTGACAGCTAGCCAGTCGTTGCAACAGAAGCCGTCACTTTATGGCAGCAATTCTTTCTCGTCTTTTCTCTTCTTTTTTTTCTTTCTTTTTTTTCTCTTTCTTTATTTGAGTTTCATTTACTGAAAGAATGAAGAGCACCAATACATCCCAAAACGGCCAACAGCTCCGCTCCTCCCGCCGCCAGCTGCCCGCGCCGTGTCCCGCCCGTGCTTAGAGCGGCCGCCAGTCCATTTAGTGTCGTTTTATGTTGGCTGTGACTATGTGAAGTCACTTTTCATCCCTCCTTGCAAACCAAAACACAGCCAGAACTAATACTTGTAAAAAGCGTTTGACCGCTGCGGACCCTAAAGGGTTCCGACAAAGGGAGCTGCCGCGACCGACGAAACAGCCGAACAAAGAAGGAGCGATGTTCGGGGAGGGCGAAGTGTCGCCAGCAAATGCCAGTACTGTGTTCTAAAGAGGAAGGAACAGGCCCAGGGTGGGGTGACCAGGACTGTTGCAGGCCAAGCCAGTGCTGGGTCGTTCCTGCTTCCAGTGAGTCGTAAAGCAAGATCGCGCGCTCATCGACCAAATACAGCAGGCACTCCGTAGACACTTTCACAGGCAGCTGCCTCATGACTTGTTCTTTCCTGTCTTGGCCTTCCAGTAGATGCTCTTTCCGCTCTCGTATCAAGAGGCAAGGCAGCATCTTGTCCCCTGTTCCGCTTCAGGCTCTTCTTTCTCCCTTTCTAACTTTGCATTTGTTTCCTCAATATTCGCCTTGCGCCGTTCATCCCCGGCTTCGATCCCAGTCTTCCCGATTCGTCACTAACAGCGCCAACGACGTACCCGAACGAACCTCAGGAACCTTCCAAAGCAGCTAAACAACTGGTGCCGACTGGGTCTCTTGCGAATTATGCTAATCATAAGACTCAAACTTGTTTTATGCAATTGCGGCCTTGTCGCAGATGCGACTGACTGCCAGTACAGAGGCGGTCTTTCGAGTTGCTCGGTTTGTTGTTGACTTTTCGCCCAAACGGGGAAGATGCGCTAAACTGGAAAAGAAAGGCGACGGCCGGCGACGTTCATCGACGAAGAGAGTGGCAAAAGAAAATGTGCGAAAAAGAATTCGGAAAAATAAGGTGGCTGGGGAGTTCTTTCAGTTTTCTCTCCTCTCCCTCCTGTCCCTCCTCTCCCTCTTCTCCTTCTCTTTTCCCTCACCGCAAGCGACGGCCCAGAAAAAGCGCTCCTCTCTGCGCATTTTTGCGCATCGTGAGTGGTCCGGGCCATGGCCTCCTCTTGGCCTGGGTTGCAGGTGGCCGCATGTTCGGCGGCCCGCTAGCAATGGTCTGCTCATACCCACCATTTTGAGGCAAGCAGACAACCAAACACGACGAGAACGAGAAAGCTCCGAGTCTCCCTCTCTTGATGCTTTTTTTTTTTTTTCCAGAGTCCCTCGCGCTCCCCCTTAGGCCTCAACAGCTCCTGGGCCGGGCATGGTGACGACGCCCTGGAAGTGCGGTGTGCAGCCACTCGACGCTCTTCTCGACTTTTACTGGGCCGCCCGACCTGACCTGACATACTCTTTGGTTCCTCGCTACGCTCGATTTTGCTCGCTACCCCTATACCGCCTCGTCCTTGATCCCAAGGGCCCGTGGCTGACGGCCCATGTTACTTGTATTATGGCTCATGGTTTATGGTTCATGGTTCGTGGCTCATGAGCTCAACAAGGCCTACGAACGCGACCTTGCGCGTTCTCTGTCCGAGCCCCGGGCAGCCTATCCCACCCTCCCTCTCCGTGCTCCTCTCACATCTTTCATCCTTCTTTATTTGGGTTTGACAGCTACCCTGTGCTCCCTCCTCCCTCTTCGGCAACTAGAGGAAGTAGACTTTACAGTTTTCTGTGACGGAACCGTCCGGTGCTTCCTTGTTCTGCCCTACCAGTACACAGCATATTGTCTTCCCTCCCTCCTCGTCCCAGCCGATCTCCCCCAAAAGAAGAAGTAGGCATGTTCCCCTTTTGGGCAGACTGTCCGTGAATGGCCAACAAAAAGGCGACCACAACGATATCGCATACTTTATTTACCCAGTACTACTGCCGCGTGGGATCTTGTAAAGGATCCCCGGCAAGAAAGTTACCCAAGAATGGGTAGCAGACCAGACAGACAACCTACCAGCGTGCTGCATCGACTTGTTGCTGTGACAAGCCGAAGGTCCCCCCTTTTTCCCCATCGACATCATCGAAACGGGGCGAGCCATCAGAGAGATGACACAAAAAAGGAAGATATGACTGCCCAAATGTGATGAAAATCGAGCATGGCCGCGGCCGTCAGGCACGAATGCACAATAATGCACAATACTGCAGCACGGGGAGGAGAAGCTATCGATGCAACTGATGCATCAAAAAACGATGCAGGCACTTTCACAGCTCCAGTCTCACCTTTTCTTTGCTTTCTTTCCTTTTGTCTATGGTGTCATATTTGCTTCCTTCTTGTCCCCGATATACGACGTACCCCAGAAGGCCATACCGCGTCCGCGTCTCTCCCTTTCGCCTCGTGCTGACCACTTTCATGTGCCTTTGGCCTGACGCGAGGTGCGGCACATATTTTTCTGTCGATACGGGGCACACCGTTCTTTCACCGTGTTTTGATAACTTCGGCCTGGGTGGCATTGGCACAACCCGTCCCTCGCGTCCATCGTGTTTGTTGATGTTTTGATCCCTTCTCCCTGCGGCTGACCGTAGACAAGTTCTCTTCTCTCGGACTCTCTCGGCCAAGCGGACCTACAACACGAAAAACGAAAAGAGGCATTTTCTGTATGTTCCTTTAGGGGCACGATGATATGCCAGAGAAGGTATGAGCCACTTTCAGGATTGTGGCGTGTTTGGCCGTTTTGGTCATGCTGCTGGTCTTGTGTTGACGATGGAGAATGAGCCTATGCGTCTTTTTACAAGTCCGCCTTTTCAGTTGTGGAAGTTGGACGAATGTTGATATTGACTTTGATATCGTAAACGGTAGGTCCTGGCGTCTCTGATATTTAAGTTGATAATTGTTATGTGGCCAGATACATAGCTTTCTATCTGTATCTACATGCAAATCTCCATCCTTATTGTCAAGGTGTTTGAATGTGCGCATTTGGTGACATTTGTTACCCAACGCCCTGTCACCAAAGTGATGGTGCGCATCTTGACAAGGCCATGTAAAAAAGAAGCACATCTCCTGTCGTTTGAATAAATTCCCGCCCCCTAACATACACTTGACATTATCAAAGTTCTTTTATGTGTGTTTATTGTTCAGACTCTCGTCTCTCACTGTTTGTCTTTTATCCGTGTCGTCTGCCTTGGCATCAACAGCATCAAATGTTGCCTCGCCATCTTGTCTGGTTCTGTCCCGTCATACGCAGTCGATCACTCTCTCTTTTGCCTCCCCGTCTTCGCGGTAAATCCAAATACTGAAACACTGGTCTTCTGCAGGTGTGTCTTCATTGTCTGCAGTGTCTGCAGTATCTGCCTTACGGTCGTTACTCCCAAGAAACAACACGGGATCATGCTGCATCGAACAATGTACGATACGAGGGGAGAGGCAGAAAGTACACCCAGCCACACGATGAGAGCCTATTAATAGACAGTATTGCGACAAAGAATAATCGTGAGCCGTGGATAGAAGAATCAGAAGATTGGAGAATTACATTTCTTCTCCTTGGAAGACTGTTTTTCTCTTTGCCGTGTCCCGTCCGTCCTGTCGGTCCTTTCCTGGCTTTTGCTGGGTTTAACTTGCTTCCCATTTTCTTTCCCGCTCGTCTTACGTCAACCCATTATCCCATATCTCAACAAGTAGTACTCCGTACACAGTACTCCGTAAAGTGTACGATATACAACGAAATGCAAGGGCAATAAAAGGATGACGAGAAAAAAGAAAGCAGAGCACAAAAGCAAGACAAAATACCACGATCCTGGAGGCGAGCGGTCAGCCACATTTTTTTTTTGTGCTTTTCTTTCTGTTCTTTCTTTTCATTCTTCTCCCCTTCCAAAAAGAACATACGAGAAAGTGAAGAAAAAGCTGGGGACAGGGAAGATGCGTCACGACGAGCTGAAGAAAAAGAAAGTAAAAATAGTGGCAGGTTTCAAAAGACGCCAACTGCTATATCAGAGCTCTGATATCGCTTCTAGTGCGTCTCTCTCTCTCGCGTCTCCTTTCCTTCTTTTCTCTCTTTTTTCCCCCTTTTTTTTCCCTTCTTTTATTTTCTGTGTCGTCTGTGGCTGAGTTGACCTTGACACCGCTACTTTGTCCAATTTACTTCATGTCTTACATCCTGTCAAGCCTCGCCCTTTTTGACAGTCGCCCAACCTCTCTGCCACACAATTTTTGTCCACCGCTACCCGCCATCGGATGGCAGATGAAAGGACAAAAAAAGTGGCAGATCCGACTCTTTTGGGAAATACAAAATAAACAGAGAGGAAAGCGAAAGGCCCATACTGTTACTCTTCGCGTTTGGGCGTTCATACAGTGTTCGATTTCCTCTTCTAGTCAGATCTCTTCTGATTGGCCCGGCGCGGGATGCCTGCGCTTCCGTCAGTGGGCACAGAGAACATGCGGTGAAGGAAAAGGGGAATGGGAGGGAGAATACGGAAGTAAACATTTCTTTTCAAGAGGCAAAATTTTTGCACTGCTGCGTCGAATAAGTGCCGTGGCCAAAGCTCACGCCGTCGCGCAGACATTTTTTTTTTCTTGCGGTGTTGTTTATTTGTTGCCTGTTCCTGGTTGAATATCACAGCATCCCTGCTTCGGCCTATTTAGGGAGCGCAACCTGCGCACCAGCCACGCTCCTACGGCAGAGACTGCAAAAGATGAGGATCGGGAGAGATGGGCTATATCAAGGAAAGCAGGATTCGCGTACGGAGTACGGAGTACGCCGTGCTCGCCTAGCCATCTTCTTCTTCTCGTCTCTCTTCCTACCAACTCAAGCGTGGCAGCATCGCCCTGACGGCAGATGGAAATGGGGCCGCGGATGCCCATTCTAGCTTGTTTCATTATTTATGATATTTTGGTATATTTGGGTAGTTGTGCATGCATACTCATGCAGGGGTAAACATGACTCCCAAGACTCTCTACGAAGCTTTGAGACATTTCCCAGCCAGCCCAGTTGCCTCTGTGTAGATGTATTTTGCGGTGTGGTTGTGGAGTGCGTTGCTGCACGGGGAGTATGCACAGCGTCCTGCACAGCGCCTGTGGTGCGTGGTGCCTGCATCGACGTCTACCAGAAAAAGAGCTGTGTAGAGATGACGATGAAGCAAAAGAAGCAATAGAAGCAATAGAAGCAATGTTTCTTCCCGACAGCTTCCTCTTTGCTGTATTTCATTCTGTGCGTCTCGGTACGTCTCGGTTTGGAGGATCAAAAATAGAAAATAGTTTTCTCTGATAATAAACAATGAAAGTCCCAAAAAGATTGATCTGAACAAAGCTCGAGATATGACAGCAAAGCTTGAGATATGACTCAACAGGTTACGTTGGAAACGTCTGCCCAGCGTCTGCCCGCGTGTGCCCCATAGTTGGGCATAGTATGGAGTACTGTATCCGATGTCTTTACCGACATGCCTATCATGGCTGCTCTTTTGGAGTCTGCCTAGAGTCTGAGTCTGTCATGCGCACACACTGGACACGAGACAAAAGACAAAAGACGCCAGGGGCAGAGACTTACCGCCCTGCCTTGACGGGCGTTGGGCCTGAACAAATGTAGGGCGAGATGATGACAAACATTACACACAGTCACAAACGACAAAAGAACAGTATCACCGTCCTGACGGGCCGCACAGGCTTTAGCCTTTTTTGCTCCTTTAGCTTTCTTTGCTTGTGTCTGTCGGACACGCAAAGAAGCCCATCTCCCACGTTCAGACACACAGCGAGGCCTTGCCTCCTGCCTCCTGCCTCCTGCCTCCTGCCTCCTCTGCACAGGACCTTTTTGCACACTGTCGTGAAACCGATGGATGCAAGCTGCCGGCGATTGTATTGGAATCTGTGACAGGAGGGGAGGGGGATGAGGAGGTGATAGGGCGTGTTCTGGAGGCCAGTCGATGTCATGCAACCCAGACAATACCGCAGAGACATATTGGTACGGTCAGATCATGTTCAGTGATGCTGACCCTCTTGTTGATGAAGTTGGTGATTATGGCAATCCTCCCGAAAGGCTCATATCATCACGATATCGTCTTCCGCAACAGCAACCTGCCTCTGCGGCCGCCATGCGGCCGCCACGTTTCATGCCCTTGCCATGCAATCCCTCTATCTTTGACAAGCACATCCCCGTCAAGCGCAACGTCACAAACGGACATCGGGGGGCCGTTGATATCAATATTCCATGCATTCGATGTTGTCCCGGAAGGCCAGGGATAACAAGCCCGGAGGTTGGGGGCTGCTGCAGGACTGTACACTGCACGTCTCGGATGTCCTGGATCAGTCGATGGCATCTGCGGGTGCTCTCGGTATGCTTGTCTTTTGTCTTTTGTCTTTTTGTCTATTTTTTTCAATTTTCGTAGCCCCTCCCCGTAGGACAAGAAAGGTTGGGTTGCACGGCATCGCCATGGCTGTTTCCCCCTCTTTCTCTCTTTCTCGCCCTCCTCAGATAGATTGCATCAAGGGGGAAGAAGGAGGCAAAGGAGGCAAAGGGGGGTAGCATCGACGGGATAGACGACATAGGGAGCGCAAGAAGGAAGAGGAGACATCGTGATGAAGGAAGAATGGCAAAGGAAGGAATGCACGAACAATACAGCGAGCACAGAGCCAGGTACGAGGGTTTTATCAATGTAGGGTGCTGTCTCAAGATACGAAAAGATACGAAAAGAACACCGGATAATCCAGAATAGATCCAGGAGGCCCAAGAAAAGAATAAACGCCTGGTATTTGCTATTTGCTATTTGCTATTTACTCGCTCACTGCAGCTAAATGATCTATGGTATACGGAACACCCCCAGATACTGACACTGATACTGCCCTTGCCCTCTGTCTATGATATCCAGTCGTGAAGCCGGCCTCCTTTTGGTTATGTCTTCTTCTCCTCCCTCTTCATACTTCAGCCCCCCTCCGCTCAGGCAATGCTGTCCTACCCTCCTCAACTCCCGGAATGCCGTGCCACAACACAAGGAGCACAAACAAAGATAAAAGAAAGAAAGGCCTGTTACCTCTGATTTGACGACGAGCCACGATATTCAAGAGATACGGAGGTAGAGGAGGAGCTGTTGTAGTAAGCACTCCCATCCGTATTGGTTGGCCCTTGTCGCTCCCGGCATGCCGTCGGAAGCACGGCAGCAGAGAGCACAAACTGGAAGAGGGGGAAAAGGCATGGTAGAATGTGGTCTAGACGTTCTTTCTGTCTTTCGCCTCCTGCCTCTTGCCCCTGCCTTCCAGTACCCCCCTTCTTTTCCCGCCGTCGTGACCCCCATCTATCTTGTCGCCGTCGCCGTCGCCGTGCCTTTTTCTTTTTTCTCTGCGGTCTTTCATCCTCACAGTCTTACCCTCCTTTCAGTCTACCCCCACCTTTGTACGCGTGCCATAACGCAGCACACGGTTCTCTCCCATTTGAAGGGTTGTACAGAAGCGGGGGAAGAGGAGAGAAAATGCGAATAAGAGGAAAGGAAGGGGGGGATGGGGACAGAGACAGAGACAGAGACAGAGGTAAAGAGTGGGAGGGACATGTGGTACGCGGTCGGTCCTGCTTGTGATTTGTGTCTGCATCTGTGATCTGTGTGTGTGTGTCTGCGTCGGTGCTTGTGCGTGTGTATTCTGGGAGTGTAGTCGTAGTGTATGTTGGTGGACAGAGGACTGTTGCTTTATG
Organism: Sporothrix pseudoabietina; assembly: GCA_019925295.1. Classification (NCBI taxonomy): domain Eukaryota; kingdom Fungi; phylum Ascomycota; class Sordariomycetes; order Ophiostomatales; family Ophiostomataceae; genus Sporothrix; species Sporothrix pseudoabietina. Next base: position 382,076 of record JADHKS010000022.1, on the reverse strand, counting down.
CATTTTTGCAACTGGATTTTGTCTCGGGAAGAGCCCTTTCCCTTTCCCCTTTCTTCAATGGTCCCTCCTCACTTCAGACTCACGCAAAGTCCCACAGCTTCACCAGCAGGGCATCCTCTGGCTGGTCCTCGTCCTTTGCGTCTTCCACGGCCACCGGCTCGTGCGGCAAAAAGATGCGCTTGGGAATCTGGAACTCCACAACGGGCGTCTTGCGCACCTCCTTGCCAAACTCGGCCTCCAGCATACTCTGGTACGAGTGGTCGAAAAAGTCTTCCACATTGTACGACTGCTTGGTAAACTGCTCCGACAGAATCTTGGCAATCGTCGCCACATTCGGGTGGTAGTGGCTCTGCAGCTGGACAATCTCCCACAGACAAGAGTCGACGGCATGGGTCTCCATGGGATCGCGCTCGTGCTGCAGAAAGGGGTCGGCCATGCCTTCTTCTGCCAGGCGGGCCCGCTCCTCGGAAGTGCGCGGCACGCGGTGGATCATAAAGGTGCACTGCGGGTGCGTCTTGAGCATGTTGTAGATCCAGGGCACCACAGAGACAATGGCGCTGGGCGGCGCGTGCAGACACAGACGGGCAAAGCGCTTGATGAAGCTGGCCACCATCTGGACGGGCAAATGGGTCGAGGCCAAGAAGGTGTCGAGCAAGCGGAAGAAGCGGGCGCGGTGCTTGGAGTGCATAATCTCGGCGTCCAGCAGCGAGTAGAGTTTGGGGAAGAAGGCCGGGTAGTCGACGTTGCGCTCCTTGATGAGATAGTAGAGGCCGGACAGCGCGAGCAGGGACGTGGATCCGCCGGCGTCGTAGCAGTCCGTCAGAAAATCGAGCATCATCTCGGGCTGGGCGAACCAGGGCGCAATGACGGTCGAGGCGATGCTGAGCGCGCGCTTGCGCAGAGTCTTGCCGTCGGCCGACGAGGACACAGAGGTTGTCCGCTGCAGAACGGCCAGCCATGCGTCCTGGGCCTGCCTGCGGTGCTTGGCGACCGAGTAGAGGGCGTGGCTGCGCTTGGAGGGTGGCGGGTGGACAAAGAACGTCTCAAACTCGTCGCTCGTGGCCGGCACGTCGTCCAGAAGAGAAAGGAGATAGAAAGCGCCATGGGCGGCCGTGCTGCTCTCGGGGCTGTCGAGGCCAATGTCGGCAAGCACCGATGACACGGCCTTGAATGTGTAGAACTGGACGTCGCAGAACTCGCCGACGTACTTTTCGACAAACTCGTCGGCCAGGCCCTCGGCCGTTTCCGAGTCAAGTTTTGCGGGAGCCATGACAAGAGCGCGCACAATCGACGTCAGGAACGCCTGTGGGAAGACGTAGGTCTCCTCATCGTGGGGGCCACCAGACTTCTTCCGTCTTGACTGGCCCTCGGCCTGCAAGAGACGCATCGCCAGGGTTAGTGCTGTTGAAGCCGCGTCGCCCGAGCTGCCGCCCAACAAGCTGAGCAGGACAGTCTCGTAGTCGACCAGCTGGTCCTTGAGCCACTTGGCCACCACAACTTCCTTGTCGGACATGCTGCGGTTCAGGTTGAGGCTGCCCGCGGCCAGCAGACGCATAAAGACTCGGCAGAGAGCCACGGCGGCCATCAAGGATGGGCTCTGCACGTCGTCCTCGTCCTCGTCCTCGTCTTCGTCTTCTTCGTCTTCGTCCTCCTCGCTCGTCGTCTTCTTTGCAATCTCAATCAGGTCCACAATGTTGTTGTAGTGCTTTCTGGACTCGCCAATCTCGCTCTCCAACTGCAAGATGCGCTCCTGCACACTGGTCTCGTCGCCGTCGGCCATCTCGTCGTCGCTGCCGCTTTCTGATCGTGTCCGTTTTCTCGGGGCATCGTTCTTGGTGCTGCGTTTCCGCTTAACAGCCGACGCCTTTGTTTTTGTCGCAGCAGGCATTGTGTGTGTGGGTGGGAGGGGGAGGGAGAAAGTCGAAATGTGCTGTGTTGGCTGAGAAGAAGATGAAGCCTTTCTGTGGCAGACTCGCTCTTCTCAACTTTTTTTTTGTTATCGTTATCGCGATTCTGCCGTTTAGTGGACCTCAGTGGACCTCAGTAGCTGAGCCGTTTCCTCACGTGCCTGATGACATAAGCTTCCCCTGACCAAGCTTTTTTGAGCCTTTTTGCTTTTTGACCAACCAGCGCGTTTTGCCGGTGACCCGACGCAAGCGTCCCGGCACCATAGGAGCGGAGTCAGTAGGCCAGCGCTATCACGTGACTCTGCTGTTATTTCCCGCTAGCGACCTGTTCCGAAAAACCTCATTTTCCCTTTTCCGAGCTCCATCCGGTCTTTCTCGCCTTCTCTGAGCAAAATCTACCACCAACCGCATCACGACCCGCGACCGATTTGCATCACCTCCCCGTCGCGCTCTCTCTTTTTCTTTTTCCTCGACTCTTTTTCAATTGCAGCAATGGCGTCCCGTCTGGCAAGAAACGCGGCTGGTGAGTCCCGAGGCATTTCAATTGAGGGGAAGTTCGCCTTAAAAGCTGCACGAAGATACTGACCACGTCTAGGCCTCGCCCGCCTGCGGCCGACCCTGTCTGCGCGCCCGGCGCTCCCGACCCTGGCCACGGCTGTGCGCATGTCGTCGACCTCCTCTTCGTCCTCGACCGCTTCGTCCGTCCCCACCGAGGACCCCAAGGCCAAGGCCTCGAGCATCCTGGACGCGCTTCCCGGCAACTCGCTGATTTCCAAGTCGGCCATCCTGTCGTCGGCCGCCGGCCTGTCCATCTACGCCCTGTCCAACGAGTACTACGTCGTCAACGAGGAGACTGTTGTCGCTTTCTGTCTGATTAGCGTCTGGGCCGGCCTCATCAAGTACGGCGGCCCGCTGTACAAGTCGTGGGCCGAGGGCCAGAACGAGAAGATCCGCAGCATCCTGAACGCGGCGCGCGCCGACCACTCGCAGGCCGTCAAGACGCGCATCGAGGACGTGCAGCAGATGTCGGGCGTCGTCGACATCACCAAGAGCCTGTTTGCCGTGTCCAAGGAGACGGCGACGCTGGAGGCGCAGGCGTTTGAGCTGGAGCAGAAGACGGCGATTGCGGCCGAGGCCAAGTCGGTTCTGGACTCGTGGGTGCGCTACGAGAGCCAGGTGAAGCAGCGCCAGCAGCGCGAGCTGGCCGAGAGCGTGATTGCCAAGGTCAAGAAGGAGCTGGAGAGCCCCAAGTCGCTGCAGCAGATTCTGCAGCAGGCTGTTGCTGATGTTGAGAGTGAGTTTCCCATGCCATGGTGCCGATGGACAACAGACAAAGTCCACTGGCTATCGGCCCCAGTCAACATCTACCATAATCCTGTAGACACATACTGACAACCCGATAGAGATTGCTGCTGCCAAGCAGTAAATTACCAACATTGCGACTCTTGCCCGTGAATATGGACAGCCTCGGCCGACGACGACGAACGACGACAGTCAACAACTGACGACTTTTTGACGTCTACTGAGCGCCCATGTAAATCACCTCTACCTCACCTGAACCGGACCCTGCCAACCTCTACAACTAAAATTCTTTTAAAAAAGACGTCTACCCTGGGGGAAAGCAAAATTCGACAAGACAGCATCCGCGACCTTCATATACATAATCATATCGACTGCCGCGACTGCAACTCACTTTCCTTTCCCTATTGTACCTTAGTCTTTTTTGTGTGCCATAGTCAAATATCATTGCCATTTCTTTTTTCACCGACGACCTGACGATTTGTTGAGGCTGTTTACTTTTTGGATACGTCACTTTTTGGATACGATGAGGTCACGACGATATGCAATATGATGCCGATACTGACATGAGACATTTATGAATGCATTTATTCTTATTCTAACTAGTAGGTCTACACGCTCTTCACGCTCTCACGCTCTCACGCTCTCACGCTCTCACGCTCTCACGCTCTCACGCTCTCACGCTCTCACGCTCTCACGCTCTCACGCTCTCACGCTCTCACGCTCTCACGCTCTCACTCTCTCACTCTCTCACTCTCTCACTCTCTCACGCTCTCACTCTCTTCCTTCTCACTCAATACAGCCACGGCCGCACCTTGTACTCGGGCTGGTCCTCGGGCCGCCCCTCGACTGGCATGTCCACAAACTCAGGGTTGATGTAGTACGACGGGTCGCCGCCCGGCTCCTGCGTCTCACTGCGGCCATTGCCCAGCCAGCGCAATAAGTTGGCCTTGTCGCCGTCGACACTGGTGTAGTCAAAGTCCTCCCAACGGGGCGAGCGCAGCGCCTCGAGCGCGTGGACTGTCGAGCCGGGCCACAGACCACAGATCCAGTCGCCGGTGCCGCCCTGCGTGCGGTACCATGAGCGGCACTTGTCCATGTACACCGTGTTCTTGAAGTAGGCGCCAATGTACTGGGAGAAGTCGTCGACGCGCTCCTTCTTGGGCTCGATGGTGGCATAGTCTTCGCGCTGGACCTTGCGGAGGACCTGGACAATGTAGTCGCACTCGGCCTCGAGGATCTTGGTGAGGGAGCCGAAGCCAATGGCGGAGTTGGGGCCGAACATCATGAGGTAGTTGGGGAAGCCGTCGACGGCGACCGACAGGTACGACTCGGGCTTTTCGGACCAGCGGGCTGCCAGCTCAAGGCCGTCACGGCCGCGGACCGAAAACGGTGGCGGCTCCGACACCTTAAAGCCTGTGGCGCAGACAATGACGTCGACGTCCAGATGGCGGCCGGAGCCTGTGATGACACCAGTCTCGTCGACACCGCCGACAGCCTCGGCCAGAACCTCGACATTGGGCTCCATGAGGGCTTCGAGGTAGCCCTTGCCGGGGGTCAGACGGCGGCATCCGGGGGCAAAGTCGGGCACGATGAGGTCAAAAATGTCCGGGCGGTTCTTGAGGCGCTCCTGCATGCCGCCCCGGAAAATGCTCTGGAACAGCTTCTGCATGTCGGTGCCCAGGATGGTCGAGTCGTGGATGGCGTTGCCGTCCGTCTCAAAGGCCTTGCGCAGCTTGAAGTAGGCGTCCTTGTCGGCCGCCCACTCGGCACGGCGCTCGGGCGGAAAGTCCACATCGTTGGGATCCAGGCCCATCTGGACCATGGCGTTGTCGCCAAAGCGCGACGAGATCCACGTCTTGGAGCGCATAAACACCTTGAGGTCGGCGCCCTTGGCCTTTTGCAGGTGGGGCACGATCTGGATGCTCGACGAGCCGTTGCCAATCACGGCCACGCGCTTGTCCGTAAAGTCGTAGCCCTCGTCCCAGGCGGCCGAATGCATCACCGTGCCCTTGAAAGAGCCCAAACCCTTGATGTCGGGCCAGTTGATGTTGCTCAGCTGGCCGCGCGCTGTAATCAAAATGTTGCAGCGATCCTCAAAGCTCTCCCCCGACGCCAGGTTGGTCACCTGCAGCACCCATTCTTTTGTCGCCGCGTCCCACGCCGCGCTCGTCAGCTTGTGCTGCGTCTTGATGAAGCGCGTGGCGCCAAACTTCTCGGCCGTCGACTGCAGGTACGCCTGGATCTCCTTGCCGGGCGCATAGAGCGATGACCAGTGCGGGTTCGGGTTGAAGGTGTACTGGTACGAGTGGGCAGGGACGTCGCAGGCGACGCCGGGGTACTTGTTCACCCACCAGACGCCGCCGATCCGTTCCTCCTTTTCGTAGACGACCAGGTCCACATTGCGCAGCCTCTGGGGTATCCGGATGGCGGTCACGATGCCCGAGTAGCCGGCGCCAATGACGCGGACCCTGAGCGGCCGCAGATTCTCGACGTTGGCGTCCTTGATGGTGAAGTCGCCCATTGTGGAGGGGGAGAGAAGAGAAGTAAGCTGGATCTTTTGTTCCTGTCTTGTATAGTCTCTTGTGCTACTGTTGTCGGGACTTGCCGAGGCGACACGAGATGCAGGTGGTGATGAGGAACTGCAACAAGATTTGAAGAACTAAATATAAAAGAAGCGAGAAGAAGCGGGAGAGCGATCAAGAAGAAAGAAGAAAGGAGACGAAAGAAAAAAAAAAAGAAAAAAGAAAAAAAAGAAGAAGGAAAAAAGATCAATGGAGAAAGAAAAAAGATCAACGAAGAAAAAAAAAAGGCCACCCCCTGTGCCTGGCCCTCGCCGGTCGCAGGACGTTTAGCCGTGTGAGGGGGGAGGGAAGTCTGGAGTCTGGTCTGCCGCGTCTAAAGCGTGTCTGGCGTGTTGGTGTTGGGGCCGATGTTGGGGAATAGGGACAATGGTAGCGACGAAGAGGAGTAGATGGGGCCGAAGAAGAAAGCCACAAAAGCCCAGATGGGGAGACAAGACAGAAAGCAAATTCAAGACGGTAGGAATAGGCGCATCGCAAAATTAAGGCCAGAAGCATAGGAGGGTATGATTCTACACATATACGCCGGGAGGGCACTTCCGTGGAAAGCTATCACGGACAATAGAGCAATAAAGCGAAGATGGACAATTAGGTTCGGTCTGGCCATGCAATGTACGAAACGAAAAACAGAAGCTTGGGTAGGAGCGCTCGGATAGAGCGCAAACTTGTGAAGCTGCGACTACTCCGTACAAATATCCGACAGAGCAGCTAGGGCAGGCAGACAAGCGAGGCTAATGTGTATGAAAGAAAATGGCCAGACAGCACGGCGGTTGACTTCAAAAAGAAACGAGCATTTCTTGGCCGAACCTGGAGGAACCGGGGAAGGGTCATGAGAAACAAAAAGAAACGACAGAAAGGAGGGGGATATTCAAAAGACTGCGGAGATATTGCGGAGTTCGTGGAGAAGAAGAGCACTTGGCGGGCCACTAACATGATTTATTCCCTTTATTATGTGGCAGGTTGTGGCCACGAACCACTGGGATATTACCACGACGTCTAAACATACACGCTCGAGAGTCGAGACGCTGTGGGGTTTCGCCTTTTACTCGCATTGTCGTGGTCTTGACTCCTTCGCTTCAGTCGATCTCTGTAAACATGCTGGAAATCAAACCACGTCATTCGACACATTTCCAATCTGACAACCCCACGACGGCCAACCTTAAATATTTGTTGCTCGGAGTCGTGGATGTTGAACGTAGGAAGAGCTCGAGATGGCAACCGACTTACACCTCGCTGTTGTACTCTGAGGTCAAGTTTGAACAGCCCGTACAGTTGCAACATCGGCGAGCTCTAGAGGCATGGCCTGGCCCGGCTGGCTGTTTTTTGCCCAGACTTCTTTATTCGTGCATCTAAGGGTGCTATTCAGGGTCTTGGGGTGTTTTATTCTTCACTTTCAGGAAGTTGCCAGCTGTCAAGCTCTCGACGTTTGCTTGGGCATCCTTTGTGTCGACCTGTGTATTTTCCCCGTCGCTCCACGGAGTTTGTTCGCGGTCTTTCTCTTTGCCGTCTTTATGTAAGTCTTTAATAAGCAGACAAAAATGTTATTAACGTCGCCAAAGTCGCCAAACAACGCCCCAGAAAGTCTTGGAGTGTGGGGTGAGGGGGGAAGAAGAACCAGAAAGAGGGGTTTGTGCTGTGTACGTCGTATGGGCTTGATTGTTGAGCCAAATAACTGTTATCAACGACACCAAATGCGCCAAAATGCACCAAATGGAGTCCACCGAACCGAACCGATGTTGTTAAAGCCTAGGTAAGAGTGAAAAAGAGTGGGAAGTCTGAAGCTAAAGTAGTCGGGAACTAACAACCAACAAGAATTTCCATCTGCCGGAATGGAGTCTCGGTACGGAGGTTCGTAGAGAGAGAAGGAAATACGGATTACACATACAAACGGAGTTGAGAAATAACCATGACATTGGTGGACAGCTATCTGGCTCACAGCAATGATGTTAAGCAGTATGGAGGGGTATGAGAATCGTGAAAATGTGCGCCTGTCTTCCTTTTGCCCTGACTTGTTCAAATTGACGAGACCTTGCCCTATCTTTCTGCGTTTTCCTCGTCGTATCTCTGAGTGCTTTGACTTCTCTGGTAGACGACGACATGCAATGCGACGTTGTTGTGCTGTCCCTTTATCATAAACTTTGGGCGCTTCGATGTGAGGGAAAGGACTAAGGGGCAAGCAGAATAGCAGGGACAAGGGACTTGAGATAAATAACCGCCCAACATTGACTGCGAGAAAGGCCAGAACAACCTTATGAATATTCATCTCACGTTGGACAATACAGATGCTCTCAGGGTTCAATCGTGGTGTGTGTGGTGCGAAGACGCTGCGCAAAGTGACGTTCAGTAATATGCGAATAACGTCCCGTGCGGGCCGACATTCAGGGTCCTTTTGTGCAACCCCAAAGTAGCCTTTGCGCAAACATCTAGATCAACAACCACCGATACCAGACGACATCAACAGTGAGAAGAAAGGCGTAAGTAAGCGATATGCTTTGAATTGAAACAAATGACTTTTCCCAATTATGTAGCAAAAAACACAGAAAACACAAAACACCAGTTCTAGTCTACAGACAATGAGTGCAATGAGACAAAAGATGACAAAATGAAGATGAAAAAGACCAAAAGACCAACTGATGGCCCCTCCCACTTACGCCACCTGAACAAACGTACGCTTGCGCTTGCCGGCACCCGTCGCAGCGGCCGCCGCCTCGGCCGCATCCCACGTGTCGTCCACATACGTCTTGACGCTCTGGTCGGCAACCTGCATGCCGACGACGCGCAGGGCGGCCATGTTGTGGCCCATCTGGTCCTTTTGCTGCTGGAGAGCTGTCCGCAGGCTGGCTTTGAGCTGGTCGAGCATGGCGCGCATGGTGCGGCTGGCGACGATCTGGCGGTGGTGGGTCTTGAGCATGAAGAACAGCACGCGACAGGTCAGGGGCATGTTCATGGTCTGGCGGGCGAAGCGCTCCAAGAATGTGAACAGCGCAGGAACCTGGGCAAACGGCAGCACCAGGAGTGCGTCGTGGAGGGCGGCGGCGGGAATCTTGGCGAGCACACCCAGGACGTACTGCTCGGCGGAGATGTTGCCCTGGGCGACAAAGACAATGTGGCGTTGCGGGGGTGCAATGGATCCGTCGCCGCGTGCTCTGGCTTCTTCGTACTCTTTAATCAGATTCAGGTCAGCCAAGCCCAGCTCGAGCGCCTCGGCAATGCGTTCACCGGCCATGAGCGTCTCGACGGTCTGTTTGGAGGCGGCGCCGACCTGCTGGCCGAGCTGGCCCTCGCGGTCGCGCTCTTCGGGGTCCTCGTCTTCCTTGTCCAAAGAAGTGGCCAGAGTTGACTCGTACAGCTGCTCAATCTCGCGCTCGCGCTCTTCCTCCAGGAAAATTTGCTCATCGGTCTCGTCCCAGACGCGGATGCTCTTGTCGTGGCTGGCGGTCACCAAGAAGTTGCCGCCGTGGCTGACGGCGAGGGCCCAGATCTCGCCAAAATGGCCATCGAGACGCTGGATCTGCTCAAACTTGTCGCCGTCCCAGTACTTGACGGCGCGGTCTTTTCCACACGAGAAGAAATGGTGGCCGTTGCCGTCCTGGTTATGGGGCACAAAGGCGACCTGCAGAATGGAGTCCTGGTGGGCAAAGAGGGAGCGGTGGCAGTCACCGAAATCCAAGCCCCAGATCTTGACGTTCTTGTCGGCCGAGCTTGTGACAATCAGCTTGCTGTCGTAGGAAATGTCCATGCTGAGCACAGGCAGCTTGTGGCCGTACAGGTTAAGGTACAGCTTGAGAGAGTCGACAAAGAAGACCTTGACGGTGTTGTCGAGGAGGGCGACAGCCAACAGCTTGGCGTCGGGCGAGAAGCGCACGCTCAGGACATCGTCTGTCAACTTCAGAAGACGGGTCTGCACCAGCTTGAGCCTGGGCGTCGTCCGCGTCGTGCCCAGCACCTGCTCCTGCACAATGCGAAAGTCCCAGAACTTGACCGTCTTGTCGGCACTGCCCGTCACCACAGACCGGCCATCGGGGTGCACCTGCAGCGACCAGATGGCGGCGCCGTTGTCGTGTGCGTTCTCGACCGTTTCCAGCAGCGAAGCAGAGGCCACGTCAAACAGCTCGAGGCTGCCCGTCTTGGTGCCCACGAGCACGACCTTGTCACCAGGCAGGAACGAACAGCACAGAGCGTAGCCGCACTCAAATGTCCGGATGCATGCCTGTGTCCGCACGTTCCAGATCTTGAGGCTGCCGTTGGCTGCTGTGGCCAGCATCTTGTCGTCCGAGCTAAGAGAGATGGAGCGCACATCGGTGCGGTGGCCGGGCAGCTCGACGGCAAGCGCGCGGCCGTACTCGGGCGGCTCCTCCTTGTCCTTCTTGGCCTGTTTCGAGACACGGTCCTTCTTGGTGGAAATGGTGTACAGCTCCAGCAGGTTGTTGGTCGTGCCGACGAGCATCTGCAGGTCCTTTTTGCTGCTCGACTTGCCACCGACAGCACCAGCGGCCCAGTCCACCGACCGCACTTTGCCGGCTGTGCGCACAATGACGTGCTGCACAAAGATCTCACCGACGTCGGCCTTGGATGTGTCAATCAGGGACTCGTCCTCCTCCACGTCCACCTCCATGGATTCGCCCTTCTTTCCGGCCAGTCTCTCCCGCCGCCGCCGCCGCTTGCGGGCCAGCGCACGCTTAATCTCGGCATCCGAGCGTATCCGCCAAATCTCGACGGCCTTCTCGACACCGTGGACAGCGAAAAAGTCGTGGCGCGGGTGGAAGGTGATTTCGACGGTGCGGTCCTTGCCGTGGCGGTGCAGCGTGCCGCGGGATGTGAGGAAGGATTTGGTGGGGGCGGGCTCGGAGCCGGAGTCGGTCGTCGTGGTGTTGTTGTTTGTCGTCGCAATCGCAACTGTGTCGACCTGCTGAGTCGACGCAGCTAGGCCAGGGGCATCGAGCGTCCACACCTGCATCTCGCCGTCGTTTCCAGCCGTGATGCAGCCGGACAGGTCGGCCGACACGCCCAGTGCCCAGCACTCTCCATTGGTCTGAGCCACGTGCGTCTCGATGCAGTGGCGCGACGACAGGTCCCACAGTTTGATCAAAGAATCCTTGGAGGTCGTAATCAGGAATCCGTCGCCGGCGGGTGCTGTGTCGACGGCAAACTCTTCGTCGCCTTCGCCCTCCCCCTCCAGGTCCAGCTCCAGAGCAGGCTCGGCAAATGACAGGCCCGTAATCTGGTCCTTGTGGCCGCGCAGCTTGTACAGACCCGTCTCGGCCACCAAGTCCCACACAATGACGTCTGTGTCTTTGGAACCACTGGCCAGGCGCACGCCCGCGGAATCAAACGCCAGGTGCGTCACCGCCGACCGGTGGCCGTTGAAGCTGACCATGACCGTCGCCATGCGGCCATCCCAGAGACGCACGCTGCCGTCCTCGTAGCCAACAGCCACAACATCGCGGTCGACGCTGCTGGCGGCCAGAGCCGTGACCTGGGACGTGTTCTTGTCGTCGTGCCAGCGGCTCAGGAGCTCGCCCTTTTTAATGTCCCACACCAGAACGTCTTCGTTGGCGGCGACAATGGCATGGCCGCTGCCAGAGGTGGTGGAGGTTGAGGAGGTCGAGGCGAAAGACGAGAGGGATGAGTTGCCGGCCCAGACGAGGTTGGACGTGCTCGAGGCGACGACGCCGAATGAGCGAGCCGCTTCGAATTTCCTAGTCTGTTAGGGATGCACTATTCAAAACAGAAATATTGTGTCCGGTACTCACAAGTATGACTTGACCATTGTTGCGGTTGTAATGGCAGTCTGGATCGAAGTTTGGATCAGTCTGTGAGGTCGTCGAAAGAGAGCCTTCCCAAGTTTTCTCTTTGCGCCTTCCTTCAACTTTTTTTGGCCGATAACGATAAGGATTCCTTAGCGTACTTTCTGGTCGAGACAGGTCAACTGGTCGCGCTTGCCGTTTTGAGATGTTGGCTCAAAGTGGGTCTATCGAGGGGCACGTCACGTGCAGCTACAGGCAACGGCGTCAGCGATCCAAGCCACGCCCAATTGCTGGCTTGGCCCCGCCCTACTCCGCGCCCGCCGTCGCCGCCAGTTGACGATTGTACGTCGTAGTCTTGGTTAGGAGGCTGGATTGCTGGCTTCAATTGATTTTACAACATCTCCTTTCCAACAACCTCCCACCCCCTACCTTTACAGCTACATCTGGCATTGCCGCCCACCGCCAGGATGTTGCTGCTCGACTTCCAGAACGTGCTGATCCAGAATGTGTTGACGGAGCGCTTCTCAGGGTGAGTGAGCTCTTCTTTGCTAGAATGTGTCGTCATCTTCTCGTGATGCTTCACTCTCAATTGATTCCTCCTTTTTTGTTGCGACATGTTGAGGCATGCTGAGGCACCCACTAACTTCACAGAGCTCCCCCCGTCTCCATCGACCAGACCGTCTCCGACTTTGACGGCGTCCTCTTCCACATCTCCACCCCCGAGTCCAAGACCAAGATCCAAATCTCCATCCTGCTCCGCTGCTACGACGACCTCATCAAGTACGGCGCCCAGGACGTCCTGCAGCGCGAGTATGGCGACTACATTGTCGCCCCCGAGCCGGGCTTCCAGTTTTCCATTGTCGTCGACCTCGAGCAGCTGCCGGCCGAGCCCGAAGCCCGCGAGGCCTTGGTGAACAAAATTGCTCTCCTCAAGCGCAACATGATGGCCGCGCCCTTTGAGGCTGCGTTCGCCGAGTACTACAAACTGAAAGAGGCCGCGTCCAAGTTCACCTCGGAGGAAGCACCCCAGGGCGTGCGCGAGGGCGGCGAGGTCATGGCCATCCACTACCGCGAGGAGGAGTCCATCTACTGCAAGGCCAGCCACGACCGTGTGACTGTCATTTTCAGCACAGTCTTCCGCGAAGAGACGGACCGCGTGTTTGGCAAGGTGTTTATCCAGGAGTTTGTGGACGCCCGCCGGCGCGCCATCCAAAACGCGCCCCAGGTCCTGTTCCGCAACGACCCGCCGCTGGAGCTGCAGGGCGTCCCGGGCGTCAAGAACACGGGCACCGGCGAGATTGGCTATGTCACGTTTGTGCTGTTCCCGCGCCACCTGACGCCGCAGCGGATGCCCGAGGTGATTTCGCACATCCAAACGTTCCGGGACTACTTCCACTACCACATCAAGGCGAGCAAGGCGTACATCCACTCGCGGATGCGGAGGCGGACGGCAGACTTTTTGCAGGGTAAGTCGGGGTGCATAGCAACGAGGTTGTTTTGGGCAGTCCAGCTAACATCATCTTTAGTGCTCCGGAGAGCCCGGCCGGACAGCGAGGAGAAGGAGCGCAAGACGGCCAGCGGCCGTACATTCAAGGCGCAGTAGAGGGAGAGAGACAGAGAAGGGTGTCTGCGGGGTCAGATACAGAAAGAACAAGAGGAAGAGCGGAAGAGAGAACAACGACATATGGAGCAGATTCTGGGACTTGTTTGCGTTTGCCGGCGGTCTCCTGGTGCTTTGCGGAGTTGGTGTTCACTGTTGGAGGACGAGATGGTGTGGAAGGACGGCCGTTTCCACGAGCGGCCGTCAATGTCTACTACGAAACTAGCTTTAAAATTCTGTTCAATGCATTCGATTTTGATCTACGAACGTGCAAGAGAGTGCGGGATGTTATACGTCGTACGTCGTATTGTCCTATGTTTACTGACTACCTGTGCGTTGTCGTTCTTCCTTACGTGATTATGTAATTATTCAAATACGGAGTACTGCAGTTCTTATTCACTTAAACGATCTACAATCTTTGTCATTCGACAGCTTCAATTGCACCATCAGAAAGTCAAAAAGCAGTATTGCTTTCTCTTGGGAAAAGCAGCTTCCGGAGTCGTTTATACGGACGTCTTTTCTTGGCCCCATCGTTAATCGTTCGGCTGCCATCAATTTAAAGTCGGTGGCGGGTCAAGGGCCCTGGCCCGAGGGGAAAGAACTCGCAAGCTCCCGCTGCCCGCCTTTTTTTCGCCCATTCCGCCATGTTAACGATTAACGCCATTTTTACGGGCCCTTTTTTACAAGCCTTTACAGCCAGTTACAGCCAGTTACAGCGGTCAATCGGTCAATCGGTGAAAGCGGCACACACCATACCACCACCAGCGATAAGCGCCGATAGTGGTCGCACTCTTTAGTCTCATTTTTTTGACGGCCAAAAATGAATGGCAAACGAAAAAAGGCCTCTTTCTCGACTTGACGCCGACCTTTGCCTTTTTCTTTTTGTCTCTTTTCTTTTGACAACGGCAAACGCTCCACCGGAGGCAAAAGTACAAGCGTCCGTCAATACGGCCTGACTTTACGACGTACGGACAGCTCGACGTCCACGAAACGAAGCGTCGACCGCCGTCTTCTCCTCTTTTCTTTTCCTCTTTTTTTCTTTTTTTCTCTTTTCTTCTCTTTTTTTTTCTCTCTTCCCTCCTCCTCCCCTCCTCACAATGGGCTGGCCCTGGTCACGACGGGACGACAGCAAAGATGCCGCGCCAATACCCGAACCCCAGCCCGACCCGGCCGCCGCCTCGTCCTTTCCCGGCAACCTCTCTATAAAAAGCCTCACGTCCTGGGCCGACTCGCTCAACAAGGCCGACTGGCAGCACTATCGCGATCCCCAGACCTGGGTCCCGCCGGCCCTGGCTGTCGGCGCGGCCCTGGGCTTCTCGGCTTTCTACCGGAGCTATTTGAGACGCATCCCTACCACCAACCACATCCGCCCCAACTTCTTCCGGAAACGCAGCTTGCTAGGCCGCGTGACGAGCGTCGGCGACGGCGACAACTTCCACTTGTTCCACACACCGGGCGGGCGGCTGGCGGGCTGGGGGTGGCTGCGGAAGGTGCCTTCGTACAGGAAAGAACTGAAGGGAAAGACGGTAAGTCAATACAGTGGAGAGTGGTGACAATAGGGAGTTGTGGCGGAGCGCCTATGCGCTCCTCTACATTTTTCTACATTCTTCTACATTTTTCTACATTTTGTCTACAACACATGGCAGAACACCGCTAACATTATAGATCCCCGTTCGCATTGCTGGTGTCGACGCTCCCGAAGGCGCCCACTTTGGCCGTCCCGCTCAGCCCTACTCGGGCGAGGCTCTGGATTTTCTTACTCAGTACCTGCTGGGCCGCCGCGTTCGTGCCTATTTGTACAGACGCGACCAGTACGACCGCGTCGTCGCCCGTGTCGTCGTCCGCCGCTTCTTCTTTTTCAAAAAGGACGTCGGCCTCGAGATGCTGAAGCGCGGCCTGGCCACCTGCTACGAGGCCAAGACGGGCGCCGAGTTTGGCGGCCGCGAGGCGCAGTACCGCGTGGCCGAGGCGAAAGCCAAGGCCAAGAAGCGCGGCATGTGGTCGGGCAACCTGGGCCGGAACGGTGTAGCCACGCCGACGGGCGAGATGGAGACGCCGCGGGAGTACAAGACGCGGATGGCGGCGTTGGATGCGGCGGCGGCGGCCGGCAATCCCGGCGCTTCAGCGTCAGCGTCGGCGACAGCAGCTGCAGCAGCTGCATCGACCCCTGCTTCCTCAGCTTCTACGACAACAACGCCCCCTAAAGTGGTGAGCGCTGCACCCAGCCCGAGCAGCACGCCATCACCAGCCGCAACAGCAACGACGAGCACACCCGCTGCCGCTTCGTCCACCCCCTCTGCCTCTGCAGCATCCTCACAGGCCAAGCACGCGGCCACCTCTACAGCCTCCACCACCGCACACCACACATCCACGCCCGCATCATCATCACATAACAACAACAGCAAATCTTCAAACAGCAAGGCGTCCGGCGGCTGGGGCAAGGGTCCCTTGCCAGGAAAGAGGTGAACAAACGAAGAAAAAGGAGTGAAGAGACTCAGTTGGAGTACAATGCCTAGATGAGGTCATGACCCGGACGATGAAATGAAGTCTTCATTCACAACCATTCTCATTTTCAACGCAAGTTTTACGTTTTTACGTTTCTGCGCTTTTCTATTTATGTCTTTTTACGTCCTTTCATGTCTCTTTTATTTTTTCTGTTTTTTTCTTCATTTCATTGCATGCACTGCAACTTCTTTCTCTGTCTTTATATCCTTCTTTACGATCCTTTACTTTGTGTTTATACCACAAAAGCATTTGTCCGAGACGCAGCGACGGAGGAGGAAACAGACAATGTAATGAGTTCTGGGACAAACAGGACAGACAGCATACGAAATATAGGAGGGGAACCCAGAAGAAATCTTTTACGTTCTACGACGCCTTTTGATACCCTCTCCCTCTTTCCCCTTCTCCCTTTATCTTTCTCTCTTTTGGATATACTCGGCATTTACAGACACCAACCTATCTCAGCATTACTTTTGCATTTACCTTTAGACTTTCAAAGACCGAATCTGAACTTTTTTCCATCTACCTTTCCCAAGCTTCTAGAATGTATAATTCTCGGCATCTGTATGTCCGTCTCATATTTCTCACTCTTTTCGGCGTCCTCATGTCCCCCCCTCGCGTGTCGTGGTATCATTTTGTCATGCATGGTGCACGTCTGGGGGGAAGCCGGTAAATGACGATACAAAGATGCAGGGTCATGACAGAAAGTAAGAAAGAAGAGGAATGGAACGCGCGGGCGAAGAAGCCAAGACGTGGAGAAGACTAGGGCGGATGATGGAGAAGGACAGCCAGATATAGGTTGCAATATCGATGGGAACGTGCAACGTGTAAAAGCGTGGGGAGAAGAAACGCTCAGGGGGGCTACAGACCACTGTCACGGAACATTCTCACGGACGTCTCAACGCAACGGCCGTTCGCCATGGTCGACTTAATCTCAGTTCTCCATCGACATCTGACAACTGTCATCTGTTCTTTTTGTTGACAAAAAACGTCTGTTCGTTACTTTGGCGTTGAGTGTCGTGGTGGGTAAGGGAAGACGCAGCGTTCGTTGGATCTCAGTATTATTTACGATATACAATATTTTTCTCTTTTTACTGTTTCTGTCTAGTTCTAACGTTTTAATTTACTTTTTTTCCTTTTTTTCTGTTGTTATCAAATTTAGTAATATGCATGGTTTTGCGTCGAATCTATTTTACTTTATTCACATCATTTTTTGAATATTTATTTTACCAAGAATTTCACAAAACGGAGCTGCAAACCTGCAGACTTGAAAAACAACCCAGACACAACAACTGTGCCGTTTTCCTCTATCGACAGTGCTTCTCTCTTTCCTGGTACATATTTCTGACCCGTTGATGCGATATAGATCGGTGCTTCACTGCCAACCTGGTGACTTTGGGGTTTGGACCAATTGTTTGCCTACTGACTTTAGGCAGAAAGGGGAGCAACATTCAGCGAGCAAATGTCTTTTGAAGTCGACAAAACACTCCTGGCGTTGTGGAGGTGTGATTGGCACTTGGGACCAGAAAGTGTGGTGGAAGGGAAAGGGAGGAAGAAGACGTACCGAGGGTAGCGATGCTCTGGAACAACGGGTTGCGCAATCGTAGGGCAGAGATTCTGCGACGGATGGCCCAACAAAGAATAAGAACTACTATGGTAGAGCAGATGAATTCTCCGGATCCTAAATAGTAAAATGGCCATTTCCAGGGACTCGGAAGATGGTTTGTGGTTCTTTTGTGGCGATGATTGTTTGACAGAAGAATGGAGGGGCCATGGGCAGAGGACGACTGGTCTTTATCGATTACAGTACTTATGTTTGCCCTCTGTTTGTTTTTGATTTTCTTCGGGCCGTTGTTGTTCTCTCTTGTTTACCACTTACAAAGAAGGATATTCAAAGGCTAAATTAGGGAAATCTGACGTCAGGTATGGGGCCTTTGCCTATACTTTGCGTCTGGGTGGTCGAGGCAGTGTTGCGTTTTGGCACGGAATGCGTCTCGTAGGTATATGCGTAAAGTCGGCAACGGCTGGAATGTGGAGGCTCTCAGATCGATCGAAACGGTGGGCGAACACAAGAAGGGAAGGACAATACGAACTACTACATGAAAGTAAAAGACCGCAAAACGGTCATATGCACTTGGTAGCTGTGATACACAATGTGAAGTGGCTGAAAAGAAGAAAGGGGCTTCACTTCTCACTTCTTGGCCTCACTAACAGGAGCCTTTTGACCTCACAACGACTTCACGCCTCACAGAGCACAACCCTGAACCCCTGCAGCCGGCATGCATACGCCTGTGCAAAAGCCACACCACCACAAACGGCTTTACGCTTGTGCAAAAAGAACTCACACAAACGACACCAAAAGACAGAGAAACACACAAGACACACAAAAGGAGTTGTGCACCTGCATCTTGTCTGCATCCTGACCCCTGCGTTTTGCGTTCTGCCCATGTGCAGAGATTTTTGTGAACCGTTTGTTCTTGTCACCTATTCTCACAGCAGCGTCGTCTCTCAAAAAGAAGGCGGCTGGGAAAACGACGCAACGCTACAGTAACACAGACACGACACAGACACAGACAGTGAACGAAGGATGCTTTGGCTGGCGGGCGGGTCTTCAATACAACAAACCGGCAGTCTTACCGGTGCAAACGGAGCCGAACGTGTAGAGGAAGCCATCAAGGAAGAGGCTGGATTGCTTTTGGCAAGCGTCCTTTACAGCCTTTGAACGTCGACAAATCCACAATCTCACGATAGCTCACTTTGCGTGTACTTTGAATTTACTGTTTCATTTCGCTCGTCTTTGTATTTTCTCTTATCGCTTCCTTATTTTTAGTTTCCTTTCACTCTTCGCTCTCATCACATCGTCGCCAACTCACACGTCGCCAGCTCACACTTGCACAGCCCCTGATGTTCCCAGCCTCGGTTTCGACCAGGCCCTTCTCCGACGTGCACAAGCGACAGCAACCATACGTCGTACGTCGTAGTTTGTACACACTTTTACGATATCTTGGTGCCACGATACGGAGGCGCTTCGGAGGGAGAGCGCCGTAAAACAGTCGTATTTTCCAGTGATGATTGTCGTCTGTTGCTTTCTTTTTCTTCTCTCCCTCACCTGCCAACTCACGATTTTGCTTTTCAGGGCTCTCACAGCACCACATGTGCGACCCCTTGCCTGGCCGCTCCCCAACCCCTTGCCGCAGAATGCAGGCTGTCCGTGCTCCGTTCTTTTGTATCGTCTGCCTGTCTTTGAATTCGGATGATACCTGCGCACGAGCACACGGACACACAACGTCGAACTGTTCTCAGCACTTTGTATCTCACATCGTAAGAGGATACAACACTGCCTCCGTGATCTCCTTCCAGGTTGGCCTTGGCTTTTTGGGTCGGCGCACGACCGTTACTTTCATTGAACCAATGTTTTGCCGCCAGACAGATGCTATACTCTGTACTCTGTACTCTGTACTCTGTACTCTGTACTCAGTCCTCCTCTCGCAGAACTCAGCATACACGCCTGCACAACGGTGCACCACGGAAAGCAGTGCCTGTGTAGGACCAGCCATCGGCGGGTCGAGATGGCGTGCGACAGAAAAAGATGTGATTTCCACTCCCCGAGCTCAAAACAACCGTCGATGCGAAACCCACGGCTGCTTCGCGACAGGAATTCGATTCGACCGACTGCACATTGTGCGGACAATCTTTCACGAGAGCCAGGAAATGGGTAGAAAAGAGACAAAAAAAGAGAAAGAGAGAAAGACGGCAGGTGAGCGACGTTGCCAAACATATCGTGTGTGTAATGAGATCACAACCATGGGCAGGCATCTCAGTACTCCGTACCTTTTCCGTACCTTTGCGAAATGAAGTACCTGTATGTGCACCGTTTTCTCGTGTTGCCCTTGATTTCAGTTGATTTCAGTTGATTTCAGTTGATTTCCCGTTTGTGTACCGTTGAAAATGGCGACTTCTGATTGGCTTCTGCTTCGTGTCATTTTCAGGGGACAGAGCGAACCGTCGCTCTTGCCCAAACCCGGTTTAGTGACAGGTACACAGTCTGAGATGGGCTCCTGTCATTGGTTGGATCACTACAAAGTGGACCCGGGTTGGGCCCCGAGACGCACCAAACTGTGCCTTCCGTTTTTAGTATTTTCAGTGAGTGAGGTGAGGAAAATGAGCAAAATGGGGCAAAATGAGGTCAACAATGGCAGGAACGCGTGAATCGGATGAGCAAAACAAAAGAAAACGGTCGCTCCTTCCCTCCCCTGTAGGCCGAAGCCCACTGCTGCCCGCCCAGCCCAGGTTTTCTTGCCTGTTGCCCACCCTCGCACCTGCCCTCGTCGCGCATCATTTCCGCAATTTCCTGTTTCTGTTTTCCTCGGCCTCTCACGCCTTTTACTCTTCACTCTCTGTCACGATCTTGTCTCGCAGCCGGGCAAACCCCCTTCATTCGCATCGTGGCTCTTGATTTCTGTGCATTGTAAAACGAGGAAAGGGAAAAAAACGACGTAACTACCACGCAGCGTCCCTTCCTTTTTCTGTGTTCCTCTGTCTTTCTCCCCCTCGCCCCTTCCCTCCCCCGTTTCTTCTTTTTCTTGGGTCCTTCCCACAATTGTTTCCTCTTTTCTCTTTCCTCACCTCCTCCCGTCTTCCGCACTCCAGGCTTCTCCAGACTCCACGATAAGAAACAGCAACCGGCAAACTTGTCCTTTTTCTTGATTTTTGCTCTTTCCTCAATCGTGAATTCACTGAATTGCGACGCTGTGTCGTGTCGTTCTTTCCTCTTTTTCGTCGTCGTCGAGGCCTATCCACCTCAAAACCCACCTCTGCCCACCGAAAGCTCCACCTTTCCGTACCCTGGCCTAACTTCTCTGCCTCTCCGTTTTCCAAAACGCACCAATTTCCTTTTCATCTCCTTGCGCGCGCCCTGACCAGTTTCCTGCCATTTTGCTCCATTCGCACCTTCCCTTCTCCTTTCCGACTTCTTTCCGCCCTTTTTCGACCTCTTTCCTTCCAAACATCGACAGTCAATCCCTACAGCTTCTACAGCTTCTTCCGCTTCGCCCTTTTTTGTTCGTTTTTCTTTGTTTTCGACCCTCATTCGCTCACCATCTTCGCTTCTTCTTTTGTCCTCGACGACCCTTTTTTTCGGTGCAGCCTTTTTGTCTCCTTTATTCGCTGCACCGTGCCTCTCCTTTGTTCATCGCAACGGGCAAACCAACAACCACACCAGTTCCGTTCTCGTCATTTTTTATCTCGACCGATTTACGATTTGATTCTCGATATTTGACTCTCGATACTGCCTCGGCCGTCTCGATTCTCGGCTCTCGCCTCTCGTCCTCGGACCCATTCACTCTCTTTTCATGACGACGCGTGTGCTTCTCTCACTCTCCTTTTCGACATCGGCCTCGATCTTGTTGTTCGTCTCGCACCTCCCATAATGTCTTCCTAGATACGACAATCGACACCCCGAATTTCTGTCTTCGCTTGATCGTATCGTATCGTATGCGACGCGACTCGTCTTTGCTTCTCTTTCGCAGCTCACAACGCCTTCTCCGACCGCGACTCGACCGGACCGCAAGATGCGAATATCATCAAGGCGGCGCCATGGCGCCGCCATTGGCGACGGCCCACGACGCTCCTCCCCGTCCTCCACCTCCTCTGCATTGACATCGCTCATCGCCCTCGCCTCCATGGCCTCCACATCCCACGCCTTCAACTTCACACCAGCGGCGTCCTCCAACATCGACCTCAGCAGTCTCGGCAGTATTGGTATTGTTGGCGACTATGCAGGCGTCTCGCTCTTCCAGTTCGAGGAGCAGAGCCAGTCCTCGGTCGCCGCCAACGGCAGCGAGGGCCTCCTGGCTCGCCTGCCCAACAGTGCCTTTGCGACCGTCTTGACTACGGACGCGTCCATTATGTCCATGTGCTCGTTTGGCGACGCCGGCGTCGTGCTGGGCGGCAACTTTACGAGCTTGGGGAGCCAACAGGCCACCGCCCTTGCTCTGTTCAACCCCAATACGTCTGCCGTGACACCGCTCACAGGCCTCCAGGGCCAGGTCAACACCGTCTACTGCGACACCGCCGACAACGCGGTCTTTGTTGGCGGCAACTTTATCGGCCCCAACTCCACTAATGCCATCCGCTGGTCCAAGGCCAACGGCTTCACGCCGCTGCCGTTTGCTGGTTTCAACGGACCCGTGACGTCCATCACCAAGGCGTCCAACGGTCACATTATCTTTGGCGGCAGCTTTACTGGTTTGGGCAATGCCAGCACCCCTACGCAGCAGGACGAGCAGATTGTCAACATTGCCTCGGCCAACGTCTCGGCCACCAACTCGGCCACCACCGCCGGCTTCTCCGACCCGTCCAACATCGTCTGCAAGACTAACGGCACAGACGGCGCGGGCAACACATGGCTGCTGCAGGACAACACCCCTGGCAGCTGGGAGGTCCAGTTCTCGTTTGGCTTCCAGCCTAGCAAGCTGCGCCTCTGGAACACGCATCTGGACGGCCGCGGCACCCAGACTTTCCGGTTTACTGCCCTGCCGCTCAACGGCATCATGAACTTTACCTACATTGACCCGGCCACCGGCGTCAATGCCACATGCACCAGCGAGTGCCCGCTCAGCTCGAGCACCGACGTCGAGTTCCAGGACTTCCACTTTGTCAACAATGTCGGCATGGACGCCTTCCGCCTCGATATCTCAGCCTGGTACGGCTCGGGCGGTGGCCTCGACGGCATCGAGCTGTTTGAGAACGGCATTTTCGCATACGCCATCAACGAATTTAACGAACCGACGTGCGCCGTATCCGCTTCCGAAGTGTCGTCCGCCACCTCCACGGGTCCCTGGAAGGTGTCCCCCTCCCTGCAGAGCAGCTCCGAATACCTGACTGCCGAGCTCTCGTCGCCCATCTCGTCCTCGTCCGCTTCAATCGTTTTCTCGCCCGATATCCGCCAGTCTGGCAACTACACTGTCAACATGTACACGCCCGGCTGTATCCAGGACGACACCTGCTCTACGCGCGGCAAGGTCAACGTTACCGTGTCCATGGTCGAGGGCCAGGAGCCGACGTCTGTCCAGCTCTTCCAGACCAACAACTTTGACAAGTACGACCAGATCTACTTTGGCTCCGTCGACGCACCTACTGGCGCCTTCCGCCCAACCGTCACCATGACCCCGCTCAACGGCCAGAAGCTCAACAACATGACCATTGTCGCCCAGCGTGTCGGCTTCACCCTTCTCAACTCGACGGGCGGCCTCAACGGACTCTTTGAGTACGACCCCATGGCGTCGTCTGTTAACACCAGCGACTTCTCGTCTTCCGCCTTTGACACCCTCGGTTCGACCTTTGCCACCAACTCAGTTGTCAATGCGCTCGCTACCGGCGGCGACGTGACGTACATTGCCGGCAACTTTACGTCCACCAAGGCCAACAACATTGTCTCTGTCAACAGCGGCAGCTCGTCTGTCCAGACCCTGGCCGGCAGCCTCAACGGCGGCGTCACCTCCATGGTTCTGAACGGCACGAGCCTGTTTGTTGGTGGCTCCTTCACCTCGACTGAGGGCAACTCGGTGGCCGGCCTCAGCCGTGTCGCTGTTTTTGACACTTCCAAGAGCACCTGGAGCCCGCTGGGTGCTGGTGTTGACGGCCCTGTTACCAAGGTCGTCGCCATGACCATGAACGTCACTACGACCAAGCCCGAGATTGTGATTGCCTTTACTGGCGGCTTCCAACACATTCTAGGCTACAACGGCAACGCAGCCGTGTCTGTCGGCGGCTTCGCCATTTGGGTGCCGTCGCAGAGCAACTGGCTGCAGAATGTTGCGGGTAATGTCGCGACCGTTGACGGTGTCCTGCTCTCTTCTCTACTGGATGTTCCTGGTGCTGGTGAGCTCTACGGCGGCTCGCTGTCGTTTGCCCAAGCTGGCACCAACGGCGCTGCCACCCTCTCCGGTGGTGGTGTCGGCTCCTTTGGCATCGATTTGCTCCCCTCTCCTACGACCTCGACCACGGCTGCCTCTTCGACCTCGACCTCGACCTCGACCTCGACTGTCAACAAGCGCGATACCCTGGCCGGTAGCTCCATTTCTGGTGTTGTCACCGGTCTTTTCGACACCGCCAACAGCCGCAACAAGACCATTCTGGGCGGCCACTTCTCGGCCAACTCGAGCAGCGGCACCCTGATCCAGAACCTGCTGATTATCGACAACAAGAACAATGGCGTCGCCACAGGCCTGGGCTCCAGTATCGACCAGAGCTCCACCTTCACGGCGCTGGCCATCACGGGCGACACGCTCTTTGCTGGCGGCAACGTCACGGGCGACATCAACGGTGCTTCTATTAACGGCCTTGTGTCCTACAACATTGCCACCGACAGCTTCAATACCCAGCCGCCCTCGCTGACCGGTGGCAACGGCACCGTCAACTCGATCCAGGTCCGGCCCAGCGCCAGCGATGTCTATGTCGGTGGCACCTTTGCGTCGGCCGGCTCGCTCGGCTGCCCTGGTGTCTGCTACTTTAGCACCACCGCGGGCCGGTGGAATCGTCCTGGCACGAACCTGGGCACTGGCTCGTCCGTGAATGCGATGGTCTGGACGACCAGCTCGACACTTGTTGCGGGTGGCAGCTTGACTGTCAACAACACCGTGTCGACGGTGCTTGGCAAGTACGATGCCACCAAGCAGGTCTGGGACACGTTTGCAGGCGGCGACGACGGAACCATCCCCGGTCCCGTTGCTCTACTGGCCCTTGGTGCCAGTGACGGCAGCGAGCTCTGGGTGGCGGGTACCGCCTCCAAGAACGGCTCCCTCTATCTTATGAAGTACGACGGCAAGACCTGGACGGATGCATTTGGCGCCAGCGGTTCTTCCCTCGGCGCCGGCACCGACCTGCGCAGCCTCCAAGTGTTTTCGGTCACGTCCAACCACGACGCTACCGACTTGCTGGATGCCAGTCAGGTCCTGATACTCACGGGCTCCATTGTCATCCCGGGCTTTGGAACTGCCTCGGCTGCCGTATTCAACGGCAAGACCTTTTCGGCCTACGCCCTGACGACCGGCGGCTCTGACTCCGACTCGAACTCGGGCGGCAGCATCGCTAGCATCTTTGTGGAAAACAACAACTTCTTTACCGCCAGCAGCCGCAGCCACCTGCCGCTCGTGGGCATTGTTCTCATTGGCCTGGCTATCTCGCTGGTGCTGATGCTCGTCATTGTGGCTGCCGGTCTTTTGTTGGACCGCATCCGCAAGAAGCGGCAGGGCTATGTCCCGGCACCCTCGGCGTACGAGGGTATGTCGCGGATCCCGCCACAGGAGCTGCTGGAGTCGCTTGGCCGGCCGCGGCCGGGGGCTCCTCAGGTGTAGGTGGGCAAACCGGGTTGAGCGCAGCTCAACTCTGTGCGGTCATCTCCAGCACAGTTTCGGCGGGAGTAAAGCGTCTTGTTTTTTTCACAGCATCGTCATCAGCATAGCGGCAGCGCCTGCATATCAGCATCGGTTTTATCATTCAACAAAAGGGTCAAAGGGGGCATTTTTGGTACGGGCGTTTATTTCTTTTTGTTCTCATTTTCTTGTCTTTTCATTTATACCTTTTCTGCTTTTTCTCCGCTGTCCTGGCATGGACGCGAGAGCATTTTGGCGTTTATTTTCTGTTACTTTTTGAAGGGCCACAGAGGAGGAAAGGCGAACAACAGCAGCAACAGCAGCAACAGCAACAACAACAATCTTGGAACGCGACACAACATAATGAAGAAAACCAACAAATCTATGGCCCTGGGGAGCAGGGCAGACACGCGACAACAACAACACTGCATTGCGATCTCTTTTCTTTTTTCTGTCAAAGAAGCCACTTTGTGGTTTTAGTTCTCTACATCTATCTTGCCCAGCCAAAAAAGGCCCGGCAACACATCTCTTTGCACTTTTCTATCCCTTTTCCTTTCTAAGTAACGTTAGCTTTCTTTCTTTTTCTTTTTGAGATACCTCTTAATGTGTTACTATTTGATCATTATCTCGCCGAGTAAATTTGTTGTGTGAACATGATAGACGTGAAGTGAGGTCGTAGTTGTCGCGAACGTCAGCCGTTGGGCGGGTCGCGCATGCTTATTTCTTGGCTGTTGACGGAGTAGTTTGTAATTCTCGGCTCCTCTTTTCGATGCCTAACTAACCTCCTTTCAGCCCTATTCCGTGGTCGCGATGTTTCTTGGCCTGTCCACATGCAATGTCCTCGTGCGTGCAGCCTCCAGCCTTTTCTGATGAATGTTTCATTTCTTATGTTTTCTTATGTGATCTTGTGTGTTTTACGTGATATCATTCCCCTCTTTCATTGTTCTCACCTCTTGACTCTTTTCTTTCCCCTCCAATCCAACAATGTCGACCTCACTCATGTCTCCAACAGCTGTGCCAAGTCGGAGCGCCGATTGGCTGAGCCATGCATTCCTGTTCAGTGTATTCAGCTCGACTTGGGATGGCGCTTTTCTGTTGTGGGTGTTTTACGACGTACGGCGTACTTGCTTTACCTCTTTGCTTCTAGAACGTGGAGTAGCTGAACATCCATTTCGACGATGGACGTCGTCGCTATTCGTCGGTCGCTCTTTCTTCATGTCGGCTCTTCAACACTTTTCCTTCCTCACGATCGCACCTTCTTGATATAAAACAAGACATCGCCAGTCGCTCTTTCCTCCCTTTCCCCAAAATGTCAACCACTATCTAGCTTCTTTCCTTTCCTCTTTCCTCTTTCCTCTTTCCTCTCTCCTCTCAACACCTAACCCCTATCATTCACATCATTTCTACGTCCACTTCAGCCACCCTCTAAAAATGGCTTCTACCCCTCAACCCCTACCCACGGCACCGTCGCCGCCAACACCGCCGCTGCCGTCGCACAGAAACAAGACACTCATCGTCTGCTGCGACGGCACCTGGGTCAACGCCGCGGGCAAAACGAGCGCCAATGCACCGCCGACCAACGTCTCGCGGCTGATCCGCGTACTGCAGCCGACGACGGCCGATGGCGAGCCGCAGATTGTGCTGTACCATGCCGGTGTGGGCAGCAGTGGAGAACTGGTGGACGCGGGGATGGGCGGTGCATTTGGGCTTGGGCTGGACCAAGACATTCGGGATCTGTACCAGTTCTTGTGTCTGAACTACCACGGCGGCGACCGGATTGTGCTGGTCGGCTTTTCGCGGGGCGCATTCACAGCGCGGTCGGTGGCGGACCTTGTGGCGTCTGTGGGACTGTTGACGGCCGCTGGGCTGGACCGGTTCTACGACATCTTTGACGACTATGAGAACATGGCGGACCCGAAGCGAACGCCGGCGCAGTTCATCTGTCCCGTTGGCACACTGGAAGCGCTTGCGGGCCAGAAGGGCGAGGCGTGGATCCAGTGGGAGAATCGGCGCAAGACGCAGTACCGGGCGTGGCTGAAGCAAACCGGGTACACGGTGGACAGCTACCGGCGGCCTGGAGGCCAGGGTGAGACGGAGATTCGCATTCTCGCTGTTGCTGTCTGGGACACGGTCGGCTGTCTGGGCATTCCCGCCGTGCCTGTGTTGGGGTTGGAGGGCAGCGCCCGCCAGTGGAAGTTTACAAACACACAGATCTCGGCCAAGGTCGAGCACGCTTTCCAGGCGCTGGCCTTGGACGAGCCGCGCTATGCTTTTCTGCCGTCCCTTTGGGAGAGATTGCCGGGAAACAGCGTCACCTCCCTCAAACAGGTCTGGTTCCCCGGAGCACACTCCAACACGGGCGGCGGCTACGGCGATCAGCAGCTGGCCAACATCACCCTGGCGTGGATGTGTGACGAGCTGTCCGCACCCAGTGTGGGGCTGGCCATTGACGAGGCTATGCTGGCCGAAGTGTTTATGGATGGTCTGCGGTACAGCGCCGTGCACCCGTACCCGCACGTGCCCACTGGCATTCTGAGTAGCCCGCTGGCCGGCGTGGCCGGAAAGGGTGCGGCCCTTGTGTCGGGGCTGTTCAGCAAAAAGAGCGGCGGCAGGGACACGACGCCACGCAGGGGCGTGCTGCCCTGGGCCAAGGCGGGCGTTATGGGCGCGGCGGCCGCGGCCGCGGCCAAGACAACCTCCCGCGACCCGGCCGACTGCCCCAGCAAGTACTTGCACAACCACCCGGACGCGTCCCCTGCGGACCTCTGGGCCCATGGCGCGCGCTCCTGGGCTTTGGGCCAGACGCGCATGCCCACCAGCTTGATCCAGCGCGCTGCCGGTGTGACGGTGCGCAAACCGGGCCAGTTTGTCCGTGTCGACCCAGAGTCCAACGACGCCCAGCCCGACCAGCCGCTCGTCAACACCAACGAACATGTCCATGCCAGTGTGCGTGTGCGGTTGGCCTGTGGCGGTTTGGGGTTGGACGACAAGTGTGTGTGGACGTGTGAGGGGCTGACCGGCCGCAAACCTGTCAAAGACGACGGCGACAGCGATGTCAGCAGCGACGACGGACACGATGCGCCGCCGCTGTGGTCACTCCAAAGAGTGGACGGTGTCGCCAATGTCGGGGGTGGTGTTGTTGTGATGGACGATGAGAGCCAGCTGTACCCGCTGAGCAAAGTGGCCGGCGCGGGCCAGTGGCAGTGGACGTACACGGGCCGGCCGACCAAGCCGACAATAGTCGACCGTCACAGCAACAACCAAATGTCGACGCCACCATTGGTGAAAGTGCTGCCGGAAGCTTTGCCGACGGGGCGGTACGAGCGGATGTTGCTGGGTATGGCCGTGGGCAAGCCGGACGTGCTGGCGTGGGCGGCGGCCAATCCGTACCGGAGTACTTGACGCGGACGAGCGAAGCGAGTGAGTGGACACGAGCAGTCAAAGACCTTTTTGCATTCTGTTTACTTTCATCCATCCCGTGCCGGCCACGTCTCTCTCTCTCACGTCTTTCATAAATGTCATTCAATTTGCTAGGTACAGAATGTTTGTCTACCACGCCTCCACCACGCCTCCATCACGCCTCCATCACGCCTCCACTCTAGTTGTAGATCTTGGCAGCCAGGCCAGGGATAATCTCCAGCTCCTTCTCTGTCCGCACATACTTGCCGTCCTTGGTGATATCGTAGCCCGGCAGCTTGCGCTGCTGCTGGCTCTGGCGGACCTTGACCCACTGCTGGGTCGTCAAGTGCTGGCCAAGCTCGGTGAAAGCGTTGCTCTCGTAGCCCAGGCGCTTGAGGAGCGGGCTGTTGTTCAGGGGGTCGAGGACGACCTGGTTGTTGGGGCGGGCAAAGTACAGGACACCGAGACGGTCGATGCCGGCCTGGTCGGCGGGGGGCGCGTGCACGCGGTGGACACTGGACTTGATGTAGCCGCCGGTGAGGGCCGTGAGCGCATCGCAGGTGTTGATGGTAATGGTGCCGTCCAGGGCGCGGACCCACTTCCACTCGCCCTCGCTGTTGAGAATCTGGAGGGCGGCGACGGGTTGGCGGAACAGCAGAGTAATGGAGCCCAAGTCGGTGTGGCCGGGCGAGTACAGCTCGCCGACCTTCTTGTTGTCCTCGGCACTGCGTGCGGCATAGTGCATGTATCGCAGGTGGTCCTCGCCCTCGACGTCGTACTGGTGGTCGCGGACCAGCTGGTTCTCGTCGGGCAGTTCCAGGAGGATGGCGAAAAGCACCAGGAGCTTGACGACGACCTCGTTGTGGCACTTGCGCGAAAACGCCTCGATCTCCTTGATGTGCTCCTGGAGCACCGCCGGCTGCTTGCGCTCGTGGAAGCCGTCAAACTTGGGAATGTTGTACACCTGGACATTGTCGCGGATGCCGTTGCCCAGGATGCGGTGGCCGGCCGGGCGGTAGCCGTTGTACTCGCCGCGGGCCAGATCTTCGGCGGAGTGGAACTTGAGCTTCTCGTCGAGGGGCAGGTTGTAAAACTCGCGGCCCAGCGCAAACTGCTCGTCAATCTCGTCTTGGGTGATGTTGAAGTTCTTGACATAGAAGAAGCCGACGTGGTGGACGGCGTGCTCGAGCTGCTTGACGAGCTCCTGCTTGCCGCCGGGCTGGTCAAACAGGCTGAGGTCCAAAGTGACGAGCTCGGCCCAGTCGACTACAACTGTTAGCAATGTTCAATCTGATAGAGTGACGAGGGACGAGGAACGAGGGGACTCACGTTTCTCCTTGGTCGGAGTGACCTGCTCATAGCGTTCCAAAAGGCCAGGCATTGTGATGTGTGGTTGTGCTGTGGTGAGAGATTGTGGTGATGTTGATGGAGAGTTGTGTAGACTGATAGAGATAAGATGAAGTCTGGCACTGTTCCTCTTTGTTTTAACAAGTCTTGTGTCTTTCTGATATCACTTGTTATCACTTGTGTTCGTCGTGGCTGCCCCTCGCAGTACGCCCTCTCTTCTTATAAGCACGCCATCTGCTGGTGGTCTTGGCTCAACGCGGACACCCTCCCCGACTTTGACAAGCCCACAGAGATGCGCCAACGCCAACGGCTAGACATGAAGCGAAGCTTGCCAAAGTGTGTGTATACAATAAAGACTCGTGAGCATTCATTCGTGTATTTCGTTTATCTCGTCTATTTCCTTCTGGTCTCGTTTCCCACAGCTCGCGTAGTTTTCGGCCACCATCTTCTCCACCAGGGCCAATGTGGCATCACGACACTGTTAGCCACAACAACAATCGGCCGACGGAGATGAATGCGTGTAGACTCTACGGAATAGTTGAAGCCGTCTCTAGTCTCCTCTCCCCACACAGTTTCACGGCCTTTGCTCCAAGTGTCGTTTAGGCTTTGTAAGTCGAGGTCGCGGCCACGCAGAGAAGAGAGACGATGTCCGCGACAAGCAGTACGACTAACAAGGTCGCGCCATCGCGCACGTATCGACGCGGCTACCCGCAGTCGTATTAGTCCCTTGGAGTCGTCGTGGCATTGACAGAAGGCTGGCACGGAAGGTGGTCGTCCTCGTGTAAGTCGGGTACGTCGTGTAAGTCAAAAGTGGGGCCGGCCCGGCAACGCCCAGCAAAACGGGAAAGAACGACGGACCCGCAGCACGCCATCTGCCTCGCGCCATCCTACCAACAATCTCAACATCGACAACGAATCGACAACGAATCGACAACGAAGGAGTCGACATTGCTCCGTACTCCGTATCGTCGGCCAAGATCGAGTATCCAATTGCCGTCTCACTAAACGAGTCACGCAGCCTCTCTTGCTCTTGTCCGTTGCCTTCTCCGCGGCCTCCTTGCACTAGTCATGTCCGTCGGCTTTCTTTTGGTGTGCGTTGCGTCTCGGCCGTTCCTTCCATTTCCTCAATCAATGCCGCCCTCGTCCCTTCCTCTTTTTCGTGACGTTGGGTGGGGCGGCAACTTCCGTATTGAGTAATTTCTGGTGCACTCCGACCTCACTCGACCTTGCTGTATCTTCCTCTCTCTTTTTTTCTTCATCTTTTTTTTTCCTCCCCTGCTTCTTGACTTCTTCCAAATGTGCTCTCTGTTTGGTTCTTTTTTCTTCTTCTGTCACCTCCCCACGACCGACCAGCACGCCATCCGATCGTCCATCTTGCCTCATCGGCACCTTGCATCAAGAACCGTCGACGTCGGATGGTTTTCTTTTTTCTTTTTCTTTCTCTTTTGTTTGCTGTACACAGTCGTAGTCTCGTAGCCTACCGCCCGCCCCAGTTGTACCCGGCACTACGTCGGCTCCTACAAACTTACTGCAAACTACGTCGTACCACTACTACTACGGCAGCCACCCGGACCTTTTTTGCTTAATTCTCCATTCAAGTTTTTGTCTATTCCCTTTTCGTGTTTCTGGCCTGAAAACTGTCCGTCCACTTGTTGCTGTGGACAGTACGACGTACTCCGTATCTATTGATATCTTTGTAGCTTATTGTGGTCTCTATCCCCACCGACACCCTTTCTAAAGATACCTCCTCGCGCGCCTTTGTATATCTCTCGTTGCCTTTTCTCTTTATATTTACCGTTGGTCCCAATGGCGACATCTTTGAGATGACGACTATGCAGATGATTTTTTTCCTTTGAAGATAGTGATGCGTGAACGGGATCTATGGCCGTTTGTCACTCCGTTGTGGTAACCGGGGACTGGGGACATGCGCGTGCGTGGCACGAGAGATGCAGATGAGGGATGCAGAAGAGACACATGGCAGCATTGCAGCATGGCAAGCATGGCAAGCATGGCAATGTGATGGACAGATAAACAGGTGAACGTATCTCGCGGATCAGACTGTTGTAGTCCAAGACGACAGAAGAAGGAAGCAGCACAATACACATCTCGAATCTAGACCCGGGTCAACAGCTACACTCTGACGGCATGCAGATGAGAGTCGAAAGAGACAGTCTTTTGTCAAGTAGATAGCAGTACCACGTAGCTAGTAACGCGAAAAGTAAAAAGAATAAAAGAAAGGAGCGAGAGCGAGAGCGCGTACAGCTGCTCCCACACCGTCTTCTTTCTGCCCGCCCGACCCATCTCCCGTGCACCGTCTCGCCCCCGTCTCCATCCTCATCTACGTTTGTACCAGCTGCAAGGCGTGATCGACCTCCACTCTTTGCCAGTCTCTGGGGTACCATTCTTTCGTCGTCGCCCTTTCCTTTTTCTGTTTCTGTCTACCCATTATTTGGTGACGTCTCTTTGGCCCCGTCTGTCGTCTTTTGGCTCGTCGTCAGGCATGTCCGCAATGGCCGGTCTTGTTGGCCGTCTACTTTAAAATCGCAAACACCCATCTATCATCGACACCTTTTTCAGTTTTCTCTTCATCACCATCCATTACGACCAGCCTGCCTGCTACGCCTGCTACGCCTGCTACGCATTGCTCGAAAGATGGCCGATGTCCACAAAGCCACCAAACGGCTGGGCCCGTGGCAGCTCTTTAAAGAAGTCTTTAACTGGTACCCGTCGGAGTACCCGGCCGCCGAACGCAAGCTGCTCTTCAAACTCGACCTCTCCATTCTCGTGTTTGCATGTCTTTGCTGTAAGTCCTCCCGTCTAGTATCCCAATAGCCCAATATACTGTTCGCCGCTAACTGTGCAGTCTTTGTCAAGTATCTTGGTAGGTTCCCGCTGTCCTAATTTTCTGCTACACACCCACGTAGACTAACCTCGCTTGCTCGTCGCTACGCCGGCTGCACGCAGACCAGACAAACATCTCCAATGCCTACGTCTCCGGCCTCCAGGAAGACTTTGGCCTCTACGGCAACCAGCTCAACTACCTCAATGTCACCTACTTTACCGCCTATGTCGTCTTCCAGGTGCCTGGGCTGATGCTCATGTCGCGGCCCAAACTGGCCCGCTGGCTGCTGCCGACGCTCGAAGTGCTCTGGGGCATCGCCACCTTTGCGACCAGCCGCACCACCAACGTCAACCAGCTGTATGCCATCCGCTTTATCATTGGCATGCTCGAAGCGCCCGTCTTTGCCGGCACGCACTTTATTCTCGGTACGTTTTCTGTCCTCGCTTCGCTCGCTTTATTTGTGTCCTCGCTTCGCTCGCTTTCTTTTTGTCCTCGTTCGCTCGCCGTCTTCTAACTTCGCTCGCGTCCACTCTAGGCTCCTGGTACGGCGGCCACGAACTCTTCAAGCGCGCCGGCACCTGGTTCATCTGCAACGCCCTCGGGTCCATGGTCTCGGGCTACCTCCAGGCTGCCGCCTATACGAACCTGTCGGGCGTCGGCGGCATGGCCGGCTGGCGCTGGCTCTTCATTATTGACGGCGTCTTTACGATCCCCGTCGCTCTCTTGGGTTATGTCATCTTCCCTGGCGTGCCCGACTCGCCGAAACCCTTCCACCTCACCGACGCCGACATCGTCCTGGCCAAACAGCGTCTCACGCGCTTCAAAGTCCGCCGACCCGGTCCGCTGGGCCTCGATGTCTTTAAGCGGTCGCTCCAGCGATGGCATATTTGGGTGTTTGTGTTCTGCTACATGTACGTTTCCTCTTCTTCTTTTTGGTCCTCGCTTCGCTCGCTTTCTTTTTGTCCTCGCTTCGCTCGATTGATTCTCCCTCTCGCCATTAATTGCCGC
Organism: Sporothrix pseudoabietina; assembly: GCA_019925295.1. Taxonomy (NCBI): domain Eukaryota; kingdom Fungi; phylum Ascomycota; class Sordariomycetes; order Ophiostomatales; family Ophiostomataceae; genus Sporothrix; species Sporothrix pseudoabietina. The sequence continues at coordinate 348,469 of JADHKS010000022.1, read as the reverse complement.
TCCTCACATCGCCTCGCTTCGCTCGTCAATGTTCGTCAATGTTCGTCGCTAACGTGTCCAGCTGCATGATCTGCTCCTCCTACCCTACGTCCTACATGAACCTCTGGCTCAAATCCGAGGGCTACTCGGTCGTCCAGGTCAACCGCCTGCCGACCGTCACGTACGCCATCAACATTGTCGCCTCGTGGCTGGGCACGACCCTGGCCGCCATCTACCCGTCCTGGATCATCTACACCGTGGTCGAAACATGCTGCATCTTTTCGACCATCTGCATGATTGTCTGGGACATTCCCACGGGGCTCAAGTTCTTCGCCTGGTACCTGTACGGCGTGGCCGGCTGTGCCTCGCCCATTCTGTACTCGGCGGTCAATACGATTGTCCGCGACGACTCGGAAGAGCGGGCCCTGATCCTGGGCTCGATGATGACGGTGGGGTACTCGTTCAACATCTGGGTGCCCCTGCTCGTCTTTCCCACAGCCGGGCCGTACGGTGCGCCGCGGTGGAAAAAGGGCTGGCCGTTTATCCTGGCGTTCTTTGTGCTGCTGTGGGCGGGCTTCGTCACGTCGATCCTCCTGCACAGACGCGACCAGAAGCGCAAGGCGGTGCACGCTGGCACGGGCCCGCCGATTGACGGGACGGACAGCGAGGGGGAGTCGGAGGGCGGCGTGTCGGAGCCTGTATCGTCGGCCGACGGCGAGGTGGCCATCATCAACCAGACTGTGGAGGCGAAGGCATAACTGTGCGGAAGACGGAAGATAAAGTAAACAACAGAAGTAAACTACAAAAGGGGAGACGATCAACTAAGAAATCGAGTACATTTGGTATCGCCACGAAAGAAAGTAAATATAAGCACCCCTAGTTTGTGAAGCCCTCCTGGTGCAGCCACACTTCGGCGGCGCCGGCACCGCCTGCGACGATGCGTCGTTGCTCGGCCGCACAGGCTGCGGCTACATCGTGGGCCATGGAAGAGGGCCCACAGACAGCGACACCGACGTGACGACCTGGGGACAGAGACAGTGACCGCACCAGTGCTGGCAGGTCTGCTTGTCCACGACGGAACTGTAGGTCGAGTCCTGCAGGTGCTCCAGCGTCGCCAGATGCAGTCGCCGAGGAGCACGTTTCGACCAGCACGGCAGCTCCCTTTTCGTCAGCGCCCGAGCTTGAGGCATTGTCTTTGTGTACGCTGTCCTGGATTGTTTGGATTGTTCGGGCTGCGTCTCCAGTGGCGTGCAGGACCACCTTGACGCCTTGCAGTTGCAGTCCACCATACTTTTCTGAAATCGACCGCAGAGCATCAACAAACCATACTCGTAGACCCGGATCACGACTGGAAATGACGGCCAACAGCTCGCGGTCTTCGTTTTTGTTTTCGTTTTTGTTTTCGTTTTTGTTTTCGTTTTTGTTTTCGTTTTTGTTTCCGTTCTGTATTCGTCTCACCACCCAGTCCTCCACCAGCCCGAGGGCGAATCCGGCACCGGCACCGCCGGCCACAACCAGAGTCGCATCAAAACCTTCGTTCCACCGGTGCGGGACGCCGCCATAGGGGCCTTCGACAAACAAGGGGAGAGCAGCGTCAGGACTTTTGCGGGCGAGGGCAGCCAGACGGCCGGTAAGGCCACCGCGCGGGCGGACATAGAAGAGGGCGTCTGATTTCACTGCCGAGCCGCTGGGCGAGGAAACAGAGCAGATTGTGAATGGATGCGCTGTCAGGGCGTGTGCGCCGCCTGTCAAGAAACGCAGGTACAGATGCTGTCCGGGGCGCCAGGTGAGGGCACGGCCGCCTTTGGAGGTCGTCGCCAGTACGGACAGCCTCAGAGTATGCTCCGACAGGAGCTCGAGGCGCGCCGTCCGCAGTCCATGGGCAAAGTATGTCCTCCCCACAGCAAAGAAGAGCGACGATAGGTACAGGGCGCTAGCAGCAATAAGATAGTCCCACGAGGTCAGGGTGTGGTCGCAGTGGATAAACAGAAAGACGACAAACACGAGGGCCAAAAAGAAGTGCAGGCCCTTGAAGACTTCGTACGCGCGGTGACGGACAAAGGGGAGTGACAGGAACGTGAGGCCGGCCTGGGCCACCAAGGCAACCACCCCTGTGGGCCATTGTGCACTGCTGTTCCAGTTTTGCGAGAGAGCGCCAGGGACCGTGGAACTGTACACGATAAAGGGGAATGTGTGCAGGAGGGCGAGGATCAACATGCCCCAGGCGGCCATGAGGTGAAAGACAATCAGCTTTTCAGGGGCAATGCCGGTGACGGCCGTGACCAGATTGGCCTTGGCGCCAAAGGCCAGAATAAACGGCAAGCACCCCAAAGCCAGGTAGCCCGACCGGGTGGCCAGCGGCGGCGAGTTGCCGTAGTGGGCATCGGCCGTGTTGGGCCAATAATACGGATGGGGACCCAACGTGCAGCCGGCAAAGAAAGCGGCACCGGCTGCTCCCAACAGGCAAACACCAATGGACGGAGCGCTCCACTGAACAGACTGTACTCGCAAAGCATTGGGATAGGCGAGGGCGCGAATGGCCGCGAGAGGACGGAGCCAGCAGCGGCGGCGGCGTATCCCTGCCGGAAGGACCCGAGACAGGGCGTACCCCACGATGAAGACGGCAATGGTGGCAGCAAAAAAGTAGACGGCGCCGCGGGCGTACACGAGATCAGCCAGGTACCAGTTGACCCATCGACGGCCGGCGTAGGCACACTGTTCGGGTGTCAACTTGCAGGTGTGGTTGCGGGACGAGTGCAGCTGCACCGGCGAGGTGAGCCATTCGTAGGGTGTGTCCATGTCCATGATGAAGTTGAAGAGACTCTTACGAAGTGGCTCACGAAGTGAGCTCACGAGTGAGAGTCGTGGAGTTGTTGATGCTGTTGATGCCAAGTGGAAGTGGCTTGCCAAGGAGGATAGAAGCGAGGATGAAAAGGAAGAGAGAAAAAAGAAAAAAAAGAATGAATGAACAGACGGGTAGACGAGAAACAGGGTTGGAGATGGGAAGGGGAGCTGGTTGTATATGCGTTGTTGTGTGCCGTGTCAATGCCGTACTCTTCTATCGACTTCTCTTCTTCTTTTCTGTTCACCCACGCATTGCCAATCTCATACGGCAATCATGTAGGAGCGCTCGTGATCAGTTATAAAAGGCGTACGACGCACAAACGTATTGAGACGATGTAGACGACAAAGAGATGAAGACGGTAAAGGCCTGGAAGATAAGGAAAAGAAGGGACAGAAAAAAAGAGACAGAAAGGATAAACATAGATGGACGCCACGAGAACAGAAGAGTTGAGCAAGTTTGCGCGGCTTTGTGTGGGCCGTCGATTCATACCCTTGCGAGCAGTCACTGGTGTAAGTGGTCGCGGATCGCCTAGTGTTGTATTTGTATTCCGTACGTGTACATGTATTCGATGCTGATGTTGGCACTACATCTGCACGTGTTGCTTGTGTTTGTTTACCACAAAGTGCGGGGAGAGTACGGGGGCACAACAGTACGTTCGTACGTCGTACTTGTTTGTCAAGTACATTACTGAGTGCTGTCTTCATCTCAAAATGATCGACATCTCTCGCCAAAGTGTAGGTGAAAAAGTCGAAAATGTCTTATTGCAGATGGACTAGTGGACAAGTCCACATATTTTATCCAGGGACCAAAGACAATAAAGAACAACAGCAATCAACAATCGACAACCGACAATCAACAACAGGCGGCGGTTCATCAAATTAGACGCACACCAACTAGTTGTGTTTTTCTTTTCTGGGGTTTCGTCGTCGTCGTCGTCTTCTTTTATTTCATTCCCTGCCTTACCTGGGCACCGAGACACCCCCTCTCCGTTTTTGCTCCGGTCATTTTCACTTTTCACTGTTGCTACCACTGAGTGTCTCAGCTGTCACTGCTGCATGCTGTGATACCTGTCAAGCCATTGTCGGCTATCTGTCTTTGGTCTGTCCCTCCCCAAACTGCCTACCGGAGATTGCCATGCGGTACGTCGTACTTGTCATACAAAACAGGAACAGACAGAGACAAATCAAGCCAAGTCAAGCCAGGTCCAGTCAAGCCAGGTCCAGCCAAGCCAGGAACGACTTCCATCTACGACGTACTTGGTGTGGCACAGGTGACAGACGCAAGAAAAGAACTGCCACCTACACCAACGTCGATTACGCCACCTCCACACTCGTCTGCACACTCGTCCGCACCCTTTATCCGGTTAAAGCTGCCTTCACTGCCGTTTATAATTTATTATTGCTGCGTCTGCCCGTGTTTGATTATATCTTCATGATTATATTCATATCCGTATCCTCATTACATTCAGATTTAGTCTATGCTCTCTCCTCACCCTCCTCTTCTCGTCTCGTCTTCTCTCATGCTTACATCCTCACCTACACCCTCACGGACGATATTAAAATGCTTCACCTCTACACAAACTCCCGGTAGTACTCGGGCACCTCGGGCCACTGGTCAACACCGTCCTGGATGGCCATGGCCATGCCGCCCAGCAGATGGCTCTGGATGTGGCAGTGCAGGAACCAGGCGCCCGGGTTGGTGACCTGGTAGCGGACGACCATCCAGGCGGGGCCGGTGGTGGCGGCAGGGGTGGCCAGCGTGTCGCGTTTGGGGGGGTCTACGAGGTTGAAGCTCTCTGGGATATGCTGGACAGCCTCGGCCACGGTCGAGTAGTTGAAGATGCCGTCGCCGCTGCCGACCAGCCACATTTTGGTGCCGTGCTTGTGGATGGGATGGGGCGGCATGGGGAACGACAGGGCCTGGACGACGAGGTCGATCCACTCGCCGGTCAGGGTTGTGATTGTCACATTATTGTCAATGTCGGGCTGGGGCTGGAACAGCAGGGGTGTCTCGTTGTCGAGCTGGACCGGGTAGATGCTGTTGTTCAGGGCCCAGTTGTAGGAGGCGCCGGCGATGCGGATGCCCAGAGTAAACGTGCGGTCGACGGTGGCGCTGCCCACGTCGACGTCGGGGGGGAAGGATTTCATGGAGGGCTGGCTGAAGAAGACGACGTCGGCAGTGGTGTTGCTGCCGACGTCGTTGATGTAGGCCGACGACGACGACGACGACGAAGGAGAAGGAGAAGTCGAGGGGGAAGAAGAAGAAGAAGAAGAGGAAGAAGTCGAAGCAGAAGAGGCCCCCCCCTCCACCACCAGGTTTGCATACCCGGCAATGCTCTGCGCGGCCGCGGTAGACGCCATCCGAATGGTATAGTTGCCGTTCTCCCGGAAGGCAACCATGACCGAGTAGCGGTCGCCATTCGTCACTTGCACGGCATCGACCAGCACGGGCTCAATATACGACCCATCCACGGCATAGATCCACAGCGGGTGGCTGTCAATGGAAAACACCGTCGTCAGCAGCCCGAACGCGCCAATCACGTCAAACGCCGCCCAGGTGGTGCCGCTGGTGTCGGACGTGCAGTCGGGCAGGCCGCGGTCGACCTCGATTCGCGCCAGGGAGTGGTTGGTGGGCGTGCAGACATCAAAGATGCCCGGGGGAACGGCCGACAGGTTGTTGGGAATGCCGGCGGCCAGGACATTGCCAATGATGTTGGCGGACAGACAGCCCTTGGCGGTGAGGCCGGTCTCCTTGCCGAGGGCCAGAAGCTGTTGCTGTGGGGGCGTCAGCAGCGACTTGCGCTTGGCCTCGGACCAGCAGTCGACGCGGCCCTGGCCGTTGATGAGGAGGGCGTCGTAGCAGGGCGTCTCGATGCCGGCGGCCAGCTCAATGGCCCAGCCGTCGGTGGACGAGACATGCCGGAAGTCGCTCAGCACGAGAGGCCGGCTGGCCGCCTCGGCCGCCTCCATGGCGGCGACTTCCGCAGTGTCGTTGGAAATCAGACAAAAGGGCCTCGGCCGCCCGGGGGCTGGGCGGATCATGATGGGCCCGTACAGCCCGTCGTCCAGCTGCCCGCGCTCGTGCGCATGGTACCAGTAGCTGCCGTACTGCGTGGCCTTCCACTGGTACAGAAAGCTGCTGCCCGTGCGGATCTGGCGTTGCGTCAGCCCGGGCACACCGTCCGACCAGTTGCTGCCCTCCATCTCGATGCCGTGGAAGTGGACCGTGGTGTTTTGCGGCATCAGGTTGTGCACGAGCACGTTGACGACATCGCCCTCGTCCACTTCCAGGAGCGGACCGGGGAACTGGCCGTTGATCAAGGCCATCTCGCGGGCGGGCGCATAGCCGTCGGGGGCATGCTTCTCCCAGGTAATGGTCAGGTCAAAGGAGCGGACACGGCCGCCGGCGTCGGGTGTGAGAAGGCATGGTGGTGGCGAGGAAGTGGCATCGGCGGTGATGCCGGCGGTGATGTCAACGGTGATGTCAACGGCTGCGGCATGGACGACGGCCAGCCATGGTGCAGCCCAGACGAGTGCCGAGCTGGCACGGTGGAGAAGGCGCATGGCAGAGGATGTGAGCTACCAGGGGCTGGTAGTGAAGAGATAAGGGATGAGTGAAGAAAGGAGGAGATAAAGCAAGGAAAGAAAGAAAAGAAAGAAGAAAGAAGAAAGAAGAAAGACTGGAAGACACGCACAAAAGCACAAATAAGGCAGTCAACAACAGCCGGGCATCGTGCCGACTTTATTTACAAGTGAGACACTTTTTGGAATGAGGAATGGGGCGAGCTGAGAAGAAGAGCGAGCGAAAGGAGCGAGCGAAAGGAGCGAGCGAAAGGACCGAGAGAGTGGAAATTATGCTGATCATGAAGAGCTGATCTCCTCTCACAGCTCCACAAGGCGAAAAGAAAGGAAAGCTGAGAAAGGAAAGCTGAGAAAGGAAAGCTGAGAAGGAAAGTCGAGAAAGGAAGAAGGAAAGTCGAGAGAATACCACGACATACAGACGGCACCTCACTGTTGCATCTTCACAAGAACAGCATTTACGACGTTTACGACGTTTACGACGTCCCTTTCCGGAGTCTGTCTGTCTTGCTGAACCGCAGACACAGCGTCTCATTGAGCCTCAGCCTCTCTCGGCTGCACGAAAAACACACTAAAAACAAACACTGCTACTCGGCGCGAGCCAATCGGTGTAGCCAGACAGACAGACTCCGGAAAGGGACGTCAGGCCAATTTCTGTCGTTTCTTGTGTGTCGTCTGCAGATGCTTATTTTTAGGGAAGGAGAGGAGGAGAGGAGAGGAGGAGAGGAGAAGAGGAGGGATGGTTGGAAGGATCCAAGTGTAAGTGAAAAATAGGATCGACTCCAAAATAAGATTTTGACTAGCGTCTGTAAGGCTTGGCCGGCAGGAAGAAACCCAAGAACCGGGCTCGTCGGCCATTCTCGCGTGAGATGCTGCTTCGCTGGCAAGGAGGTATTCAAGGAGGAGATGATGCGGAGAAGGAGTACGTCGTACGGAGTGCATAATACACTGTTCCACCGTCCACCGTCTGACGTCTGACGTCCGACGTGGACAATCTGACATGCTCAACATCCCAGCTGGCCGTTAGCAGGTAGACCAGACAACCTGAAAATTGAGGCTGGGCAGAGCTGACCTGTCGAGGGTCGGGCCTGTACGGAGTACGCCGTAAGGCTGCTGTAATTGCCGATTGGACAGGCGTCGTTTGTGTCCCCACAGTCTGTGAGTCGCGTCTTGACATGACGAGCAAAAGAGGACAAGATCAGCACACAAAAGAGCACACAAAAGAGGAGACGCGACAAGAAAGTCGAGGAAGTCGACCAGAAATCAGGAAATGGATTGTGATTGAACATTGTGATTGAACATTGTGAACTTGACAATTTATGTTGTTTATGCAACTTTGAATTATGAATATGAATGAGCAGGCTCTTTTCTCTCTTTTCTTCTTTTCTCACATTGTTTACACTCCGTTTACACCCGGCATCAACTGCCCGAGCTGTGTGTCCAGCAAAGTCAAATAAACGAGTCTGTAGTGCTATGACTGTGATGTGAAGTTATTGAAGCCAGTGTATTAATCACGCATCGTGCTCCTGTGATGGATCGTGCTCCGTGATGAATTTATAGATCAGACCGCACCAGCCTCTTCTTTTCTTTTTCTTTTTGATTATGATTGAGATGTGCTACAGTGACTTATGTACACTTCTGACTTTTGTCTTCAGACTTCTCACCGCACTTTTGTTCTCACTTCGTTTGCCACACCTACTCACCCCCCTCGTCTTCCTCTTTCTGGCCCTTCGGCACCACCCCATAGGCCAGCGGCCCGTCGTCGTTGACCGTCGCCCGCCGCACATCTCTGGCGGTCATGTCTTTTGTGTACGCATTGGCCCGGTGCATGCACTGCCGGTTGTCCCACCAGACCAGGTCGCCGCCGCCCAGCCATTCGAGCGAGAAGACGTACTCCGGCTGGGTGCACCAGTCGATCAGGCCGCAGATGAGCTTCTGGCTTTCGCCGGCGTCGCAACCTAGGACGGTCTTGGCATGCGCCGCAATGTACAGCGTGTTTCGCCCGTCCGGCGCTTCCTGGACAAGACGGTGCTGGGCCGAGATCGTGGGCTGGTCGACATTCTGAAAGGCATTCTGAAAAGCATCCGGGGCGCCCAGCCGGCGCGAGTGCCAGAGGTCGTGTTCCACCACGAGGCCCTCCAGCTCTGCCTTTCGTTCTGCGGGGAGCTCGGCATAGGCCCTCCGCGTATCGGCAAAATGCGTCCAGCTGCCGCCGCGGGCGGGCGCGCCGTGTGAGAGCAGCAAGGAATACTTGGCCCGCGGGCGGTGGAACGACGAGTCGGTGTGCCACAGCGCGTTGCCGCGGGAGTGGTGCCAGCGGCGGGTGCCGGGCTGGACCGTCGTGCCGTCAATGTCAATACTGGCAGGATGCGCGGTCAATAAAAGGGGGGGCGCTGGCACTGCGTGCCGAATACTGCGTGCCGAATTGCTTACTTGGAGACATCCCACAGGTACGGATTCCCGACACGGTCATTCTCCCGTCCATAGAAGAACGGATTGATCTCTAGATCCTTGCCCAGCTGCTGTGCAAAGGCAATATGGCGGTCGTCGTCCAGACCGGTATCCCGAAACACCAGGACGGCAAACTTGTCTTGCAGCACCATCAACTGCTGGACAACCGCGTCCGACACAGGCTTGGACCAGTCGACGCCCGTAATCTCGGCGCCAAAGGACGACGTGTCCGTCTGGCGGATGGGCTGGACGGTCAAGCCGCCTTCATTGTAGGACGGTGGTGTTGTCGAAATGTCACTGCTTGGTGGCCAAGTGTTGGCATAGACGGTCGTGGAAGGGAATTGCATGGCGGTGTGTGCAGAGCGAGGGGAAAAGAAAAGAAAAGAAAAGAAAAGAAAAAAGAACGCTATGCTGTCTTGGGTGGTCTGTTGACTGTTGACTCTTATCAAGATATCGCATCTCATCGCATCTCTGGTCTACGAGTGTTTATATCTTTTAGACGACTGTTGATATTCATTGTTGTGCACATAGGCTCGGCCTGTCCCGACAGACGGTCGGCAGTGCGGATCAGATGCCGACGTCCACGCAAGTGTCGGGACGGCGGCACGGATCCACCCGTCCTTATCTCAGTCGTACGGAGTAGTTTGTACGTCGTAGAAAGAGAAGAAAAGATTATGAAAAGATTAATGACATAATTTTCAATTGAGAGTTGATTTTGTTTCCTTCATCTCATTCATCTTATCGATTACTTTTGCCCTCTACAACATGTCAGACCTCCTCCTCATTACGGCTGGCCCGTTCCAGTTTCTCGCCCGCCTCGAGAGCCAGGCCGCCCCCAAGACCGTCGCCGCTTTTCGAGAGCTGCTGCCCTACCGCCAGAAGCTGATCCATGTGCGCTGGAGCGGCGAGGCCGTCTGGGTGCCCCTGGGCGACCACGATTTCGGTGTTCCTTTTGAGAACCACACCGCCCATCCTGCCCCGGGCCATTTTTTGTTGTACCCGGGCGGCCACTCCGAGACCGAGCTGCTTCTGGCATACGGCGGCACGGCCTTTGCCAGCAAGATGGGCCCGCTGGCAGGCAGCCATTTCTTGACCATTGTGGCGGGCGAGGAAAACCTGCGGAAGCTGGGCGAGCGGGTGCTGTGGAAGGGTGCGCAGGATGTAGTCTTTGAGGCGGCTGATGAGCGTGCTGTCGCCAAGGTTGGCCGTGGTCGTCTTCCTTCCAGACTGTAGCCCCTTGGGGACTACACCCGCGACTACATCGTCCAGTCATCACCAAACACCGACAGCGTGGCCGGCCAGGTCATGTCAGAGTCGCCCATGAGGTCAATGAGGTTTTGCAGAGGGTGGTCGTGGAGGTCGTGGAGGTCGGCAACACTGTCGCCGGCGATGGCAGTTGTGTCAGCGACGTTGTTGACGCTGCTGTTGACGCTGTTGTTGACGTTGTTGTTGATGCTGCTGCTGACGCCGCTGTCGACATCCCCACCGGCCGACGTCGGAGAGAGCACGAGCGACGCCGCATTCGCGACCAGCGTGCTAATCTTGTCCGTCGGGCGGAGGGCCCTGTTGTTCCGGCCGCCCCGGTCCCGGAAAATGTCGACGGCCAGCTGGGCGAGGCGGGCCAGGATGGACGACGGCCGTGGTTTGGCGGGACTCCGATGGGCGGCGGACAGCGAGGACAGCGAGGACAGCGTGGACGGCGGTGCTAGACTGCAGATCTGCAGGTCGTCGTCAATCTGGCCCTGGCCGCGGACGTAGCAGAGCACCAGGAAGATGAGGGCAAACGCGTGGGATACCCAGATGGAGTCGACGGCGTGGTCGAGGGAGCGGCGGGCGGCGGGGTCGACGACAAACGCGCCGGACGGGAATGTGCTCGGATCCTGAGACGAGAGTTGCCAGACATGGTCGGCGGCGGCGGTGGACAGCGAGAACAGGATCTGGGCGGCGGCCGTCAGGCTGGTCTCGAGGGCGCCCAGGACCCAGACCTGGAGGGGCAGCTGGCGTGGCGTGGCGCAGTCGCTGTCTGAAGACGACGGGCCCAGCGACAAGATGCGCCGCAAGGCCGAGCTGTTCAGGGCGAGCTGGTACCACTGTGCTGTTAGCGATGCAGACTGTAGACTGTAGACTGTAGATTGTCGAGAACAAAATAACAACAGAAAATAAAAACTGAAAGGAACGCACTCGCAGTGATGTAAACGGCAGCTGGTTGTGCTGCATGTGCGTGTGCTGGAGCTTGGGCAGCCAGTGCCTCTGCCAGTCTTCAAAGCCCATGTTGGCCCGTTTGAGGACGTCGATGCTGGCATGGCCATGTGGATGGCTGGTGGAGGCATCGCCGAGGGCCCTCGCCCTCTGCAGAATGCACGCCAGCTCCACCAGCGCGGCATACCGTCCATCGCCGGGAAACTGAAACTGACACTGAGAGTGAGACTGAGAGTGAGACGGAAACTGGGACTGAGACAGAAACTGCTGTCCAAACTGCCGGGCCATGCCCTCGATGCGGGTGGCTTCAATGGACGACGGGAGGCCAGAGGTCAGGGTCAGGTTGCAGTCGTACGTCACCAGGTTGAGCCAGATGCGGGCCTGCCTGGACGAGGATGTCGATGTCGACAGAGATGTCAAAGATGTCGACGACGTGCTTGCAAACTGCAGAGCCGACCGCTCCAGCCCCAAAAAGGTGGCATAGCGCACGGCCAGCCCGAAGACGACCCACGCACTCAGGTCGTTGTACCGGCTCTTCGGCTGGCCGTCGCCGCTGTCCTGCGTGTAGGGCATCCACTGGGAGTACAGCAGCAGCGAGCAGACTGCGTCCAGCGACGCATCCGAGGGGATGGGTGTCAGCAGGAGACGGCTGATGGACGTGTCCCAGAGGGTGGCGACTTGAAAGTAGCGAACGTGCAGGCCGGTCACCAAAGAAGGAGACGAAGACGAAGAAGACGGAGACGGCCAAAACTGCATGCCTATGCAGACGACGGCAAGAAAGACGAGGGGCTGTGTCGAGCGCAGAGCATCGACATTGCGTCCCAGCTGCTCGTCGAGAAAGGGCGCCCAGGGGTGGCAATTTGAAAAATAAATGTCGACGGCTTTGTGTGCTTCGTGTCGGGACAGGATGCCGAGGCGGACTGGGTCGACTGTTGATGCTGGCAATGTCTGACGGCCTCCGTCTGACCGGGCCGTGCTCATGCTCTCGGGGGAGATGGCGCCCAGGGACTGCAGAGTGGCAATCGGTGCTTCCAGCTGCACCGAGTCCATGTTGAAGTCGGGCTGTGTGCGAGGTGGTGGTGGTGGTGATGGACGCCGGTGAGGCAGCCCTGGATCTCCGTTGGACGGCGCCTTCGCTCTCAGCTCTCCCTCCAGCTGCGCAATCCGTGACTCGTGCATGTCGATCCGTTGGTGGAGGTCCACCACCAACTGCGACAGCCGTGCCGGGCCCAGCTCGGGCTGCTGTTCGGCCCGGCTGTCCAGATCCGTCTCAAACGAACACGTCGTGCCGTTGCCTGTGCATCGTTGGCAGGGCGTGCTCAAGTCGGCACAGAGAGCACTGAGAGCATTGTTGTCAGCGGCCCGCGGGAGGCATCGCTGTTTGCGGCTCCGGCACTGGAGACATGCCCGGGTTGTGCGTGGCTTTTTTGTTGGGCGGTTGTCGAGGCTGTGAAGACGGCGGTCGCTGTCGAGTCGACTACTGTCAAGGCTGTGAAGGCTGTCTCTCCGGACGTCGTTCATTGTTGATACTGCAGATTGTACAAAGCAGATCGGGAAACGGACATTTGATTTTATTTCAGATGCAGAAAGAAACAAGACAACAAACAACGCAACAATACACTCAGACTTTTCTCAATTTATTACAGACTCTTGCTGAAGATAAGCTGCCAAATGTGAAATGTGGAGTTGTCGACTGTTGCATGGCGTAAAGATAAGAAAAGTCCGTGTTAGTGCCCAGTTCGTAGAGGTTACGACCATTTTCTTTATTTTACTTTTTCTACTCATTTTACCTGTTTTCGTTTACTTTCATAATCTTGACCTCATCACTTCTTGCTTGCCGCCTCAATCTCCTTCTCCAGCGCAAACATATCCTCAAAGGCCTCCATCAGCTCGTCGCCTTCCTTGTCGCCCAGCGGAAGGAGTGGTCGTCTGGGCGCGACGCCGTATCCACACACCTTGTTGAGGACGTATTCTACACTGTCAGCAGTGGTCTCTGTAAATCATGATAAACAAAAATCTTGGTACACACTCATCCCCCGTATCCCGGCCGGCATGGCATAGGCATCCGCCCGCGCCAGCACCGACTGGATATGGTTGCGTTCCTCCGCCTCGTCGGCGGACAGCTCCAGCTCTGCTTTGCTGAGAAGAGACCACAGCCGCATCGTCGCCGCCGGCGCATAGTTTGGGATCCCGCTGACAGTGCCGTGGCCACCGGCGGCGACCCACGGCGTCAGGTCGGCAATCACGCCGTCCAGCAATAAAAAGGGAAAGGGGCGGGCGCCGTTGATGGCTGGCGTGGTGCGTATCGTGTGGGCGAGCTGCACGAGCTTGCCGACGCTGCCGCCGCAGGTGAGCTTGACGCCGCACAGGTTGGGCGCTCTTGTCACAATGGCCTCAATGGTGGCCGCGGCCATGTCCTGCCCGGCGGCGTTGGCGGGGAAGTTGTACAGAAACAAAGGAATGGGCGACCCCGCGCAAATGTCCACATAGTACTGCACGACCTGCTGGACGTCCTGGTTGAGGCCGGCGGCATAGTAGGCCGGGAGAATCACCAGTCCGGCATCGGCGCCGGCAGCCGCAGCATCGCGGGCCAGCCGCAGCGTTTCTCTCGTCGAGGCGCCGCCGACGCCGGCGACAATTGGTGTCTCTGTGAGTCCATCCTCATCCAGTGTTTTGCGCACAAACTTGATCAGCTCTACCCTCTCCTCGGGTGTCAAGTGGACGGCCTCGCCGAGAGAGCCCAGGCAGAGGGGGACGATGCCGCGGCGGGCCAAGTCTGTCATTAGCAGGAATACATAGACAACTGTAACTCTCGGGACAGCTCTTGGGACAGCTCTCGGGATACACACTTAACAGATGCTTCTTGTAGCTGTCAAAATCAATGTCTTGGTTGTCGTCAAAGAAGGTGGGCAGCGGTCCGTAGACGCCGGGGTTGAGACGGCGTGCCATGTCGTCGTGATGTTGCCTTGATCTCGACAATTTTGATTTTCTTCTCTTCTCCTCTTCTCCTCTTCTTCTCTTCTTCTCTTCTTCGTCTTGCCTCCATCATTGGTCGGCAACTGCTCCGACAGGCCGACGATTGTGCGGCGCTAGTCGTGTAAGTCGTATCTTTCGGCGCCTTCTTATCTCGACAGAGACAAGGGTGGCCACGCTAATGCTAACTATTCCGTACTACGAACAATCTACACGATACGCAGCAGGCCGTACCTGTATTGCCTCGTAGCCTACGTCGTACTCCATACGGTAATTGTCTTATCCTCGACCCAGAAGTCCTTGGTCTACCCAGGGTCCTTGTGCCTTGCATATCTCTCTAGTCGTGCATCCTTTTGCTCATCATCCCATATCTCGGCCAGGGAGCCGCGAGGCCGACGACAATCAAGAGCTCGCGATGCATACCAATCTACGACGGACGACGTACATTGACACCTCCAACCCTAAAGAACACCTCGTCCACCCCGTCCACCTCTTCACCTCTATCTCGGCATGCATCCCGCATCAACCGACCTCGTATGAGAATGACTGCACTACGTCGTACTTATAATGTTCACGACACTTGATACTTGTGCATGGGATTGTCAAAAGAAAAGTCTAGACAACTCCACATCCTCACCTTTTTCACTTTTCACCTTGCACTTCGCCACCTCCATCTTTACTTTTTCTTCTTCATCCCACCTCTCCACTCCCCACCATGGAATTCTCCGGCGAAAAAAGCGCCCGCGAGTCGCCCACGTCGCCAGCGTCGCCCACACCCAGCGAACTCCACGGCGATGTTGTCGACGTCGCAGCTTCCTCTGACGCCGCCCTCCGCCGCGAGCTCCGGCCCCGCCACCTGCAGATGATTGTCATTGGCGGTGTTATTGGCACGGGCCTGTTTCTGGGGACGGCCGGCAACCTGCAGGACGGCGGTCCGGCGGGCCTGCTGCTGTCCTACTGTCTCATGGCCTCCCTGCTCTACGCGGTCATGGTCGCCCTGGGCGAGATGGTCTCCCAGTTCCCCATGCCCGGCGGGCAGTTCGCCTTGGCCGCCCGCTTCGTGTCGCCCGAGCTGGGGTTCGCCATGGGCTGGCTGTACTGGTACAACTACATTATCGTGCTGCCGGCGGAGCTGTCGGCGGCGGCGGTGCTCATCTCCTACTGGACCCCCGCGGGCGATGTCGACGCGACGTGCACGGCCGGCATCTGCAGCAATGCCATGTGGGTTGGCCTGCTGCTCATTCCCGTGTTTGTCATCAACTTTGCCGGCACGCGCGTCTACGGCGAGATGGAGTTTTGGTTTGCGTCCATCAAGGTCATCACCATCCTGGGGCTGATTGTTGCCGGCATCGTCATCAGCGCCGGCGGCGGGCCCAACCACACGCCCATTGGGTTCAAGTACTGGCGCGAGACCGGCGGGTTCGTGCAGTATCAGGGCATTGCGGGCGCCAAGGGCCGGTTCCTGGGCTTCTTTGCCGACCTGATCTCGGCGGCGTTTGCATTCATCGGCACCGAGATTGTTGCCATTGCTGCGGCGGAGACGGCCAACCCGCAGAAAGCCGTGCCCAGAGCCGTCAAAGGTGTCTGGGTCCGTCTCGTCCTCTT
This sequence comes from Sporothrix pseudoabietina, assembly GCA_019925295.1. Taxonomy (NCBI): domain Eukaryota; kingdom Fungi; phylum Ascomycota; class Sordariomycetes; order Ophiostomatales; family Ophiostomataceae; genus Sporothrix; species Sporothrix pseudoabietina. The sequence goes on along the minus strand of JADHKS010000022.1, from coordinate 332,839 downwards.
TTATCTGTGCAGTGCCTTCCTCATTGGCATCCTCGTCTCCCCGACCGACCCGTCCCTCAGCCTCAACTCCACCGCCGCCAAGAGCCCCTTTGTCATTGCCATGAAAAATGCCGGCATCCACGTCCTTCCGTCCATTGTCAATGCCGCTCTCCTCACCAGCGCATGGTCCGCCGGTGCGGCCGACCTCTTTGTCTCGTCTCGCACGCTCTATGGGCTCTACACCCGCGGCCATGCGCCCCAGATTGTCGGCAAGGTCCGCAAGGACGGCCTGCCCTGGGTCGCCGTGACGGTGGGCGCCGCTTTCGCGCTGCTGTCGTTTATGGCCGCCAGCAAGAACGAGGCCGGCACCGTCTTTGGCTATTTCGCAAATATGACGGCCATTTGCGGCATGATTTCCTGGACCGCCATTCTGTGGACAAGCATCCGCTGGCACAGAGGGCTCAAAGCACAAGGGATTGACCGCAACACCCTCGTCTACAAGGCGCCCCTGCAGCCGTACCTGAGCTACTATGGTCTCTGCATCGCCGTCATGGTCATGATCTTTGGCGGGTTCACCTCTTTTAGTAAGCCAAGTCCGCCCTTTTGCTTTTGTCAACACTCCGAGTCTCCCACTAACATTGCAGTCCACAAATTCAACACCTCGTCCTTCATCACCACCTACTTCCCCATCCCCTTCTTTGCCGTCCTCTTCTTTGGCTACAAGTTGACCCAGAAATCAAAAATTATCGACTACAAGGAGATGGACTTTGTCTCTGGCTCGTCCATCCAGATTCCCAAAGAGGTGAGTGAACGAAAAAGATTCCATCCAATCTCCATAAACATAAACTAACAACAACAGGCTGGCAAAAAGTCGTGGTGGAAGTCGGCCTTTGACTATGCTTGAAGATTGTCGCCTCGATAAAGGAAAGTAATGACGCGATCAAATGGTAGAGCGCACAAGAAGTATTCAGCTTCAGTTATAAGTAATACATGTTTTACAGATCAATATATATGGTTTGGTTTAAAAAAACTTTTAATTTTCAAAAGAAAAAAAAAACCTCAGAAAAAACTCTAGCGTCCCATAGTAAAGCCCCAGTCTAGTAAAAATAATAGAAAATTAGAACAGAAAAGACAGGAAAAACAGACGAAAAAATGGACGAAAAGAAGGAACGAGGGACGAAAGAGACGAAAACAAAACAAAACCGGAGCTAAAAAAAAGATGGGGGGGGGGGGGGGCGGAAAAAAAAACTCCAGATAAACCGGAGCAGCCGACGGAGCGCCGTGCATTGAGGCGACCACCATCACCGTCTCGTCCTACCCCGGCTCGGCGCCGACCTTAGCCGGCGGCCGGTTAAGCCCTCAGCGGGTGCAACAACCTCGGAGGGCACAAAGACCTCGGCGGGCACAAAGACCGCGGCAGGTGCATTGCCCACAGTGGGCACAGCTCCCCCAGCGGGCACAGCTCCCCCAGCGGAAATACTGGTCCTGGTCTCGGATTTGGAGTTGCTGCCCCCGTCAGCGTCGATGTTGGACTCGGCCGCAGTGACATTCCGAGTACCGTAAAAGAAGACGGTTACCCGCCACATCTTCTTATACCTCTCCACCCCATCTTTGTAGACTCGGGTAAGGCATTTGCCCTCCTTGACTAGCTGCTCTGCCGCGTCGTCGAGTGCGTCCATGGCCATTTCTCGTTGGACACGGTTGTGCTACACCGTGTACCACCCGAAGAAGATGGTAAAAAACCCGACCACGACCGCCCTATCATCCGATTTGTTAGTAGTGTATATAGTTTTTTTTATATATATGTATATATAAGTATAGTTGGTTCTTAATATAATTGTACTTACAATGCTGCAACCATTGTTGCAGTTGTTAGGAGGAGGGAGGCGGGGGACGGAAGGTAGGAGCGGCAGGGAGCGGCAGGGAGCGGCACGGAGCGGCGGAAGCCAGAGAGAGAGATAGAGAGAGAGAGATAGAGAGAGAGAGACGGGAGGGAGGACGAGATTGAGATGAAAAAAGAAGGCGGAGGGTAACCGGGCGAGAGGCGCGGGGCAAAAAACTGGGTTCTCGTAGTGAGCACCAAGGCCAGGGCGTGGTGTTGCTGCGGTGAGAGAGAAGGCCAGTTCAAGGTGAAGGTTGGGATGAGCAGTTGAGACGAAGGCTGGCGAGAATCACGATCAAGGTGAGATAGGGATAACGGCCAAGGTCAAGGTCAAGATCAGATGGCAACTGCGCCACCAACGACCGGACAACGACCGGATCACTCCTTCCTATCTAAGGATATATTGTTGGCTTCAACCATGCCCCCTATTTTTGCCCCTTTTTGGGGGTTGGCAAAACAGGCAGTTGCGCCGTTTTGGCAGCTGCGACCGCTTGCTTGCAGGCATGGCGTGCTTGCTGCAGCAGTTTGGTCTCCTCGTCGACGTCGTCGTCGATATCGTGGGCGCTACTATTATTGCCCCAGACTATTCGCCGGCCCAATGAGGCCATTGAGGAGAGGGCCGAGTACAGGACTCCCTTGAACCACACTGACCATGTCTGTCGCCGTTTCTGTATCATGGATGCGAGCTCGACCGCATGCAACGTAGCCACGGCTGTACGCTCGATGGCGGCGGATAGACCGACATTGACAGTGTCCTGGACCTTTTGCCGCACGGCGGCCGCTTCTCCTGATGTTGCGACGAGTGCCGATGCGCCCACGTCGTTTCGAACCGCGAGGGCGCGGTGCCGTGTCTTCCTCAGAATTGTCGTAATTTTAAAGCAGTCACTGTAATCTAGATGGTTGGGCAGATCAAAATATGAATATCCAGAATGTCGTTCCAAGGCGTCCTCCAGATGCTCGAGCACACCCGAGGGTGCCAGACGCAGCGCCTCCGTCACTTCCTCTGCTGTGAGCGTGGCCGCAGCGCTGCCCTGCTGTGTAAGGGCGGAGAGTGATTTTTTGACTGAGCTGACAGACAGCGCCGATAGTGGCAGCAGCAGACCCTGTGCTTCGGCCAACCCGCGCACTTCAATTGTCATGCTTGCCATTTTTCCAGCGGCCGCCGCCAGCAGCTGCGTGACCTGGAGCACGATCTGCAGCATCATGCCTTTATGCAGCCGTCGTTCTGGAGTGCTGCCACTATCACTATCATAACCATCTTCTCGGACCGTCTTCAAATCGTAGACGAGGGCCGCGGCGGCCGCTTCGGGGGGTGTGAGGCCCGTCCAGACGAATACAAGTCTTTCAAAGGCCTGCATGGTGACCAACAAAGCCTCGTGGAGATGGCAGGCGGCGTGCACCAGCGCGCTGGTGGTGGCCTCTTCGATGGCCACGTACGTCTGCAGATGGGTAGTGGCCGTATCGACAGTGTCGACACTGTTGACACTGTCGACACTGTCGAATTCTTCGGTACTGTCGGTACCGTCGGTACTGCCAGCACTATCGATACTTTCAGCACCGTCGGAACAGACATCGTCGGCGTACGAATTGTCTCTGTCGGTTCTGACGATTCTGGTGCTGGTGCTGGTGCTGGTGCTGTTGACACCCGAGGCCGTTTTCGTTTTCGTCTTTGTTGTCGTCGTTGCACTTTTTGTCGAAACTGTACTGTCTGTGGTTCTGCTGGTATCATCGCCCGGCAGGGCCTTATAATGAGTCGCCATTGTTGTGTAGTTTGTCGAAAGATGGGTGAAGAGCAACATGAGAGCAGAAAGAAATAATTTAAGAGTGAAACAAAGTAGCATTATCTAGATTAGTCAAGGTAATGTAGTAGACTATGCTGAGAGTAGGGGTTGGGGAGATATTTATATGTAGTCTCATAGATACAACAAGTACATACAGTGCGCTCGTAGTCATCAAGTTATCAAGTCACTCAGCATTGCCTGCTAGAAGGTACTTCCCACGTGCTATCTCATCTTGCAAGTGACCAACAGACGTAATCAATCACGCGTGGCACTCCGATACTTATCTCATCGCCAAGGTACTGCCACAAGCTGGATGGTTGAAGCTGCGTGATGTACTGTACACGTACTATTGTGGTATTTGGTCTTACCCACCGCCACGGGTCGGTGTCGTTGGGGTGTCTTTAATGTCGACACCCGTGTTGAATTTGTAAATACTGTGCATTTAGTGAGCATTTGCATGTTGTGGGAACGATGTAGTTTGTCCGCTATACTTGTTATCAACATCTTATTTGATAACATCAAGCGAGGTGCCCGTAATGCCGATGAAGATGGTGATGGAAATCCATAGTTGTGTTATCCATCCGCGTCTAAATCGAGTCCTCAAAACTTGCTCTATCCTCTACAGTTTCAAGTGATATACTTTTTGCAGACCAAGTATTTGGTTTGGAATATTAAAAAAAAACTTTTATTTTGAAAAAAAAAAAAACACTGGGGAAAACAACCGTCCCATCGTAGAACTCCAGTTCAACAAAGATATAAAAAAACGGACGGAAAACAGCTCTAAAAAAAAACCCGGCAAACGCCATCCGTAAACTTTTTGTAAGGGGCCATGCCAGGGGCCTGTTGGGAATTGTTGCCTTGGTTGCCGGAAACGGCGCGGCGCCTCAAACTGTCATGTTGAACTTGAGAGGGTACAGACCGATTAACGTAGGTCCCGGGCGCCATAGAGTAGTACGGCGTTGTACGCCGCTTGTGCTCCTTCACGATGGCTTCCGTCACATGGGAGGCGGCGCCGAGTTCACAGGAGAGCTCCCAGCTAGGATGCTGGCCTGTGCAGATGTTCGCAGCACGGCTGACGCAGTATACGCAAGCGTGCAAGACCGGGTCGATCGCCAACTCGGGCGAGGGATCGCGGCTGAGAACCGCGGGCCCGTCGCCCATGTCGACGTCGTCGCCGGAATCGCTCGAGTCACTGGAACTCGGCGATGAAGGATCGCCGCCATGGTCGGCAGGAACCCCAGCGGCATGAGGAAGGTGACGGAAGCCAAAAAACAACTTGGTGATCCACCACATGTCTTCCGCCTGTTCGACTTTATTGATATAGATTTTAGTGAGGGGCTTGCCCTCGTATAACCGAATCTCGGCGGCCTCGTCGAGCTTGTCTAGCTCTAGCTCCCTCTGCCGTGCATTATGCTAAATGACGTAGATAAAGCCAGCGCTGGTAATGCCAAAGGCCAGAGAAGGACTGTGATTTATTGATTAATACTATGTATCTGATTATATATCCATATGTAGTTGGTTAATAAATAACTTACACGATGTACGCTGCCATCTTGGGATAAAAAGGGGCACCGGCTGTGGAGGTAAGGGATAGGGTGGTAGGCGGCGAGCGAGCGGTCAGCGCTGGGCGGCGGGCAGCGGGCAGCGGGTGGCGGGCTGTGAGTGGTGAGTGGTGGGCGGTTGGTGGCCAGCGGCCGGCGTCGAGCAGCAAGAAGCGAAAGAAGAAGAGAGAGAAGAAGAGAAGAAGAGAAGAAAGGGAGAACACGAGGAGACGCGAAAAGAAGCCGAAGAGAAAGCGGGGAGAAAACTCGTAGTCGGGCGCTGAGACAAGGAGAGGCTGAGGGGGAAAAAAAAGAAGAAGAGAAGAGAGGAGAGAGAAGAGGAGAGAGGAGAGAGGAGAGGGGAGAAACAAAAGGGCGGGACAGGGAGAAAACAATAACAACAGTGCCAACCGGCAACAACTCAAAACAGGAAGGAACGACGCGCCGACATTACACTGGGAAAGAGCGGTGCGTGCATCGCAGCTTCCTTATTTAGGTGAAAGCATGAATTGGCAGGGGCGACCGCAGCCATTTTGCTATTGTCGTTGGTGTAGCTGGCCATCGTACTGTTTTGGCAGGCGCGACTGTCATTGTAGAGGCAGGTGCTGCATTCAGTCACACCAAAGGCCAAAGACGGCAGGAACAGCACGAGTAACTACTCCATTTCAATACGAGCATCGTAAGTGCATCGTGAAGTGCCGTTGAAGAAAGCCAAAAAGTCAACTTCCCCCTTCCCCGCCGATCATCTTTGCCAACCCCAACAATGTCACAGAAGGCACAAAAGAGGAAGTTGGCTGTAGTGCAAGTGGGTGTAAGTGGGTGTAAGTGGACAGTATTGGAAGCGGCCAAGACGCGGGCGAATTGAGACCAGGACCACATCCATGGATTCTTTGGAGGGAAGGAGACCAAATGGAGAGCTTCTAGAAGCTCGCCAAGCCGGTTTGCTCCTTTTCTCCTTGTTTACGTGCGTTTTCGAGAGACTTGTGCATCGCCGTCCAGCTAAGTCAGCTAAGTCAGCTAAGCGAAGCGATGCCGGTGGATGGGCGGGCAAGTCTACGTAAATCGGGCTTCTTTGGGGAAGAGAGAGGTACAGGCTGGAGTTTCCTATTTCGGACTGGAGGTGGACTGAATGGCGTCGGTGGACCCACTCGCTGTTAGCTTGTCCCAGCAAGCCAGCTTCTCCAGGGCACTCCGCCCGTATCTCTGGCCAGTTACGTAACAGCGATTGTGTAGGGATGGTCCCCAGCGGCGCCCGGGGCATCTACGCCCATCTACGGCGTACAACAGCACGATCCTGTTCGTCCAGTTTGACCAGTAACACTTCAGACACTTTATATGTAATAGGTGGTCTACCCCGCAAACAAAGAGAAGAAGAGGAGCAAAAGCACAGGAAAAAGAAGAGAAACCCAACTTGCACCATCCAATCGGTATCGCAGCCATCCCTTTGTCCTCTTCATCTCGTCTCACCAAATCAGAAGACAAGACAATCTCGCGATCTTCTCATTTCCCGTTCTTTTGATCTCAATCATCTCGACAAACTGTTTGACAGCGTTACAACAGGCGACTTTCGATCGTCCCCGGATCCTGACGACGTAAACGACTGCAACGACAACGCATCAAAAGGTATGCGGCAATCGGCGAAACGAGAGGCAGCACCACCCGAGCCGAATAAAGACCACAAGAAACAAAAGACGTCGACGAATACGGGCTCCCGCCCGAAGACTACGACGACACCGACATCGACTATGAGCCGCCACATCAAGTCCCGGTCGGGGTGTCGTGTGTGCAAGGCCAAGCGACTGAAATGCGACGAGACGGTGCCGGCGTGCCGCAACTGTGTGAACCGCGGGATTGCGTGTCCGGGGTATCGCCAAGTGCTTAGGTGGTCGACAAAGTACGAGCATCCGGTGGCGGCGGAGAAGAAGGGAGCGGCCGGAGGGAGTGGGAGTTTGAGTTTGAGTTCTGTGACGGCTGCGGCGGCGGCGGCGGCGGCCGCCATCCCCGAGTTTTCCGAGTTGGCAACGGCAGCATCGCAGTCGATTAAGCCGAGCAGTCCACCAAAGGCAAAGACGACGACAAAACCGCCCCAGTCGACCGTGAAGTCGACCATCAGCTTTGACGCATTCGATCCGTTTGAGCCTGTCGTCAAGACAGAGGCGGCGCCAGCAGGACGACGGCCTTTATCGCAAGTGCCACCGGTGCCGCCCTCACAATCACAGACACAATCACAGACACAATCACAGACTCAATCACAGACACGATCAGTACCGGCATCGGCATCGTCACTCTCGCCCACACCCTCCCACACCTCTTCACACTCTTCTTCAAGCTCGTCCTCTTCGTATGGCCAGCACGGACCGCCCCTGGTGCCTGTGCTGGTCAAGACGGGGCCGACAAACGTGCCGACAAACGTGCCGACAACTGGCCCTGATCCATACTCCTTCGCCTACTCGATGCCGCCCACCTCGACGTCTCTATCAGCAGCGACAGTTCCTCCACATTCTTCTCTTGCGTCGACCACCGTCAACAACTGGCAGCTCACCCTCGAGGACGACACCGACGAAGACCGCTTTACCCTCGAGCTGTGGCAGCCCGAGCGTTTCTCACACAGCCGACGGTACCAGCAGCAGCAGCAGCAGCTACTGCTGTCCACGCCCGCCCGCGGTCTGGCTCTGCCCGGCACATCGCTGGTCGAGCTCTGGTTTTCGTCCGTCTGCGGCATGTGGGCCGCCTACGACTCGCCCGCCAACCCGTTCCGGCGGCTGTGCTCGAGTCTGTGGTCCAGCAACGAGGCCGTCTTCTTTTCGCTGCAGACCATGGCGGCGGCGTCCCTGCCAAAGCGGCCGCCGAGCGTCAGCGAGATTGTCATGCTGGCGCCGCAAATGTCGACACAGGCGCTGATTCAGGAGCTGCAGGAGCTGTTCGGCGAGAGCGCAGGCACCAGCAGTAGTGGCAGCAAGCACCTGCCCCTGATCGGCAGAGACAGCTGCGGCGGAAGGCCCTCCACCAGCAGCACAAAGTTCCCCGCCGGCCTGCTGACGTCGCTGTTTTGCATGTCCTCGTCGCTCAGCTGGATTGATGCGCGCCAGCTGGGCATCCAGTACCTGAGGAACGCCCGCTCCGTGATTGACTTGCTGGACCTTCGGGCAGGCCAGCTGTCGGCCGACGACCGCGAGCTGCTGGAATTTTTTCGGGGGTGCTTGCTGTACGAGGAGATGCTCCGCAGCATTGTCACCGACGACCAGGAAGACATCCAGGCCCTCCTCGACTGGTCGCCGCCGACGGCCGCCGACAGGGCCGACCTGCATCTCCACGCCTGGGCGGGCGTGCCCATTGTCCTGATTGGCCTGTTTGGCAAAGTGATGGCGCTGTGCCGCCGGTCCCGCAAAGTATGGCGCAAGACGGCGCGGGCGACGTACCAGCTGCTGTACCAGGCGATGCAGGACATTCAGGAAGGGCAAGCGCTGGAGGCGATGTTGTTGGCGATTGAGATTGGTGGAGACGGCGACGGAGACGGAGACGCATCGTCGACGTCGACGTCCTCCTCCTCTGACAAGAAACTGCGGGGCGACATCTACAAGGCCGCCGAGGCGTTCCGCCTCTGCTCGCTCCTCCAGCTCTACCAGACGTTCCCCGATCTCGTGTCGCAGCACCAACAGGCACCCGGCCAGGCAGGCCAGACCATGCTGGGTCCGACGGGAGGGGAAGGCGGAGAGAGCAATGCCCCCGCCACCGGCCGCTGGCTCTTGCCTTTGGTCTTGCACATTGTCGACTTGCTCGGCGGCATTCCCGCCGACTCGCCCATGCGCTGTCTGCAGCCGCTCCTGTGCCTGTGTGCAGGGAGTGCTCTACGCGTGGAGGCGACGGACGCGCCGTCGGTCAGGGCGGCCACTACGGCCGTCGATCTTGTTGGACGGCAGTCCTCGTCCTCGTCCTCATCGTTGCCAGGTGGCAGTTTCGACGTTTCCACGTCTCTCTCAGCGACGGACGCCTCGTTTGACACAGCCCTCTCCACTGGCACCGCAGCATCGGCCGTCCACCGCGCCCGCGACACGCTGCGCGCCCGTCTGGGCAAACTGGAACAGAATCTGCCGCCGCGGCCCATTACCGTCGCTCGTCAATTGCTCGAGACTGTGTGGATGACGTACGACACCGAAACGCCGCCGAGCCGGAGTCATTGGCTGGATATCATGGCGGAGTCGAATTTTGAGAGTGTTTTTGGCTAAAGGAGCGACCGAAGACAGCGACCAGCGGGAGCGTCGACAAAGGCGGCGGGCACGGGATACCAAATTGATGACTGCATTCACTGATGATTTAACGTACGAGCTTGAATGAATTCAACTGGATTCAACTGGATCTGCCGTAAAGGCATCTCACATGAACAACGTGAAATTGTATTAACAAATTGATGACTTAAAACTATCATTAACATGACTAAAATGCAGCGGTATCTGTAATCTGTACTCCCTACTTCTGACGACAACGGTCATCACCTCCACTCGCGGGCTTCCTACAGCCTTGACTTCATGTTGATGTGGATCGCCTTGATGGTCGAGTACGCCTCCAGACCCGCCTCGCCCAGCTCCCGGCCAATGCCGCTCTGCTTCACACCGCCAAACGGAATGCGCCAGTCGCTGTCGTTGCTCGAGTTGACCCAGACCATGCCGGCCTCGAGCTTCTTGGCCACGCGGTGGGCGCGGGTCAGGTCGGTCGTGAAGAGGGCCGCGCCCAGGCCGTACTCGGTGCCGTTGGCCAGGGCCACCGCCTCCTCTTCCGAGGAAAACTTGCCAATGACGACAAACGGACCAAACACTTCTTCCTGAAAGATGCGCATGGTGGGCTTGACGTCCGTGAAGACGGTGGGCTCCACGAAGAAGCCCTTGCCCGAGGCCGAGGCGGCCTTGGCGGGCGTGCCGCCCGTGAGCAGGGTGGCGCCCTCGGACTTGCCGACGTCGGCGTACGACAGCACACGTTCGTACTGGGCCTTGGTGACCTGGGGGCCCTGGAAGGTCTCTTCGGCGAACGGGTCGCCCACCTTGCTGATCGTCTTGACCTGCTTCTGGAACGCTTCCAAAAACTTGTCGTACACACTCTCGTGCACAAGAATGCGCGACGTGGCCGTGCAGATCTGGCCCTGGTTGGACATGATGCCGATGTGGGACCACTCGACCGCCAGGTCCAGATCGGCGTCGCCAAAGACCAACAGGGGGCTCTTGCCGCCCGTCTCGAGCGTAATGTTCTTGAGGGTGCCACTGGCCATCTTCATAATCTGCCGCGCCGTCGCCGTCGAGCCCGTGAAGGCAATCTTGTCCACCTTGGGGTGCGTCGCCATAGCAGCGCCGGTGACAGCACCCACGCCGTTCAGAATGTTCACCACACCCGGCGGGAAGCCGGCTTCCACGACCAGGTTGGCAAAGTACAGGATGGAAAGAGGCGTCTGCTCGGCCGGCTTGAGCACGACCGCGTTGCCGCACGCCAGCGCGGGGCCCATCTTCCATGCCGCCATGGACAGCGGGTAGTTCCAGGGAATGATTTGGCCGCAGACACCGACGGGCTCTCGAACTGTGTAGGCAAACTTGTCCGGTGTCGTCTCAATGACCTGGCCGAACCGCTTGTCGGCAAAGCCGGCATAGTAGCGCAGCGTCTCGGCCACCTCGGACAGATCCTCGTCGCGGGCGACGGTGTACGGCTTGCCATTGTCCCAGGCCTCAATGGTGGCCAGGGTCTCGCGGTGGGCCTCGACGAGCTCGGCGAGCTTGTGCATGAGCTTGCCGCGGTCGGTGGCCGGGAGCTCGCCCCAGGCAGGGGAGTTGAGGGCGGCGCGGGCCGCAGCGACGGCAGTGTCGACGTCGGCCGCCGTGGCAGCGTAGACGGAGACGATTTCGGATTCGTCGCTGCCAAGTTAGCGAAAGAGCTCTCGAAGAAGCGACCGCAGGAAGCGACTGAGGGAGCGAATGAAGGATGAACGGAGCGTCGACGTTGACTGTCGCCGAGCGCTCTCGACCAGAGGACAGAACACAAACTTACGTGGGGTTGATGGAGGTAATCTTGCCGCCGTCAGACGACTTCACCCACTCGTTGTTGATGAAGAGGCCCGTAGGCTGGGCGTATTTGCGGCCATTGGGCGCGGTGAGCTGGACGGTGAGGTCGGCCATTGTGATTGTGATTGTGGGGAGATTGTGAGGTTGTGAGGGTATTGAGAGAGGTGGTGATGTTGAGAAAAGAAGAACGACAGAGAGTGACGTCGAAGTCGACTGAAATAAGTGGAAAGACGTAGAGACAGTAGACAACCTCGCGAGCTTATCTGAGGAGAAGACGGAAGAGAAGATGGAGGGATGGTGTTGCAATCTACAAGGCGGCGTTTGTCAAATCCCGATGACAGTCTACGAAAGAGAAGAAGAGGAGGACGAGAAGAGGAGACGAGAAGAGGGGAGGCGAGATTGGGACAGAATCAGAACGAAATCAGGAAAGCGCCAGGAAAGCCAGGAAAGCGCCAGGCAAAGTTGCGTGGCTCGGGAAGCTCTTTCCTCTTTGCATGACCACACGTCTTGCTCAACTGGCGACGGTGCCCCGCGATTTCGACCGACTTAGGAAAGAACAAGCGCCTTCCGTTCCTGCTCTTCGCTCAAAAAGAGCGAGCCTGTCGCGCTCCTTCCTTGCACCGTCGCTGGCCGCGTTCACTGTTCTGGCTTGCCTTACGTCGTAGTTTGGACTTTCTTTCCCAAAGAGGCAAAACAATAAGAGAGCTCTTGTCCCTCTGCCCCTCCTGTCCTCGCCGTCTCGCATTATGTTATCTTGCCTCGCTCGCCTCTTCTTATCTTTTGAGAAAGGCATGCAAGATCCCCACATCCTGTTATCGGAGCCGCACCAGAAAAGATATGCCTCGGGCCCGCCGTTGGAGAAGGGCCCAACAAGAACAAGAAGCTCAAGTAGAAGAACAAGAACAGGCCCGAGAAAAGATACGCCGTATGAGTCTACGGAGTAGAGAGCGATGTCAGAAAAGTGGACGGGACAATTGGCCTGATTACGGTTAGTGTGGTTTGGGACATCTTTACGGAGTAATACTCCGTACATGTACAGCGGGTGTGTGCCTGCCGCCAGCGCAATCCCGGCAGATTTCCCTCACGAGTGGACGCCAGAAGACAACAGAATGACGTCCCCGTGCAGCACCCACTAACACGGCGTCCCCTGCTCTCTTTCAGTGGGCTTCCCCACACACTGTTACGTTTGCTTTTGCCATGCTCCCTTTCGTCCTATTTCTCTCTCTTCCGTTACGTTTTTCCTTCCTTTTCTTCATCTCTCCTTTTCCTCCTGTCACTTTCAACTTCTTTCATAGGGTTTCTGTTACGTATAGTTTTGTTTTCCCCAGACCTGAGACTCTGGGGAAGCCGATGCCCCAAAGCTTCTTGTACCTGCCCTTTTGACGGCGGCCGACGCCCGTAGACTCTACGCACATATTTCCCCATCTCCCGTTCTTTAGGGAGAAGAGTACGGAGTAAATCCATTCCACATTACTGTGCCTCCCCAAAAAGGAAAGTCGACGCGCTTTGAGATAGCACAATCTCCGTCTCAGCTGTCTGCTATTCCCACCGTCCACGGCTTGACCTTCCCTATTTGGGTTGGCAGTCCTGTCCACTTTGATCTTTGGATCTACTCAGGCCCCGACATCGCGATCCCACCATGTGGGCAAAAAGGGGCACTGTCAGCAGAACCGAGATGAGCAGTTGCCTTCAGTCGCGCCCATAGCCGTATCCGTGTCCCTCTTTTCTGGGGAAAACGTGCTGGCCCCTCTTCTCTATCGGGAAAGAGGAATCCGGAAACGCAGGGTCATATGCATTGGGTAACTAGATCTCTTTCTTTGATCGCCTTTCCAGGCCCAGAATCCGGGGTTGAGGCTCGTATGTACTCGGTAGGTCGAGGCGTTTATGAAGCGGTAAGTGGGAAAGTGTATCTGAGTATCCGCTGTTGTTGTGAATTCTGAAACAAAAATTGTAAAAGTTCATGAAAAGTAGATGAATCATTATGATATCACGACAATAAAGTGTAAAGTTGTAAATGTAAAGCTTTCTTATTGTGTATCCAAGAAAACTGGTATCATAGATGCTGTACTGGTACATGGTAATTAAAACTAAACTAATCAAAATCGAAATCAACCACTGATACTGCCTTTTCAGGCGGTAGCCTGTATTCTGTTGCGTAAATATACACTCCACGAGCCTCCTTTTGTAGTGGACTCTGCGAGTCCACTCGTCCACTCACCCACTCGCCCACACTTAACTTAGGCCGTCTTCTGATCCAGCGCTTCGCCGTTCTGGGTACCGTTCCGCACCAGCTCGTTCTCTGCATAGATGACGCGTGCCGCCGCCTCGCGCGTCTCCAGGTAGTCGCGGCGGCCGCGGATGAACCAAAACGCCGTGGCGATGATCATCATGACACCAAACACGGCGACGGCGTAGTTCATGTCGCTGGCGCCCGGGTTGGGCGAGCCCGGGAAGAGGAAGAAGACAGTGGTGATGGCGCAGTAAATCACCGAGACCCAGTTGCACAGGGGACCGAGACGGCCCAGGTGGAACTGGCCGCCAGGGGGCAGCTTGGCGCGGCCGGCCCACAGGAGGGCGAGGATGGGCATGGCATACGAAATCGTGAGGGCGATGGTGCTGACACTCAGAATGGCGGAGAGGACGGTATCCGAAAAGGTGTAGAGGACACCGACGATGCCGATGAGGGCACCTTGCAGACACAGGGCGTTGGCGGGCACCTTCCAGGTCGGGTTGACGCTGGCGAGCTGGTTGCTGAACGGGAGACCGCCGTCACGGGCGAAGCCCCAGGTCATGCGCGAGCCTGTTGTGAGAATGGAAACGCCCTGCCCCAGCCCGTTGAAGATGAAGAGCGACAGGAGCACGGCGCTGCCCTGCAGACCAATCGTGCTGGTGCACAGGTCCATAAAGGGCAGACCCGTCGGACCGTCGAGGACATCGTCGAGGGACTGGATGCAGAACAGGCAGACGACCATGAAGATGAAGCCCGACAGGGCACCCATGCCGACGGCCAGCACGACAATCCGCGGCATGTTGCGGCGCGGCGCGGGGATCTCCTCGACCATGTGGATGGCCGAGTCAAAGGCCGTCAGACCATAGGCGGCCTGCACCAGGCCGATGAACCAGGTCACCCCGTTGCTCCAGCCCGTCTGGTTGATCCAGGTGCCAAAGACAAACTTGCCCGACTGGAAGGCCAGGTTGTGGCGGACGCCGACGGTGATGAGGAGGGCGAGGATGAAGACAAAGAAGAGGCCGACAAAGCAGACGCCGACAAAGTTGTTGTAGAAGGGCAGGACCTTTTCGCGGCGGCAGAAAACCAAGTTCAGACACGTGAGGAACACGGTGACGGCCAGGTACACCAGAAACTGCACCCAGCCCGTGCTGGCGCCCTCCCACTTGTTGTCGAAAATGACCTTCATGCCCAACAAAAAGTCGGTCATAAAGGCAATCTGGGACGCGCCCAGCGTCCACCAGCCAAACGTGTTGATCCACGCGCAGTAGTACGAGGCCACTTTTCCGAGACCAGTGGCCGCGCCGTCGGGGCCTTGGAGCAGCTTGTACACCCAGTAGGCCTGGCCCAGCGCGGTGGGCATGCTGCTCACGAGCTCGCCAAGCGACACGGCGATGCACAGGTTGCAAATCGTGACGAGCACCAGGCCCCACAGGATACTGATAGGACCGCCGTTGGCGAGGCCGCTCGACAGGTCCTGGGCAAACGTCGACCAGGTACCCAGCACACAGAACGCGAGCGAGAGCATACTGAAGACGCCAAACTTGCGCGACATGGCCTGGCTGTGGCCCATCGCCGCCAGGTCCTGCTCATCCTGCAGCTCTTGTTCCTCGGCCTTGGTGCGGCCATGCGGAAGGTCGCCCATCGTGACGGTGTTGTGTTGTGGGGGGAGGGGTTGAGAGAGACAAAGAAGAATAAAAGAAAAGAAAAAGAAAAGGATATAATGATGAAGATTACAAAAGAAAGTCAAGTAATGAAGGAGTGAAGACGGAGCACCAACCGGACTCAGGATTCGGGCAAGACAAGGTACCAATCCGAGCTTTGGACCATTTTCTGGAGGACGTTGTGGGGGGAAAACAGGAAGATGGGTTGAAGAGGGAAGAGGGAAGATGCCAATTGACTTGACTCGAGGCGAGACCAATTGACTGTTGGAGTTGTCGATGAGACTGAGGGATGAGAGACAAAAGATGAATAGAGACAAGCTCCTCGCTCCTCCTTTGACCGCGTCACAAATGGTGATGCCGTCTGGTATATGTAGTTGAAGGAACAATACGTCGTACACAATGGGTGACCGAGACAACCAACCGGGCGGGCCTTTTTCAATAGTGTGTGTGGTTGATCCAAACCAAAGGAAGGGTGTGTCTGGGGTCGCTTTTGCTCTGGCGAAGCCGGCGAACGGAGGCTGACGAGTCAAGAAGAGAGCAAGTGTCAGTTGTGCCTAGACAGTAGACACAGAGTGTGCCTGCCAGGGTTTCTTGGTTGTCACAAGGCGAAAGAATCAAGGAAAGAAGGAAGAGGAGAGAGTATCGGCCCTGCCTTCCTGGGTTGCAAACGGGGTCGCTTGTTCGTTTGTTCTCCTTCCCTCGTTTCGTTTTCTGGCCCTTTCCCCTTTCTGTTCTATCCGTCCGTTCTTGGTGCCGTTCTCCTTCAAGGTCGTCCGCTCTTTCCCCGCAAAAAAGAATCGACTACGACGGAAGGAATATGCGTAATTACGGCACGGAAAGAGCAAATCGCCTTGTCTCTAGGGTTTTTCGCTATTCGCTTGTGTAATTGCCGTCCGTAATGGAGGGCAGCAAGGGTAAGCAGAGCGGGGACAACTGCCGCAGCTTTTTGTCGAATATCTGACTCCAACTTTTGCTCTCCAAAAATATGAATGTGTCAATATCCGTGTCACTGCTGGGACTAATTTTCTCTTTTCGTTTGCGCCTTGTGCTTCCTTCGCGCCTTCCTTTCCTTCCTACTGAGTTCCTTCTTTCCTTCCCCAAAAATGGATCGCATGCGCTTCTGCACAGCACCTTCCTCCCTTGGAGACTTGGCTTCAGGTGGCTTCCAGGCCTGGACCACGGCAACTGCGACCGTCCTTTCTTTCTTGTTTGGGCAGTCGGTGTATCTATCGTTTTCTTTGAGTGCTTTACAGTGGGTTTTGCACTCTGATAATACTCGTATTTCTATGACATTTTTGTAACATTTTTGCTATATTTTTCTGCCTTTATCGCCTTTATCGCACTCCAACTTTTTCTTGTTCTCGTTTTTTTGTGTGATTTGCCTCTATCTTATCTCGTTGATTTGCTCGTTTTTTTTCCTTTGGGTTGACTTGCGCTGGGCCTTTTGACGTTTGGCGTCTCTCTTTTCCTGTAACTATTCGCCCCAGACTCACCTCGCGTGCCTTCCTAAATAGTAGACAGGCGCGTGGCTACCATGACTCCATCAACACGCTGCAGACGCTGCAGACAATGGTTGCTCTTTCTCCAAAAGAGGCCAGAAAAGGGGCTGCCATTTCGGCCAGAGGGAAAGCGCAAAGGACAACAAAAGAAACAGGAACAAGCAACAGGGAAAGAACGGACGGAGATTGAGGGACAGGAAGGAACTATGTAAACGGAGGTAGGCCAAGAGCGGATGTTCTTTCTTCTTGCAGTAATGCTCTGCTATCGTGTCGAGTGTGCCTTCCATTTGCTGTCTTTACTGTGTGCATACACATATCACCCTGATGACCAGGTCTGGTCCTTCCCCAACAATCCGACATGTTTCCGTCGTCGCCGTTGTCGGTCCTCTGGTCCCAGTTCCTGGATTTGAGCAAAAGGTCCCGTCTCTCTTTACTTTGTACGAACTAAGATAACACCAACCATGCAGCATGCAGCATGACAGCATACCCAAGATACAGGCAATACGGAGTACAGCACTGCTGGCCGTGAGGAGAACAGACACAATCCATCTACACAAAGAGAGCTAACGTGCTAACACAACCAAATCGGTAGCAAGTGGGCTTTTGAGGCTTTTGGGGCTTTTGGGGACAGGCATGCCAGCCTTTGCGTCTCGCTTCAGCCCCGCCGCCGTAAACCCAAAGCGAGCAAAAAGTCCATCGCCACGCGGGCTCGGCGAATGAGAGCGCCGGACGGCCAGGCGCGGAATCCTTTCCCCAATGCTGCTGCGTCGTCAAATAGCCCAGTGAAGAGGTTTGAATGTAGTGGGTCATCACAACACCCAGCCAGAGCGCCCCCAATCTACGACCCCAAAAGTGCGGGCGTGCGGGTGTCCTTGCACCAACAGCAAGGAAGACAAGCATACACACGCACACACGCATGCATTCCATTAGCAAATCGAGGCTAGGCCGGACCTTTGCAACCAGGACGCCATTCGCCGTCTCTGGAGCAAGAGCAATAGATTAGGGGGCGGAGATATGGCCCCCTCGCCTGTTGTGCTCTTTTCCTTTTTGAGAAAGTCCACGCGCTCGAGCTGCGAGATAGGACGAGGCGAGGGAGGACTCTAAGCTCCAAGTGACTCTGGAAGTCTTTTCAAAGCAGGCCAGAGAGGGGTCACCGTGTGAGGTCAGGCCGGCCGATACTGATAGGGATGAGTTGATGATTGGGGAACGAGGGCGAGCTGTCCGTCAGAACTGGCCACACAGAGCGCACACTCAACAAACAAAGCGAGGCAAAGTGCACTTGCTGGGCGGCTTCCTACGGCCAGACTACACACCAACACACCAGTCAAAGAGGTCCGGCCATGAAGTCAAGTGGGCGCCGTCTCCACGGACCGTTTGAGGTGGTGGTCGTTCTTGGGCTTTTCTTTTTGGGGGTTCATAAGCTCCTGGCTCTTCCTCTCCCCTCCCTTTCTTGACTCTCCTGTTTCTTTTGTTTCCCTTTTCTCTCTCTCGGTTTCTCATCACCAACTTCACACTTTATCGTCAGTATCTTGACTTGATATTTTTGGCACACCTTTGCCCTTCACCTTATCCAAAGCTTCGCTTGTCACGCTCGACAACCACAACCCCCCAAACCCCATCCCTAACAAACCAGCCTATCTACGGGCACACCAATACTCGCTTGTATGGACGACTACCACAACAGCAGCAACCATGAACATCGACACAACTTCAATTGCGGGCTACACAATCTTTCGGGCCGAGGACACTGGTTCCTCAGCAGTAGAGCCTTCGCTGCAAAAGCCCCTGGTGCATCCGCTGGACCAGCTGTCGATTAACGAGATCACCCTCGCCGCCAAGATTATCCGCCAGCATGCGCAGCCCAAAGCGCTCAAGTTCAACTGCATCACCCTGCGTGAGCCCCCCAAGGCCGAGTATGTCGCCTTCCGCGAGCGCCGCGGTCCCCGCCCGGACCGCAAGGCTTTTGCCATTGTGCTCGTCAAGGAGACCATCATCTGCGCCGAGGTCGTTGTGAACCTCAACTCGGGCGCCGTCGAGCTCTGGAAGGAGGTCGACGAGGTCAACCCGACACTGACGCTCGAGGATCTGGACATCACCGAGCGCATCTGCCGCGCCGACCCCCGCGTCATTGAGGCGTGCCGCGGGCTCGGCATCACCGACATGACCAAGGTCTACATTGACGCCTGGGCCGTCGGCTTCGACGAGCGCTGGGGCCACGATCGCCGTCTGCAGCAGGGCATCGTGTACTACCGCAACTCGGCCAACGACAACCAGTATGCCCACCCACTCGACTTCACCATTGTTGTGGACACGGAGCGCGAGGAGGTGCTGAGCGTCGACATCCGCCGGGTCAACGGCGAGCGTACGGCCGTGCCCCTCGAGGAGCACAACTTCCTGCCCGAGTTTATCGGCGAGCAGTACATGGAGAACGTGCTGAAGCCCATTGACATTACGCAGCCGCAGGGCGTGTCGTTCCGCATGCGCGGCAACGAGCTGTCGTGGGGCCAGTTCAAGATGCACATTGGCTTCAACTACCGCGAGGGCATTGTCCTGTCGGACATTCGCGTCGACGACCCGAGTGCGGGCCGCCAGCGCACGCTGTTCAACCGCATCTCGGTTGTCGAGATGGTGGTGCCCTACGGCGAGCCCTCGGCTCCCCACCACAAGAAGCACGCCTTTGACGTGGGCGAGTACGGCACGGGTCTGATGACCAACTCGCTGCAGCTCGGCTGCGACTGCAAGGGCGCGATCCACTACCTGGACGCCATTGTGTCGACGGCCCGCGGTGACGCTGCCGTTATCAAGAACGCCGTCTGCATCCACGAGGAGGACAACGGCCTGCTGTACAAGCACACGGACTACCGCGACGGCACGGTCATTACGGCGCGGGACCGCCGCCTGATCATCTCGCAGGTGATTACGGCTGCCAACTACGACTACTGCTTCTACCACATCTTCACGCTGGACGGCACGTACAAGCTGGAGATTAAGCTGACGGGCCAGCTCAACACGACGTGCATGCACCCGTCGGAGACGGCCGCGCCCTACGGCACGGAGGTCGCCCCGCGCATCAACGCGCACAACCACCAGCACATCTTCTCGCTGCGTGTGGACCCGGAGATTGACGGTCCCAACAACTCGGTGGTCATGACGGATGCTGTGGCGGCCGACGACCCGGTCGGCTCGCCTGGCAACCCGTACGGCAATGCGTTTTTGGCCAAGAAGACGCTGCTGCGCACGGCCAAGGAGAGCGCCACGAGCTACAAGCACGAGACAAGCCGGTCGTGGAACATTATCAACCCCAACTCGCTCAACGAGACGGCGCACACCCCTGTTGGTTACAAGATTATCAACAACAACTGCCCGGCCGTCCTGGCCAAGCCCGGCAGCATGGTCTGGAAGCGTGCTGCTTTCGCGCGTGAGTCGCTGTTTGTCGTGCCCTACAAGGACTACGAGCTGTTCCCCGCTGGTGACTATGTCCCGCAGTCCGATGGCACGGTGGGCCACCCGCACAACTCGACCATTCTTGACTGGGTCGAGCGTGACGAGAACATTGTCGATACGGACATTGTGTGCTATGTGCAGTTTGGTCTGACGCACTTTCCGCGCTGCGAGGATTTCCCCGTGATGCCCTCGGAGCCAGTCTCGGTGATGATGCGCGCCACCAACTTCTACCAGAAGAACCCGGCGCTGTGGGTGCCGCCGTCGATTGTGGCCGTCGATGCGTCGTCGACCTATGCATTCTCAAAGGGCAACCACAGTTCTGCGCAGCCGGTGACGGGCGATGCCGCTGCCGCTGCTGCTGCCGCTCCGGGTGGCTCGTGCTGCTCCGGCCAGAAGCCGCGCCTGTAAAATGCTGCGCCTCTTCTGTAGTGGAGAAGGCGTAGCAGACAGACAGAATTGGCCGTGAAACGTCTTTTGTCGCCGAGCTAGCCTCTCCTTGCTGGAGCACCTTCAGTACTTTCAGTACCTGTCCTTCTGTCCTTCTTTCTTCCCAGTTTGATCCAAGGAAGCCCTCCATTCGTTGTCGATGCAATTTCGTCGTGCAATCAGTTATGCCAATATAGCAGATTTTTGAATAGCAATCAAATAAGAATATCATGAAAACAAGGACCACTCAAAAATGCAGCTTGACGATGTTTGTCGTCATCGTCCACTGTCCACTTGAAGACTTCTTACACGCCGCTCACTTACACCGGCCATCGATAATCCTCTGTACAAATCTGTACAAATCTGACCACGAGATATCGACATGGGCAATCGTCCCGTCTTATTCCACTATTGCGAATCATAAGAGACGTTTGCTATTAGGACGACGAACGGCTCGACAAACCAATCGTAGATCAGCGTCCCGATTCTATGCTGACGACAAGAAGGTGGGAGTAATGTCTTAAGTAGTACACACACTGACTCCCCTTCTGGAAGTTCTGCCCTTCCAGCGCTTCCTCCAGGCCCTTGGGTCTCCGATAAAAAGCCGGCGTCGTTTTCTCTCTTCGTCGCTATTGTAATCGGAGCTAAACTGCAACAAGGCTGGCCCTCGGCCCTTTTAGGTTTTAGGCGGCTCCCCAACGTCTTTGCTCGCGAAATCACGCCTGCTGCTGGGCGGCCGGTTGTTTTCTTTGAAGAAAGAAGAATGAAAGAAGAAAGAAAAGAATGAAGAAAGAAGAAAGAAAAGAGAGAAGAGAAAAAAGCATCGTCAATTCAGTTGGATTCAGTTCAACCGTCATCGCTCTTTCCTTCCAGTACTACGGCTTACGTCATAGTCCGTACAGCTCCTTCCTTTTATCACTACCACCCCTGGTGCACCGGCACAGTCGACTTTGCCCGGCAATTGACTGCGTGCTAAGCCAAAAGCACAAGCACAAGCACAAGCGCAACCGCAATTGCAACCAACCCAACCGAATCGCAAAGGAGAATCCCGACGATCGCTGCATCTTTCTTGTCATCCATTTGCCGACTGCGACAACAGATACGAACCGCACGACAGCCTGCCTACTACGTCGTACGCGTCGGGGGCACGATGGACCGTTCCAAGCTCCGCATCTCCAAGGCGTGCCAGGAGTGCCGGCTCCGCAAGATCCGGTGCGACGGCGGCGAGCCCTGCCAGCGGTGCCAGTTCCGCGATGTGGCCTGCGAGTACCGCAAGAAGGCGCGCAACCGGATGAGGAAGAGCGATCTTTTGGCGGCGGCGGGCAGCGCAGCCGGTGGTACTACGAATACGAACAGCGGGCGCAGCATCGACGGCAGTCCTTCCGTCTCAACATCCGTACACCGCCGGAGCTCGGCCGACACGCCTTCCTCCGCTTCGGGCGGCCGCAGCAACAGGCTGCAGAACCACAGTGTGGCGGCGACACACCGGGCGTCCCCGTCTGTCTCTTTGCAGCTGTACTATGGCCCCTCGTCCAATTTTTCTATGCTGAATGCAATCTACCACCGGATCGAGGGCCGGCAGGTGGCGGCGGCCAAGGCGGATGCGAAACGGAAAGCGACGGCCAGCAAGACGGCCAGCAAGACGGCCAGCAAGACGGCCAGCAGGACGGCCAATGAAAACATCAAAACGGATGGAGAGGGAGGGGACGACAACGGCGAGGCCGGCTCAGACTCGTCCGACAGCGACTCCCACGACGAGGCCGAGACGACACGCGAGGTCGAAGAGATTGGCCCCGGCCTCGACCTGTTCAACAACCGCCGGCTGTACTTTGGCGACCTGGCCGACGGCAACGAGCGGAACTTTAATCCGGGCGGCAACGGCTCGTTTACCGACGGGGCCACCATGTTTGTCGACCGTGCCCAGGCCGAGCGGTTCCTCGAGAGATACCTGACGACATTCTGGCTCATCCTCCCAATCTGGACGCGCGACGCCTTCCGCCAGCGGCTGGCCGGCTTCTACCAGGCATCCTCGCTCCTGGCATCCGGCGACCCAGACACCATTATCGTGCTCCTGGCACTTGCCCTGGGGGCGTCCATGCTCGAAGAAGAACTGGCCGCCCAGTATCTGTACCGCATGGCCAAGCGCTGGTCCGCCGCCCTCGACGAAATGGTCAATGTGCAGACCGTCCAGATTTCCCTCATGATGTCCCATTTCGCGTCCGAGCGCGCCCGCCCCAACTCGAGCTTCTTGCTGGTGGGCACGGCCGTCCGCAAAGCCGTGGCCGCCGGTCTCCACAAGGGCGTCGGTGGCGGCAGTGGGCGGAGCCGTGCGGCCAAGCAGTCGCCCGATGCCGCGCGGCAGATGCGCATCACCGTGTGGAGCCTCTATTTCTGGGAAATCTGGCTGTGCTTCTCGCTGGGTCGGCCGTCGTCGTTTCCCGAGTCGGAAATGGACGTGCCCTTTCCGACAGAAGAAAAGCTGCTGCACTCGGTCGTCACATTGGCCAAGATTATGTCCAAGAGCGCTGCCTGTATCTACCGGCGGCACCATGACTCCTTGTTGCCGCTGTGGAACGCCGCCAACGAGATCCGGAGAGAGCTGAGGGCGTTTGCCGAGCAGCAGCGGGAGGATTTCAATTTTGGTGTGGTGGATGACCCGACGGCGGGCGAGTTGGGCGTGTGTCAGACGATTGTATCGACGTGTAAGTACGAGCGAAGCGAGGCGTGAGGAGAGACATGAGCGAGCAGAGCGAGAGAACGTCCGAAGATGCGAGGAAAAGAAGACGAGTGAAGTGAGGAAGAAAGCGAGCGAAGCGAGGACAGAAAGACAAAAGAAAGCTGACATTGTGTTACAGTGTACCACCACACACTCATCCTGACCTTCCGGCCGTTCCTGGTAATGCGCGCCACCATGCAGCAGGAAGACCGCGAGGGCGCTGGCCAGCCGCACCCGCCGCCGCCGCCGTGGCTCGATACCGCGTGTGAGTACTGCCTGGATGCGGCGCGGCACTCCGTTGCTTTTCTGATCCGCGCGTTTGAAAAGAACGAAATGTGCCGGGCCATTCGCTACCACGGCTTCTTTATCGAGGGCGCGTCGCATGTCCTGGCCTTTGAGATTTTGCACCACGACGCTGTCGGCCGCAAGGCCAACCTGCCATGGATCCAGCTGGCGATCCGGGCCCTGCAGCTGGTGACGCCCAAACACAAGGCCGCGCCCTTCCCCGTGGACGTGTGCGGCAACTTGGAGCAGATGATTCAGTGTGTGTACCCGGACTTCCGGGCAGACCAGGTGGGGACGGGGGCGATGCTACCGGGGATCCCGTCGATCCAGTCGGCCATTCCGGGGGCAGGTGTCCCTGCGTCATCAAGGACGGCACCACCTCTGACGAACGCGGGTGGTGTCGACCACGGCATGACAGGCACAGACGGCGCTGGGAGTGCACGTGTGTACGGAGCTACGACAGGAGGTGCAGGTGCTCCTGGTAGCACGGCAGGCCCGTCCGCCTCGTTTGTTCCACAGCATCAACATTCAGATTCTGCACGGCAACAGCAGCAACAGTCACAGCAGTCACAACAGCAACAGCAACAGCAACAGCAACAGCAACAGCAACAGCAACAGCAACAGCAACAGCAACAGCAACATCAACAACAGTCACAACAGCTCATGATGAACCCACTACCACCGACCATGTCGTCTGCACCGACACCGCCCACAATCTCGAGTCTCGGCAACGGCATGGGTCCTTCACTGCTCAACAACGGTCCTAACGGCTCTGCCCCCAACGGTAGCGGCAGCGGCAGCGGCAGCAATGTCAACTCGTTGAACCTCACCGACCTCAGCAGTCTCTCCAACCTGAGCAACGCCCTCCCGCCACTCCTCTTTCCGTTTACGCCGTTTGGCGGGCTGGACGATTCTATTTCGGCATCGAATCCGGGCGCGGGCACAGGTACTGGCGCGGGCGCGGGCACACATTCTCCTCACGTCAGCAATGCAGGACCGTCTGGTCATGCAGGCCCTCCTGCCGGTGGCAGCGGCACGCCCACTGCGTCCCGTCTCGGCACGGATGCTCCGCCGGCCGACTTGACGGCTGCTGATCTCGGCTGGGACTTTGACTTTGGCACCATGAACATGGAGGCATTCCTGTCCATTGATCCGGCCATGCAGTACAACTTTTAGAGGTGTAGAGTTTTGGAGTAATCGTCATCGTTGGCCGTAGGTTGGCGATGCATTCACTTACATCCATTTACATCCATTTACAGCGATACCACAATATACCACAATATACCACAATATACCACAATATACCACAGTGTACATACCCAACAGTGAGTGACTTTACTCTTGCACTCTGCCCTTACTGTTTACCTGCTCTCCTTGTGCTTGCGATTCTTCTGTACGAACGTAACAGTGCTCATGACACAAGCGGGGGTGAATGAGATCAGCATGGAGCACGTTCTGACGGAGAGGAGAACCGGCACTAAAACGGAGACCGGGGCTGCGGACACCGACACGGCTGAACCTGGGTGGGTAAGAAAGGGAAAAAGGAAAAAAGGAAGAAAGAAAGAAAGAAAGAAAGAAAAGAGTGGTCCCAACAGGTACCAAGAACTACAGAGTACGACGTACAACCAACAAGAAGAGCAACGGCTGGGCCAAGCATCTGGCCTGGTCTGGGCACTGGGATAGCGGATGGTGCATTGTGGGTGGGCAGTGTGGGGTGGGAAGTGGTCCAAAGTGTTCACTCTGCGTCCCGTATTTCTATTTCCACCTCACCCGTCGGCTCTTCTTCTGTACAAGGCTGACTCACAACAGACGTACCTGGACTTGGTCCGTAAGCCGGACGCCTTTTATCATTATCCTTTTTATCGTGTCGACAGGAACAGGAACCGACGGTAGAAATCAAAGGCATTATCTAGTGTGGGTCTAGATTTTGTTGAATCTCGTATTTTGTGGCTTCTCTGTCGTCATCGGATATAGCAATAACTACGCTCACTGTGCATCCCGGTGTGAAGGTGTGAAGGTGTAGAGGTGTAAAGGTGTGAACAGGTGTGCTTCTTGGCGTGTGCTTGGTTCACGCTTCTTTTTCTCCTTCTCCTTTTATCCTTTTCTTTTTCCCCTTCTCTTTTCCTCTCTTGTTGGTATTCCATTCGGTCCTTGGCCAGATTCGGATCTCAGTCGGTTCGGAGTAGTCTTCGGGTCGTTCCTCTCTTTCCCCATTCAGCCTGCTTACTCTACCACAGTACAAAACACATATCCGTGAAACAAGAGTTATGCACCTACCATGTACCCACACGCATCCACCACGCAGGCAACCCCACCGAGCCCACCCAGGCTGACAAAGGCACTGACAAATGGGTCGCAAGTGCAATGAAGGGATTGAAAAGAAGAAGAAGAAGAAAAAGAAGAAAAAGAAGAAAAAGAAGAAAAAGAAGAAAAAGAAGAAAAAGAAGAAAAAGAAGAAAAGATAAGATGGGCTGAAGGCGCTGGGACAGAGATGCTCTCTTCCTCTCGTCTGCAGACTGTGACTGGTCCAGATCTGTTGTTTCCACCTGGCAGCCTGCCCCAACATGACAAAGATGATGGATACGGTGGAGTGGGCACTTTATACGAACGTATATGTATGCGTATTGTGTCGAAAAGGCGGCAGACCGGGTTTGTGGAAGTACGGAAGGAGACGGAACTACGGATGTAGACTAATATGAAAGTTTATTTATGTGAAAAGGGGATCTTGGTAAGAAATGTCTAATTTTGGTGGGGCAAACAGGACCGTGCCGTAAGCTATCTCTCCTTTTCACACTCCATTTTACACTCCATTTTCGCCGTGGACGAAGGACGTGACGGAGGACGTGGCGGAGAAGGGTTGAACCGCGCATTGACCAGTGCATAGTCGGAGAGCGGACACCTGTGAAGCCGATGGTACTGCAGAAGGACAGAAAAAAGAAGGAGAGAAAAAAGAAGCAGAGAAAAGAGTAAAGGTACAAGCGTGTAGAAATTAGAAATTAGAAAGCAGAAAACACGGAGCTTCATGAGTGCACAGTAGCTTGCATTTCGGTTTAATATGCATCTTGGACAGAACTGGAAAGGAATAAAAGGAGCTGGCTTCCCATCTTTGAGTCCAGAATAGACATAACATCTAGACATAAGGTCTAGACATAAGATCTAGACATAAGATCCTTCTCATCACTTTACGAACGTATTGGCTTGGTATTTCGCCATCACTACAGCTCCCACTCGAAGCTTGACTAGCCAACGAGCATCGATATCATCGACAAATATCACCGACAACAATAACCAGCCCGCCCGCTTCTTTTATTTACCGCCCTCTTTCCTTTTTCTTCCCATTTTTCATTCTCGTTCTGTCACGCTTCACAATGGACGCCTCTGCCACGGCCAGTGGTGGCAGCAGCTTTACAGACGTCAACGCTGACCGACAACAACAGCAGCTCGAGCAGCTCGACAAGGAGGATGTCTCACCCGGCGCGGGTCTTGAGGATGCGCCCGCCCACGCCCGCAAGCGCATGACGCTCACCTTCAACGACGTCACGGTCCGCGTGCAGGCGTCGGGCGCCATGCTAGGCGAGACGCTGTTTTCGAGAATCGACCCGCGCGTCATCTTTGCGCGCGGGGGCGGCGAGCAGCGCGACATTCTGCACAAAGTGACGGGGCAGGTGGTACCGGGCGAGATGCTGCTGGTGCTGGGGAGACCGGGCGCCGGCTGCACGTCCCTGCTGCGAGTGCTGGCAAACCACCGCGAGTCGTTTGGCCGTGTCGAGGGCTCGGTGCACTACGGAAGCATGGACCACGTCGCCGCCCGCCAGTACCGGCAGCAAATCACCCTGAACACGGAAGACGACATCCACTTCCCGACGCTGTCGGTGGACCAGACCATTACCTTTGCCCTGCGGAACAAGACGCCGCACACGCGCAGCCAGCCGGCGCATGCTTCGAAGAACAACTTTGTGCACGCCACGCGGGACGGCGTGCTGGGCAGCCTGGGCATTGCGCACACGGCGCACACCAAGGTGGGCAACGAGTATATCCGGGGCGTCAGCGGCGGCGAGCGCAAGCGCGTGTCCCTCGCCGAAATGCTGGCGGGCCAGAGCCCCGTGCAGTTCTGGGACCAGCCGACGCGGGGGCTGGACAGCAAGACGGCGCTGGAGTTTATCGAGACGCTGCGGCGGTCGGCGGACGAGGACCGCACGACGGTCGTTGCCACGCTCTACCAGGCCGGCAATGCCATCTACGACACATTCGACAAGGTGCTGGTCCTCGCGGAGGGCTGTGTCATCTACTACGGCCCCAGCCACGAGGCCCGCGCGTACTTTGAGCGTCTGGGCTTTGTGTGCCCGCGGGGCGCCAACACGGCCGATTTCCTGACATCCGTGACGGTCATGACGGAGCGGCAGGTCAGCCCCGAGTTTGCGGGCCGCGTGCCCAACACGCCCCAGGAGTTTGAGGCGGCCTACCAGCAGAGCCCCCTGTTCCAGCACATGCGGGCCAGCGAGCAGGACCCGAGCACTCTTGCAAGCGAAGTGGACGACTTGCAGGTGGCCGTCGCCGGCGAGAAGAAGCAGCGCCGGTTCTGGACCGTCGGCCGGCGCAGCGTCTACACGGCGGGCCTCCGGGACCAGATCCGCTACTGCACCATCCGGCAGTTCCAGATCATGCTGGGCGACCCTCTGTCGCTGGCGGTCAAGGTCGTGTCGGCCACCATCCAGGCCCTGGTGTGCGGCAGCCTGTTCTACAACATGCCCCTGACAAGCGAGTCCGTCTTTCTGCGTCCCGGCGTCCTCTTCTTCCCCGTGCTGTACTTTTTGCTGGAGGGCATGTCCGAGACCACGGCCTCCTTCATGGGCCGTCCCATTCTGGTGAGACACAAGCGCTTCGGCTTCTACCGCCCCACGGCGTTCTGCATCGCCAACGCCATCACCGATGTCCCCGTTGTGCTCGTCCAGGTCTCGCTCTTCTCGCTCGTCCTCTACTTCATGTCTGCCCTGCAGATGGACGCCGGCAAGTTCTTTACCTTTTGGATTGTCACGGTGGCCAGCACGCTCTGCTTCCTCCAGTTCTTCCGTGCCATTGGCGCCCTGTGCGACCGCTTTGGCGTCGCCTCGCAGATGACGGGTCTTTTTAGTACAGTCTTCTTTGTCTACGGCGGCTACCTCGTCCCCTTTGGCCGCATGCACCCGTGGTTCCGCTGGATCTTCTATCTGAACCCGGCCGCCTATGCCTTTGAGTCGCTCGTCGCCAACGAGTTCCAGGGCCTCTCGCTCGACTGTGTCGCGCCGCAGTACGTGCCCTACGGTCCTGGCTACGACGACCGCGGCATCTCGCCCGAGCGCGGATGCACTGTCGAAGGCAGCGATCCGCTGACGGGCACGATTGACGGCGTCGCCTACATCCGGGAGCACTTCATGTACACCCCGGGCCACATCTGGCGCGGCTTTGGTGTCCTGGTTGCCTTTTGGGTCTTTTATATTGCCGTCACCGCCCTGGCCTTTGAGCTGCGCAACAGCTCTGGCGGCTCGTCTGTCCTCCTGTTCAAGCGCCGCTTCCGCACGTCTGCCAAAGTGCCCGATGTCGAGCATGTCCCCGTCTCGGACCAAGAACAGCAGGGCGCCACGTCCAATGCCGTCTCTGCTGCCGCTGCCGCTCCTTCTTCGTCGTCTTCGCCGACACCCCGCCAGTCCACGTTCTGCTGGCACGACCTCGACTACCACGTCAAGTACCAGGGCGCCCAGAAACAGCTGCTGCACAAAATCTTTGGCTTTGTCCAGCCCGGCAATCTGGTGGCCCTCATGGGCAGCTCCGGCGCCGGCAAGACCACCCTGCTGGATGTCCTCGCCCAGCGCAAGGATGCCGGCAAAATCAGTGGCTCCATCCTCATCGACGGCAAGCCACAGGGCATCGCCTTCCAGCGCATGACTGGCTACTGCGAGCAGATGGACGTCCACGAAGACACGGCCACCGTCAGAGAAGCCCTCGAGTTCTCGGCCCTCCTCCGCCAGCCGCAGGCCACACCCCGCGCCGAGAAACTCGCCTATGTCGAGCACATCCTGGACCTTCTCGAGCTGCGTCCCTTTGCCGACGCTCTTATTGGTGTGCCCGGTGCCGGCCTCTCCATTGAGCAGCGCAAACGCGTCACCCTCGGCGTCGAGCTCGTCGCCAGACCCTCTCTCCTGTTCCTCGACGAGCCCACCTCCGGCCTCGACGGCCAGTCCGCCTACAACATTGTCCGCTTCCTCCGCCGCCTCGTCGACGGCGGCCAGGCTGTTCTCGTAAGTTTTTTCTTGTCCTTTTCTTGTCCTCGCTTCGCTCGCTCTCTCTTCTTCTTTTCTTGTCCTCGCTTCGCTCGCTTTCTTTTCTTCTTTTCTTTCCTCGCTTCGCTCGCTCTCTCTTCTTCTTTTCTGTCCTCGCTTCGCTCGCTCTTCTTTTCTTCTTTTCTTTCCTCGCTCGCTGCGCTCACTCGATTCGTCGGGTCCGCTCATTCATCCTCCCGCTCCCTCCTCACTCCAAACTCGCTTCGCTCGTTTGTCGTTTGTTTGTTCGTTCTTTTCTAACATCTCAGTGCACCATCCACCAACCTTCGGCCGTCCTCTTCGAGGCCTTTGACTCTCTCCTCCTCCTCGCCAAGGGCGGCAAAATGGCCTATTTTGGCGACACCGGCACCCAGTCCGCCACCGTCCTCGACTACTTTGCCCGCCACGGCGCCCCCTGCCCCCCGGACACCAACCCGGCCGACCACATTGTCCAAGTCATCCAGGGCAAGGCCGCCGGCAGCCCGCTCTCGGCCGCCGACTGGGTCGACCTGTGGGACCAGTCGCCCGAGCGTGCGGCTGCCTACGCCAAGATGCAGTCCCTCGCAGCCGAATCCAAGGAGAAGGCCGCTCTTGTCACTGATCGTGAAAGTGATGCCGCTCTTGACGAGTCGCTCGAGTACGCCTCCCCCAAGTGGTTCCAGTTCCGCATGGTCCTGCACCGGCTCATGGTGCAGCTCTGGCGGTCGCCCGACTATGTGTGGAACAAGATCAACCTGCACCTCTTTGCCGCGCTGTTTGGTGGCTTTACCTTTTGGAAGATGGGCAGCACGTCCTTTGACCTGCAGCTGCGCCTTTTTGCCGTCTTCAACTTTGTCTTTGTCGCGCCCGGCTGCATCAACCAGATGCAGCCCTTCTTCTTGCACAACCGCGACCTCTTTGAAACCCGCGAAAAGAAGTCCAAGACCTACCACTGGATGGCCTTTGTCTGTGCCCAGATCGTCTCCGAGATTCCCTACCTCGTCGTCTGCGCCACCGTCTACTTTGTCTGCTGGTACTTCACTGCTGGCTTCCCCGTCAAAGCGTCGGTCTCGGGCCACGTGTACCTCCAGATGATTCTCTACGAGTTTTTGTACACCTCCATCGGCCAGGCCATTGCCGCCTACGCGCCCAACGTCTACTTTGCCGCCATCTCCAACCCGCTCCTCATCGGCGCCGGCCTCGTCACCTTCTGCGGCGTCGTCGTCCCCTACGCCCAGATGCAGCCCTTTTGGCGCTACTGGCTCTACTACCTCGACCCCTTCAACTACCTGGTCGGCGGCCTCTTTGGCACCGTCATCTACCCCGTGCAGGTCCAGTGCGCCGCCTCCGAGTTTACCGTCTTTGACCCGCCGGCGGGGCAGACCTGCGCCTCCTACATGGCCGACTTTCTGAGCAGCAACGCCGGCTACGTCGCCAACGGCAGCGCCACCGCCAACTGCCAGTACTGTGCCTACTCTACGGGCGGCGACTACGCCAAGACGTTCAATCTCAATGAAGAGTACTATGCCTGGCGCGACACCGGCATCACCGCCCTCTTTTGCATTTCGTCGTACCTGATGGTCGTCGTCATGATGAAGATGCGCAGCAAGAAGACAAAGAGTGCACGGGAGGACTAACAGACGGGCGAGCGAAGCGAGTCAGTCCCGAAATGAGAGCCAAAGGCTCTCTGTGTCTGCTTTATGAGAGCCGAAGGCTCTCTGTCTGCCTTCTGTTCATTGTTTGCTTTTCTTTCCGACTTCTTTTGCTTCCTACAACCTTGTATCTTTTGTTTGCTTCTTGTTTCTTTTGTTCACTGGATAGACACATGCATGGCCCAGGATAGATTGGGCCCATAGATGACTATAGATGACTATAAATGACTATAGATAGATGACTATAGATGCTATATATGACTATAGATGCTGAGGTGCTATAGATGACTATAGATGCTATAGATGACCACCGTAGAATGATAGAGTCATAATACATTATGCTTGACAACAACTACAACTCAACAGACAGTAGAGTGCACTTTAGGGTTTTCAATGCATGAAACCCTGCCGTAAATCATGTCGACTTTGATCTTGATGATCTTGATGATTAATGTGGAGGAGGATTGAGTGTTGGTCGTGCTGGCCGCACATTGATGGTGTAGTAGATCACTGGTAAAGAAAAGGAAAAACGCGTCGTTGTTCCTGGTGTGACAGCTACAGCTGGCGTCGGGAGACGTGCAAGACGCCGGGCAATGTACCTTTGTGTACTCTATAGAAATGTCCTCTATCAAAAGTATCACCAAAGAGTCACGTGCTACGGCGTGTAAGTCGGGGATCGACATCGGACATCGACGCCAACAACGGGCGATGGGCAGGCACACGGCGATCTATGATCTATCAACGTGCACTCGTACACTACTGATTGCAGCTGGTATCGCATGTGTAGCACAGTCGGAAAAGGCTGGAGCAGGCTGGCAGGCTGGCAGGCTGGCAGGCTGGCAGGGTTTGCCTTTGTGCTTTGCTGTTTCGGCCGAATTACTCTCTTTTTCGATGGTGGCACGTCTCTGATGTCATTGTGCTGCCTTGTCGTCTTGTCGAGGCCAGGATTTCGGCTGGCAATGGCTGTGTTCCACGGCAGGGGAGCTGACTTGTCATATCGATCCCAAGGCTTTCTAGCTCGGGGTTTGTTTCTCGATGAGACACCTTCCCTAGCTAGTACAAGCCGGACACTTTCTCAACTCTCTTTCTATCGAGGTTTCAACTTTGTCTAGCTTTCGTCGTAACAGTCTTGCCTTGCTGATATGTACGACGTCGACGATACTTGGAGGCGGGCAATACGCCCCTCAAATACAGTACCAGAGTGCATATATGTATACTATTTATTTTCAACGACTTTCTTCGGAAACACACTAAACACCTGGTAGCGCTGTCTGTTGGTTTTTTTGTTGATGTGTGTTGATGGATGTAGCTGTCGATTCCCTGATTCTTGTTGCTTGGTCCACAACGCTACGTCATTGGGGCGATGCAAAAGGAGGCCGAAAGCAACAATACGAGCAACAATTACGACATAAAGCGAACAAAAACACAGACTGTCAACTGCGACCAAATATCCCCCATCTTTGAAAAATGGCAATTTTATGATACTTCTTCCAGTGCATTCACTCAAATCGTAAAGGCCGGAGGGTGGTTTCTGTTCTTGTTCGGTGACGTCGGTGCTAAACTGTGAGGACCGGTTGGGACCGTCGTAGACGTTAGCCTGTTTCGTAGGGACTTTTGTGCGAGAATCCAGTTGGACGATTTGAGTTTGATAGCAGTTGACTGGCGTACTCCGTACATATACACGTGAAAACGTGGGCAATAGTCCCAAACGATGTAAACGTTTCCTCCTTGTCTTCTTTTTTTGCAGGGTGGCAGTCCTGACAGAAGATCAACACTGATATTTGTCAGCATCCACATCCAGGCGGGAGAGCAGCGTTGCTTGCACCCACAGAAGGCCAAGAACAGCAAACAGCGAACAGCGATGGCTAGACAGCAAGGGTTATGTTCACAGTTATGGTAGACAGTAGTTATTGAATGGCGATTTTGTTATTGAGAGCGCAGAAAACAAGGAGGTTTTTGCTTGCTATTGGAGACAGATAAAAGTTCATAAACAGGAGGAGTAAAAAACGGGTGACTAAAAGGGGGTTATAAGGTAATAAAAAGACGAGTATATACTGAGGTGATCTGGTTCGCACAAAAAAGGGTAGAAAGAGAAGAGGATTAAAATAAACCAGAGAAGGTGAAGTGAGGTGAAGTGAGGTGAATTGAGGTGAATTGATATGGAAGGACATGCGCGGCTCGTAACAGGTAAAGACAGGAAGAGTTGTAACTAGAAAAAAGAAGAAAGAAAAACAATGCAAACACGCAAAACAACCTCGTCTTGTCCGATGAAAAAAGACAAGCAGCCTCCAAGGCCATCCAAGGGGGGAATCGATGCAAAGGGAAACTGTCAAAACCCAAGGACAAAACGCATGCGAGAAACCAAAACCAAGCAGAGCAAAAACAGAACAGCAGAGCAAAGCAAAAGGCCTCCGTAGAGACACAAGCAAACCGAACCGAAAACCCAATATTTCCAATCTCGTAAAGACCCAGTCCTCAGTCTTGGGGAGAAAAATCCGTTCCCCCAAAGAAACTGGTCCGGACTGCCAAGAAACCGCCGTTGTTCCCTTTTGTTTTTGTGTCGTAGATAAGAAAGGAAGAAAAGAAAAAAAGAAAAAAAAAGCAGCGCAGTTTTTTTGTGCTTATGTTGATTTTTGTTTCTTCAGTCAACGCAGAGGCCTACTCCGAGTTGTGGTGGTCGTCCGAGCCGGCCTCTGAGGGCGTTAGGTCCTTGTGCACCTTGCGGTGACGGCGCAGGTTGGAGACGACGCTGAAGTTGCGGCCGCAACCGGGAACCTCGCAACGGAAGGCTATAGACTGTTAGCAAGCATTCAAAACTGTTTGTATCAAGAGCTTGTAGCAAGAGGGCTGAGGGCTACTTACGCTTCTCGCCGGTGTGGGAGTACATGTGTGTCTGCAGAGACGAGGGACGCGTGAAGCGCTTGTCGCAGACCTTGCACTTGTGCTTCTTCTGTGCCGAGTTGGTCATCTTGGAGCTGAACTGGCCCATCATCGACTGCGGTGCGGGCGGCACAGAGCCAACAAATGGCGGCTGGCGGTGACCAACGTGGTGGGCGCCGACACCGTGCGGGTTGTGGTGCTGGTGCTGGTGCTGGGGCACGCCGCCGTGCAGGATCTGGTGGTGATGGGCGTTGCGCGACGACACCTGCTCAATGTCCGAGCCCGAGTAGTCGCTGATATTCGAGTTGGAGTCGATGGAGCTGCCGCCCGTCGTGTAGAATCCGCCAAAGCTCTGGCTCGACACACTTGAGCTCGTGCTGTGGGCCGTCGACGGGAAACCGTACGAGTCGGCCGAGCCGCGCGCCGAGCGGGCCAGACCGTTGCTGCCGGCACCGGGGAAGCCCAGCGGGCGCGGCGTGTCCTGGCTGTTGAGCGACATCATGCCCTGGCTGGCCTCGAGCGCGTCCTGGAACCCACGGCGGTTGTCGCCCTGGGCGGCGGCCGCCGCCGCAGCGCCGTCTTGCGAGAAGCGGCGTGCAACATCCGCAGCGGCTGCGTCCAGACCAAACGCAGCAGCAGCACCTGGTGGTGCGGCACCGCGCATGGTCGCGGCCGGAGCGTAGCCCATCTGGTCGTACGGAGCCGTGGCCGTAGCGTAAGCCGTCGTCGGGAGGATGGGCGAGGGAGTAGAGTAGGCGGCGATGTTGCTGGAGTCGGCGTAACTGGCGCTCGTCGTGGCAATGGCCGGTACACCATAAGGCAGGCTCGCGTTGGGAGCCATGCTTGTGCTGCCGTTGCGGTGCAATGTGGGTGCCGGCGGCAGAGGCTGCTGGCTGGCCGGCCGCGGCAGGCCCTGCTGATGCTGGTGCTGGTGCTGGTGATGCTGCTGCTGGTGGTGCTGCTGGTGGTGCTGCTGCTGGTGGTGCTGCTGGACCGGTGACTGCCTTGACTGCTGCTGCTGCTGCTGCTGCTGCTGCTGGCTGTGATGACTCGAGGGCTGCTGGAGGTGCTGCGAAAGAGGAGAGTGCTGTGCGTGGTGCGGCGCCTGGTGGTGCTGCTGCTGCGGTGCAGGCTGCGGGAGCTGGTGATGTGTCTGCTGGTGATGCTGCGGCTGCTGTGACTGCTGTGACTGCTGCTGGTGGTGTTGTGGCTGCGGCTGATGAGGCTGCTGATGAGGCTGCTGATGAGGCTGCTGATGGGGCTGCGGCTGCTGGTGTTGATGGCGAAGCGAGTCGATGCCGCCCAGCGACGGGTGCTGCTGCATGCTCGAGTAGGCATTCTGCTGGCTGGCGCCCGAGGGCGTGGTCCACGGGTTTGTAAAGTGCGGCGCCGCCGCGGCGTGGTGTGAGTAGGAGTTCATGTGGTCAAAGTTGTTGAGGTAACGTTGTTGTGTTGAGTCCACTGCCATGGTCATTGTGACTGTGTATTTGGGGGGGAAGAGGAAGGAGGAAAGAGAAAGGGGATAAAAGAGAAGGAAAGAGTGATGGAGGGAAGAATAAATGAAGGTGAGAAAAGAGGAAGGAGCAACTGCGTTTGCTGCTCACAAAAGGCAGGTGCGATGTCCCCAAGATCGTCAGGGCCGTTCCTGCCGTTTTTGTCACTTTTGTCGTCGGCGGTTCTTTTGGCCTTTTGGCCTATTGCGCTTTTGCGTTTCTGTTGTGATGGCGATCTGATAGTCGTTGTCCAACGTGATGAGGACGATACAAATATCAAGGAGCGAGAGGTAGAAAGAAGGTATAGAGAGGGAAGAGAGAACAGAGAGAAAAGAGAGAAAAGAGATGATCAAAGTTGCAAGTGAAGAATATCTGAGGTGGGAAGATGATGGATAATAAAGAGGAATATGAATATATAAAGAAGAGAGGAGAGCAAAAAGAAAGAAGGAAAAGAAGAAGGGATTGGCAATGATCAAATAGGCTTCTCCTGTGCAGTGAGAACCAGAGTGCAGACGCAGACGCAGGTCAGTCTGTTAGAGCAGTCTGTAGGTAGGGTGTGTGTGTTCTGAGGAGTGTATGCTACTACTCCGTACGCATAAATATACACTGTGGGGGTGCGGCAGTGGGACAGTGGGCGTGTGGGTAGAATCAGAACAAGAAAGCGGGTGCCGTCTTAGCTGTCAGCTCCTTTCTCGTCTTGGTGTCTTTTGGCGCACTTCTGGGGGGGCGGGACCCAAGGTATGTTCCAAAAGGGAATAACACGAAATAAAAAAGAACAAGACTACCGTGCAAGTGGGAGTGCAAAGAGGAAATACTATTTAAGATCAGAAAGAGCAGAAAGAGCAGAATAGGAAAATAAAAGATCGGCAAGCCTTAAGTGATGCTTGGGACGGGGGTGGTAAAGAAAGAATGGGGGTGACAGAAGACGGACGACAGAAGACGGACGACAGAAGACGGACGACAGAAGACGGACGACAGAAGACGGACGACAGAAGACGGACGACAGAAGACAAAAGACAGAAGACTAGACACAAGCTCGACGAGTACGCACGACGACCTGAGCACGCCAGTCGACAGTCAGGACGAGAGCAACGCAGAGTTCTCGGTCCAGAGCGTAGTTGTCTGTCGGTTGAGGATGGCGATATGTACTTTCGTGGTGTATGTTTGCTTGGAGTCTGATTGTCTGTCGAGTCTGTATTGTTTGTCACCAGGGTTGTTTTATTGATGCTGATACTTTGATAACACAATTACCTCTGCAGTGCTGGTTAGCTTTGCCCAGCCCAATCTGCCGTGCATCTGGTAAAATGACGTGCAATCACACCAGGTGAAGTGAAGAGGAAAAACAACAAAACGCAAAAGGACAAGGCCGAGATAATGCCTTTTGGCGTCGTCCAAACTCTGCTCGGACCAACACTAGCCAGCTGAGACTAAACATAGACAAAGACGGCATCCCAAGACAGGCAGAGGACCGCAAGAGAAGGGACGACGACGAGAGAGGACAGGACAGAGAGAACATCCCTTTCCCAGCTAGCTACTCAGTGTCCGGTGCAGTATCCAGTCGTCCAAGTCCAGTGATCGACAAGCATCGCCCGTCGCCCATCGCCCCCATCTCCCAGAACAGTGGGGATGGATGGGATGTGGTGGATGTGGATGTGGATGTTCTTAAGAGATGCAAGATGGGTTGTTCCCTTACCTTTGTTTCGGTTCTGGTTTGGTAGCGTATATACATGTATACGGAGTACGGCACTGTTGTATGCAGCCTTTTTCGGCTTTCTCCTTGCGCTTGTTCGCTTTCCTTGTCCTCGGGTCGGAGCTTGTTCTCTTGTCCTCTTTTTTTAAAATTGGCCTATTTCGTCAAAGCCGGGACGTTTCCAAGTATATGTTTAGGTCGCTAGACGTAAGGCGGCTCCGTTCGGGGTGTACCACAGCAAGTGTGTGTGTGTAAGGCCCTTTCTCCTGAGGAATGTAGATGGTTTGGTGGTTGTCGCCGGGAGATGGTCAAAGGACAAGAGAGTTGTTCGTCTGATGAAGCTCTCCTATTCACTCGGCCAACAAAACAATGGGGACTGGAGAAAGAGCAAGAAGATTAAAGAGACCCAAGCGTTTATGAGCATACACAGTACGGAGTACACGGCGAGCGGCGGTGGGTTGTATATCAAAGCGTCTTCGACGGCGTGTACAAAGTATTGCGAGAGTGCCCTGAAAAGTGACAAGAGGGATCGACGTTGACGGACCAAGCTAACAAGGTGAGGGGGGATCCTATGGTGATGTCAAAATGTCAAAGTGTCGTTTGTTTATTGGCGTCGGAGTTTGATGTCAAAGGTTCAAGCTGGGAGGGGAAGCTATTTTCTCAAAAGAGCAGAAAACAGGTGAGCACTGAACAAGCCACCACCTTTTTTTTTCTTGTCTTTTTCTGCCGTCTGTGAGCTTGCAACGACATACGGTTACAATACTGTACGGACTATCTTGACGAAAAATACTGTGTACTACGGGACAAGAACTGCTTGCAAAGGTAAAAGAAACAGCAAAAGGCAAAAAAGAGGGGCGCGGATGCACAAAGTGGTAGCAGACAGGACTTGCGAGTTGAACACGAAAAGGCAGCAAATACGCATAAACAACACAAAAAGACAGGAATACAGCTTGCAGTTTGGGGGTGGGTGTTAAAGGTGCAAGAGCGGTTTTCTTGGAAGAAGAAGACAGGGGTGTGCAAAAAGAAAAGGAAATAAAGACTGGGGGTCGGCAAAGGGGGGTACGTCGTAAGGCACGAAAGTTCAAAAGCACAAGCACAAAAGAAAGAAGAAGCAGTTGGAACAGATGACGGCGTACGAGTCGGCCGGGTGGGGCGCCATCTAACGCCCTGGGAAATGGGAGTGAAGAGGGAAAAATCAACTAAGACAACTTAAGTGGAGGGGGGTCAAAAGGAGGGACATGGGAGGGGGACATGGGAAAGGGAAAGAAGAGAAATGCCACTCTGGATCTGGGATGCTGCAAGCGGGTATTGTGCAGGGTCTTCTTTGGGTGGAACGGGGCGGCATTAAGAAAAAATAAAAGAGTGAGGGAATAAGAAGAGTATTAAGAAGAAAGGAGAGGAGATACGGTGTACTGAGTAGAGACAGAGAGAGAATATGCAGCAAGCAGCGACAACGGCGTGCGACCTTGCAAGTGCACATGCACAAGACAGAAAGAATCACAAGCCACAAGTCACAAATAAGAAAGGTGCAAGATGCTTGCCAGGCACATGTTTGTGATCCTACTGAGTAGAGGACGAGCTGCCAGAGATACTATATGTATTTAAAGACCGGATGTTTCTTTTGGCGGAAGTGGCAAAAGAAAGGAGAAGAGTACGAAGTAGTTTGTAGTTTGTGATATTTACACAGGGAAATGATGGACAACAGGACAGCAATAGGGCTGTGTGTTTGTGTTGAGAGACAGAAGAGTCAGAAAAGAGAACAGAAAGGCAGACAGAAATGCTATGACGAAAGCCTTTTGGCTTTTGATGGCAGGGGGGTGTGGGAAAGGGGAGAAAGACACCTGACATGGACAGGGGACAGGGGACAGAGGCAGAGGAAAGGGAGATTCCGACAGGTGAACAGAGACAGAGAACTCGATAGGGAGCCAGGGAGCAGGGAGCCTGGGAGCCTGGGAGCCTCCTGCAAATGCAAATTGTGAAATGTGGTCTGGTGGTGTGTGGCAACAAGAATCCTGGTCTAAGGACCAGGGTTTTTGGCGCCCGGGAGTGGGGGGGGAAGACAAAATGAAAGAGCAAGACGAAAAAGGAATAAGAAAAAGAAACGAAACTAACAACCGTACGGAGTAGAGAAAAAGCAGGTGCAAAAAGAAAGGTCAAAAGGGCAAGCTAAAAGAACGGCATCCAAGAAACGAAAGAGGGCGAGGAAAGAAGAAAAAGAAAGATACAGCGAAATCAAGACGAAAAAGAAGGCCTCTACTATGAACAGACAAGACGCAATAACACGAACAAGCACTAAACTCTCCCCAAGAGAGACAGCAATCTGCCAAAAGAGCGCCAAGCCATCGACAGGGCCGAATGCCTTTTTGCACTAGACCGTGTGCGAGCTGGTGGAGATGGAAATGGTGGACATTGCGCCTGAAACGAACCTGAAGAGACTCTACTGTGTACATCACTGCAAAAAAAAAGAGGAGAATTGATATCGTCATAAGGCGAGGTGAGGCGAGACTACGGACTACGCATACTTTCACGGCAGATGTTTCCCCGGAATGATGAGCAGAAAGGAGGGGAGTAGTCTTTGGAGTCTGGACTGTCACAAGGAATCTTTGGGCTATCTGGGCTTGACAAACCTCGGACTCAACACGGAGGTAAATCAACAACTCAAATCACTCAAATCACTCAAGTCTTTTAAAGAACAAAAAGTGGAGGGCATCCGGGCTCCGCGACTGGACAGGACAGAGAGACGGTGTACGTTGGTCTGCTCTGGTTTCCTTTGGTTCACGTTCTTTTGGCAGAAATTAACCTTTAGTCGGCTGTTGGGCAGAGACGGTCCAGTGGTAGACTGTACTGTGGTACTCCGTAGATTAGATGGAGAGTAAATCCAATCCCCTCTTTTAACCTTTAACACAGCCTCGTTCTCGTGGAGGCAACACAACTCTTGACAGGGCGACGTGCGTTTCAAGCAGACCGGTTTTGTCGTTACTTTGCCTGTTCGAGCCGTTGTCCTTTCTCTGCGCCCGTAGACTTGCTTGTTCTTGCCACAGTTCTTGTCACAGGTTGTCACAGTTCCTGTTTTTTTTGCCCTTTTGCGCGCATTGCAGTCGGTATTGGGTGGACACGCATTATGTCATTGGCCAGTGCGTATGATATGATTGGCTGGAATGGCTCTTAAGCCCACTTATCTGCTCCTTCTTTTGTGAGCCCTGTTGTGTGGACGGATGTCGCCCCGGCCAGTCACGTCAACGGGAAGGAGGCACCCAAGCAAAAAGAAAGGGAAAAAAAAACCGAAGAGAAAATACTGCAAAAAAGAACCGGCAAAATTAGGTGAGCATCCAAGTCCAATACAAATCAAATAAACTTGTACAAAGAGGCCTTTCTCTCATCAGCAATGGTACTTTTCACAAGAGAAGAAAAAACAGTTCGAGGAGAATAAACCTGGGCTTTAGTGAGAAGGAGGAAAGGAGGCGCAGAGACTCACGAAATTCTAACTCCGAGTAAGGCCCTTGAAAGAAAAGGATCCCAGAATGTCCTCCTGCCTGAAAGAGAATAGGCGAGAATTTGGAGGCTGGAGGCTGGAGGAGGGGACAAGGAGGCAAAAGGAACCAAAGAGACGACGGTAAAGAGACGGTAAAAAGACGGTAAGAAAATAATTGAAAAGAGACAAGGGCTGTACGGAGAATTAAATTGGGCATAGCCCAATGAGAGCCCAATGAAAGCCGGCATTCAGGGTCCTATTGCATTAATGCCTACAGGGCCCTCATAGCCGGTCTACTGGCCAGTCCGGCGCAGACAATAGACAAACGACTGCACGACAGCGGCACCCTGGCGGTGCTGCAGCGAATTCTCTCAGCGTCAAGTCAACAAGTAAGAATTGAGAAGCAACAAGTACCCGCCAGTTGAGGCTCTTTGTCGTTTTTCGGTTTCGTTCTCTCTTGCATTCTTCAAAAAGAGATACCGCATATTCTCTTTCAGTACTATGGCCGTCCTTCTGCGTCCACTCTTTCCTGACAAAAATTAGTCATGGCAACGCTCGAGGCAGTACTTCCACTCACAAAAAACTTGCGTCATTGTAAGCGGGGCTCTATTGTGTATCTCTAATTCCGTAGTTCGTATTTCTTCTGCATACGCATATTTCCTCACTTTACACATACATGCAGCAAACCCGTCTCCATTTCCTGGTTTTTCTGCCAGCTTATCCCGTGCCCTCATTCCTTTTGTTCTCCTTTTCCCCGTCGCGGCCTGTGCTTTCTTTCTTTCTTTCTTTTCAGTCTCTCTTCTCCGTCGCTGTGGCACTGTGATTTGTGTGACTTGTGTGATTTGTGTGATTTGTGTGACTTGTTCACAAGTATTCTCCACGTCATTTTTGTCATAACTACCTATTTGGGATAGTCTCGTCTGACGTAGCTTGTTTTTTAGGTGCATGCGGGTGGCTTTTCTGGTGCTTCCTTTCAACATAAGCCGTAAGCCTAGCATTTCTAAACATAAAGAGATGAGAAGAGAAGAAAAAGCCGGACAGAAAGAGGAAACAAAGGCCGCCATCGCCGCATGACATGGACCGACACTCACTGTGGACGTGGACGTTCAATGTATCGTGCGGCCATCGCAGGGTGGTAGTCTACATCTGCATCTATATGTATGTACGACGTGAGATACACAGACACGTAGTTCGTACGTGCTCCGTATTCCCGAGGTCATCTCAGATTTCTCAGATGAAGCACATCCTTTTGCATATTCAACGGTCAAAGGGTAGGATCATACTCTGTACTCCGTACACTCACCTGCACTCTTGTGCAGCCCTGCTCTTCACTTACATTCTCACTTACACAGTACACTTAATTTCTCCTTACATTCGGCGTGTACGGAGTAATTGAGGATGAT
Organism: Sporothrix pseudoabietina; assembly: GCA_019925295.1. Lineage (NCBI taxonomy): Eukaryota > Fungi > Ascomycota > Sordariomycetes > Ophiostomatales > Ophiostomataceae > Sporothrix > Sporothrix pseudoabietina. Next base: position 290,489 of record JADHKS010000022.1, on the reverse strand, counting down.
GGGCAGATCTGGCTATGGCCCAAAACAGAGGGGCGTGTTCCAATATTGCAACGGCCATCGACGATCGCGGCAGAGGCTGGTTGTGTGCTTATTCTTATTTTTGGGCTTTGGGCAGCCCGAACAAGAGAGAAACGAAAAGGGAAACAGGGGCGGGCGCTCTCCCGCCGCCCATCTCCCATCTCCCATCCCCCATCCCCCATCTCCCACTGCGGGAGCGAGGGAGGGCCTTCACTCCTCGACAAAAGAGACACCCCTGCACCTGCACCTCCACCTGCACATCCACCGCATCTCCACCTGCAGGCACTAATTCTACGCTAAACTAGCGCTCTGAACAAGCCGGTTCTCTGCCATCTCTCTTGTCTTACTGTCTTCTGGTCTTGTCCTTCTCGTCTGCAGTGGGGACCTGATTGGGCTCCCTTTCCCCACAGGGCGCATACAGCGGTTGCTCTCTTCTTCTCACTTGGACAGGCGCCTCGCTCGCCGTTGGTGGATATAAGGCCGCACCTGCACGTTGACGCGCAAACCCGCAAAATCCGGTTACCACCACTTTCTGATTTTTGTGTTTTTTGGTGTGTGTCTGTCTCTCGGTGTGTGGGCTCCTTGTCTTGGGGGAAGGAAACCTTACTTTGTTCAAAAAGGGTTGGAAGATGCGCGCAGCGGGTATGGTACTGGAAAGAGGGGCTTTTTCCTGCCAAAGTGACCAGGGTCGGAGAAGTGAAAAAAAGAGTTGATTAGGATGATGGAAGAAGATGTGAGTGAAAAGAAGACGATGGAGAGAAAAAATGGAAAAAAAGAAGAAGGAAAAAAGAGGGGGGAGAGTTGTTAGAAAATTGAAAGCACAACTCAAAAAACGGTGAGCAAAAGGCCGAGGTTTTGAACCAGTTCACGCCCGTGGACCCGTGGCGACAGAAAGAAAGAACCGTGGACCTTGACCATGTCCATGTCCGCGAAGGGTGCTGGATGCTGGATGGCAGATGAATCCCGTGAGCATCAGGGTCTCGTTCGTGTTTTTTTTTCTAAATTTTCTTTCTCGGAAGAGACCCATCTTGTCCCCATCACGATGGTGCATGAGAGAAGATGCACTACGTCGTACTACGACGTATTTTCTTCATGAATTACAAAGTAATGCTGATGCCGTTCGTGACAAACACTTCCCCGTCAGCTGCATCTGATTGTACATCTTTTTTCTGTGTACGTCGTACTACTGTGTAATACTGCACATCCTTTGCACATCTTTCCCCAGCTGTTGGAACTCTCCTTCTCTTCTGGTCTTCTTCTCCTCCTCCTATCCCAGTGCGGATGTGCCGCCTGCCGATCCTCGACCGAACAGGAACCAAAAGCCTCACAGATGCGGAAAACAGACGGGAACGTCTCGGGAGAGAAGCAGCTGCGGAAGAGGTGGGAGATGGACAGTCTCTCAAAAGAAAAGAAGAAAAAAACAGAAGAAGAAAAACTCTGAGCGCTGGGTGACCACTACGGCCACTAAAGGCCTTTTTTGCCCACAGACACCTGCTGGCTCCTCCCCTCCGAAACAGACGCGGTGCATCGGAGTCCGATAGACGAGGAAATAAATATAGGGGGTCGAACCAGTCAGATAGGGGGGAAGGGGGTGTAGGGGGTGGATTTGAGGCGGAGGGGGGGAGGAAGGAGACCACAAAATATGGGGTAGGGCCAGGCCTAAACAAGAACCTAAGCTCCTTATTCCTTAAGCTCCCCCCTTCCCTCCTCTGAACAAGGCAGGCCAAGGGGATAACGGCAGAAGGAGAAAGGGGATAAGATCTTGTTCGGAAGGTTTTTGTTACTGGGAAAGCGTCCCAAGGAAAGGCAACTCGAAACATGAGTGACGACGATCTGAAGAAAAGGAGAAGGGGGGGCGGACTTGTACCCCGTCTTGGGACAAAAACAAAACTCTCCGTGTTAGTCAAGCTGGTCAAGTTGGTCAAGTTGATCAAGTCAAGTCGATGGAGACAATCAGATAACGATGCCGCTGTCGTTCGTCGTCAAACCTTTCATGTGATGCATGTCGACATTGTTGAGGACCATTCTGTATGAGCACTTTTCTTGCGTCCTTTTTCTCCGAGTTCTTTGATGCCTGCATCTTGTCCAAAAGCACGTTTCCCTTGTCAGTCTCCTCTTTTTTGTTTAATACATTTCCGTTTTCTCTGAATTCGCCCCCTGCCCTGGCTAGGGCCACTCCATTGCCATTGGGGCTCGGCATTTCATTTTCGTTCGTTTTTCAATGCCTGGACGGTATCTTCCGTGCGCAACTTGTGCTTTTGTGTCTTTCTGTCGGTGACGCTGGTCTCTCGACGGCCCGGTTTTTTTTATACATGTATGTCCACAAAAAAAAACCGCGGCTTATGATAACGGCTGTTCCTCGCTTCTTTTGCTATTTCGAGACATCAAGATAACAGAGAGAATAACAGGGTACTGGGCAGGTTGTGTGGAAGAAACAAAAGACGCAAGAAGTATTTGATATGAAAGAGATGTCCGGAGAAGCTCAATCGTGTCAAGATGAAGCTGTAGTCCTAACTGAAGATCTGCGTCTTTGCGGTGTTGTAGCTTATAGAAGATTAGACGGAGAAAACGTGATGGGTAGTCCGGGTTGACTGTCTGTTTTTTCTTCTTCTTTTTTTTCAACCACCTCGAAAAACATCACGATATCCTTTTTTTTTTAATTCTTATTTTACTTTACTCTAATAAAACAACTAGTATATTAAAATACTACAAATAAATATTCAAAACAAAATAATGTACTCCGTAGAATAAAAAAATAGAAACAAGTAGAATAGCCACCAAGTAAACGGCGTCTACGTCACCTTACGCAATTAACATTTACCTTTCAAAAAGCGTCTGTCTTCACGATGTTTGGACGATTGGACAATGTCGAAGCAAAAATCAATCACATCACGTTGTCGTTCCTGTCCGGTCTTTAGTGTGGGAGTGTTTATCGCCCTTGTCCAACAACCCCTGTCACTCATATCCACTACTGCCGATGGTGGTCGGCGACCTGAACGACCAAAAGAGACATGTAACCGACTGAGAGACGAAGAAGAAAAGGCGGCAAGGCAAGAAGGACAAGAAACGTGCATCCACACTGCGGTTCATACCCTGGTCCGGCTGTCAACAAGGGTTTTCACCCGCTCTGAGAGCAAGCCAACTGCTGCCGCCTTCAAGCCTCTGACGCAAGTCCGCCACCACCACCACCACCACCACGAATTAGAACCAACAAATCAACTGTGCAAACCAAGCAAAATACCCACCAGCGCGGGAGCAAGGGGTCGAAGGGTCGAAGCCAGGCAGTCAGCACATGGACCAGTGAGAAATCGGAAAACAGAAAACCAGACATGAAAGTGCTTCTGAAGACCACCCAAAAGAGTTATCCGCAGGACAGACCAGGACTTCCTCCTTGTTCGTCGTTGTTCTTGTCTTCTTTTGTGCAAGTGTTGCGACCCCCCTGTGCACAACTGCCAGAACAGCCACTAAAACGCACGCCATGTCCGTTTTGGGCCACCACACTTGTCCAAGAAGGAGCTCCTCCTCACCCTCCATGGCGTATTTTGCGGCCAGTCTGCTCCCCTTCGGTTCTGCCCGTCTTGTTTTTGGTCACGTTTCCAGCACTCAGCTCCCCAATCATCATCAATTTGTTCAGGTCGCCGGCAATTTGCCTCCACCCCTCACCTTAGTATGGGCGCCCTGGACGGTTGGGGGTTGCAAGTTGAAAAGCTGGTCTAGCAGGTGCTCACTGGCGTCCTCACCAACAAAGCTGGCCCTGGGCAAGCCCAAAGCGAACCACTGGCCAAAGGACACCAAACAGGGAGCCAACGACGCCAGACGGAGCCGGGGCGCGGCGCAGCAGCTCTCCAAGCTCCATCCCAGGTGCAAGGTGTGCAGGCATTTCCAAGGCAGAGACAGACTACAACGTATTAACTTCTTGTGATCCCGCAAACAATCAAAAAGTTGGCCACTGGCGGGGCCGTGCTCTATCTGATGGGGAGATTGAGCGCAAGCATCGCCATGTCCTCGGCGAGCATATGACAGACGAGGAGGCGCAGGTAATTCAATCGAACTTGACATACTCAAATACTCAAAGTAAGCGACACACGGAGCTCGGACTCAAAGTAAACGACACACGGAGCTCGGAGCGAACTCCGTCTTTTTATATTTTGTTTTCTGCATTCTCCCTTTCCAATGCGCCGCTGCATATCGATGATGACAAGACTGCTGAGAGGCGGACGGCATACTGTGTAATGCAACAAAAGTCCACGAAACACAGCAAACACAAAAATCAATTCGTAATAGTGGAGGTAGACATAAAAGTAAATATAAAGTAAAAATGTCAGATAAACTGGCAACAGACTGGCACGTTGATGTCGTCGGTCGCACCTTCTGTCGGACAAGAGCTCCTATTCCTTCCCTTTTGGGACATTCGACATTAACGCCGCGGACTGTTCTTGGCCCCATCGTGCCTTCCTGTTGTTTGCTCCTTCCGTCTTCACGAAAACGACTCCTGCCGTTCCCGCCCTCCCTTCCCGGTCCGTCTCTTGCTTCCCAAGGCTAGCCTTGCGCGCAGCCGCCGCTCGTCCTTTGTACTCTGCTTGGTGTCTCTTTGGAGGCCAGCACAGCACCAAGGAATTCCAAATAACGACGTACGCATACAAAATACACATTTTTTCTTGGGTTCAACGTTTCGTTTCGACACCGACTTTCGAGAGATATTGCGTGATTGAACGTGACCTACATAACCCGGACTAGACCGTCCGACCGCTTTTTTGATTTCTTCGATTTATTTTGATTTCTGATTTATTTTGATTTCTCTCCTTTTTTTTTTTTTTTTTTTTTTTACGTCGTTTCCGTCCTTGTCGGCCCCCCGTGACCGCCATCTCTATCTATCTCACCCCTATTCACAGTACTCATAAATTATGTGGCATGCCCCCAGTCTCCGAGACCAGCAGAAATCCCAAAGGAAATTCCCAAATAATACCAAATTCCCAAATTTGAAAGACCTGAAACATCCCCACCTTCCGCTTTGGTGGGCTTTTGGGCTTCTTGGGCTCTTGGGGGCTGGCCCGGGCTTGTTAGAGCGGCTCCTTTTGAGCTGCTACTGCGTAGGCTGTGAGCACTGTTGACGCAGGGCAAATATTAAAATTGGCACCCCAGTCTACGATTGCCATAATAGAGGATATTAAGATGCCACCACTACGAGCCACCACTACGAGCTGCCACTAAAAGATGCAAGGCACAATGGCCTTCCCACCATTGTGCCAACCATTGGAATGCCCTGACCCCAGAGTAGTGCCGAAATAAAGACGATAGACAATGGCACTGTGCCTTTTCGACTGTCTTTGATGTCTCTAATGTCTTTGATGTCCTTGACGCAGTTTACATGTCTCTGATTTGATGTGCTTTGATGTGATGGGATTGTCTTGGACTGGTATGCTGGTATGAACGGTGTCAGTGGTTCAATCGTCGTGTGGCAATAGTACAATATGTCGTATGGTAGTGTCGATGGAAGAGGGCTTTTCGGGCCATGGCCGAGTAACACTGGAACAGGGCAAGAACAATCCAGACGGGCGTTGGCCGCCAACAACAGAATTACAAACGTACGAACGTATTACAACTCCGTAGACCGATGACCTTTGTTCTTGCGAGGGAGACGTCAAGAAGCTAAACAGTAAACAGCGCTACCAACAGCCCGACCTGCCACTACGAGTCAACCGAAGACCCCGCAAGTTGAAGGAAAGAAAGCTCGATAGCTCGAAATAACAGCTAAAAGGCCCCCATATTTTCACTTTTACTCTCTTTAAATTTCTCCGAAATCTGGGAAGCGAACTTGACGGGCAGGGCGACGGCGTCGAAAGTGGACAACAAAGTATCATAGATGCCCAGTGATTAGGGGGAAAAGGTGCGAAGAATACGCATTAAAGGGCAAATTGGACAAAGAAAGTTGACAGCTCTCGGCGTACGTCGTTTTACTCGTGCCGACGGATAAAGGTCCAACGTTCATGTCTATCAACACAACGCTGGTGTTATCAACGGGTAGCACCTGTCAGTCCAACGTCAAAGCCAACGTCAAAGCCAACCCAACGTCGTGTTTTTGTGTGCACAGCACCCACGCTACCGCATACAAGGTTCACAGGCGAGGACGATCACCCAGAGCAGCACACAACTCGGTTTGAACCCTTTTTTTTTGGCGCGCAATCCAGGCAATTCTTTTCGCAGTCTGTTCATTCTATTCAGTCCAGAACTCCTCCACTGTTTTTCTGATATCCTCCACTTCTCAAGTGACGGCAGCTGGGAATGGTAATGACGATCACCGGACGGTCTTTTATCCTTTTCGTTCCTTTGCCCGTTTTGCCCCCGACACAAAGCCCTGCATAAAGTTCAAAAAATAGTGTAAATTGTACCCTCAATTCCCCGTGAGCCCCCCCGTCGTTGCTGATATCACGAGCACATTAAACACAAATTTCACTCGTACAAGGACGAAAGCAACCATCCCAGAGTCCACTTTGCAGCGGGCAATGGAGAGAAAATGGACCAACCAAAGAGGCGCGCCTTCGAGGATGTTGAAAGCAGAGACCGAAGAAAGAAGGAGGAGGGAAAAGAGGCCCACTTTAGCCGACAGGGGTGTGTCGCACCATCAGAGCAAGCTTACCCGCCCGATGCCACCGTGGAGAATGACAGGGGGAAAGAGAGAGAGGATACTGAACAGGAAGAGTGGATTTAAACTTAGTACTCCGTACTCCGTAGAGGTGGGCACTGGACTGAAGGAAGTGGAGGTTGCAGTTGAGTTGCCTTGCGGACGACAGACGACGCCATAACTTTTGAAGTATGCCTGGTATTCTTGTCAGCGTCCGAATACTCCGTACACAACGGCACAGCAAGGACGGCAAGGACAGGAGGACGGTGAAACTGGCAAGACCAAGAGAGAAAACAGTCGTTGACGTACGAGGATGCCATATATTTGAAGAGAGAAAAAAAAACGACAATAAGTGCGTCAGACAAGAGGATACAGGGAGGACGCAGACAATTCTTGATAGGAATCAAATTAAATCAAACCAGGAAGGAAATAGATATCACAGGATAAAAGCCGTCTGGAGTAAACAGCCTGGCAGCCTTCATAAGCCAGGGGCCACTCACCCACCCCCAGTTTGACGGCAACGGAGTTATTTGGTGGGAAAGGGGAGAACGAAAAAGTCCCTTGTAGCCCAAAGAAATCCGCAGCCCGGTAAGACAAAGTGGGCGATAGTACGGAGTGAGTACACATATTCCTCCGGGAGTCAAGGGAAGGGGCAATAAAAAGGAGCAAAAAGAAGGGAAAGGGAAAGGGGAATAGGAAAAAGGGTTTACAAAAAGGACAGAATTGACTTTAAGCAAGGGTTGTGACAAAAAAAGAAAAGTACACACAGTACGGAGTACTCCGTACAACTCTTGATAATGAGACATGTCGTAAATTCCTTTCTCTTCTCCATCCTCATCTTTGTCTAGAGCGAGCAAACTGATGGCCGTGCTGCCTTTGCCCTGCCTTTCTGCCTCAACATCAGTCTAGTCAAGGATCTGGGTCTGTCTTTTGATTGCAAGCAAAGTGGAATAGTGAAATTACGTCGTCTGCCGGCGCAAACGAGATGAGCCCAAGAAGTTCGAGGGCGTCTGACGTCAAAGAAACAAAAACAACGAAACGAAACAAAATAACGAAACAAAATAACGTTCAAGTCGGGGACTCCGTGCGTTGTTTCGAGTCCCGCAATGGCCATCTTGCGTCTTGTGCTGTGCGTCAAATGGCTTCTGTAACCTGGAGTGGTCCGTTAAAGTCCCATTTTACGATGCGACGAAGCAAGACGGACATCTGCCGCCTGCTCAACACGGTCAAGTCTCGTTGCGAGAATCCACTGTCTGTGAGTGTTTCCGACACTCTCCCGAGATACGGAGTAATACGTCGTACGTCGTAGAGCCCACTCACATCATCAGAGATGAAGAGCGAAAAAAGGCCAAGCAAGATTGAAGATGACAAGATGGCAGCGAGATGAGAGAGATGGGCCCTAAGATGAGAGACCAGGATTATGTCTGCAAGGATTGCGATGCATACGAGAGAAGGTGACTGCGAGTGAGCCGGTAGACACCCGTCTTACTCCGTACATGTACATGTACATGTACATGTACACAGTAGAGTATCTGCCATCTGTTCTTCTGTTCACCTGTCAGTCTTTTCTATCTTCTTCATGCCGATCCTTTTCCGAGACGGGAGGGCCTGTCTTGCCCATCTCCCATCTTCCCTTGTCGTTCTTCCCCTTGTCTTTTGCTGTTGCCCACCCTCGCCGTGATCAGCCTTTTCCTCTTTCTGCTTGTTGACTTTTTGGTCGTCAAGGTGGGATGGTTCCTCATTTCTCTTTTGGGCATTCCTTTGTGATGCCCTTGTCGACTTTCTCGCCTGCCCAGCTTAGCTTGCGAGGCTTCCTGTCCTTTTCAAGTTTGGCAAGATTCTTTCGGGTTGGTTTCCTTCGCTCCCGCCCAAGATTGTCAAAGATTGTCTCTCTTGTTTACCCTTCTCGTCCTCGCCTACCAGTACCGACAGCCTTGGATCTGCCCCCCATGTCCATCTGTCTAGCCAGCCACCCCAGCTCCCAGCTCTTTGGCCCAGCCTTTTGGGTCACGTACTTTTTTCTTTTTTCTTTTGCAAAAGGCCAGCCCGTTTTTTCTTCTGTTGTCTGCTGTCAAAAAAGTTAAATTAGAGCGAAGTAGAGCCGTTCCCTCCCCCCAGAAGACCCCAGAGGACCCAGAAGACCCAGAAGACCCAAAAAGACACCCCCATCTTGACGGGCAGGTCTCCGAAGACTAACAAAAAAGCTTGGCTCTTTCTGCTTCTGCGCCTACCCCGCCAATGTTGACTATCTCCAAGTAAACAAAGCCTTGCCGGCCAAAAAATGAGGCGCCGAAGCAACAAAGCGTAGGGGCGTTGGGCCAAGCAGGGTCCAAACAGGGCACGAGAAATGAGATGACCACATCGTTAGGTTCGGTAAAAAGGCTAATCACGAAAACGAGATGAGGAAAGTGAAGTCCTAATGAAAAGTCAACTCACACATCCGACCACGAGAAGGCCCGGGATGGACGGATACGGAGTACTAAAGAGGCAAAAATGCACAATGCGATCACAGCCGGGCGCCTCTTGACTCTGTTTTGGGAAGTTTAACAAGTCACGAGGCTGTTAGTTGACTGTAACTCTGACATCAACTTTCTTATCGGCCATTTTCTCTTATGCGTTATCACATTGATTTACGGAGGATATATTCCTATTTTCCTACTTTCTTTTTTCCGTTGCTCGGCTGTTCTTCTTTTCCTTTTCTGATGTCTTGGATTTCGAGTGCACCTTTGTGTTGACTTTGGTTTCTCCGAACCCAACAAATAACCGCCACAAGGTTGGGGGTCAGAAAGAAACGCCGAGATGACGGATGTGAAAAGAAACGAGATGTGATGAGACAAAAGAAACCAAAAGAAACCAAAGAAACAAACAACAGAAACAATACGTCGTACGATGCCTTTTTTTTCTTCTTTCAAAGTTACTCGACAGTGGTGACCACATGGCTTGGACGGTGACCCAACAAATCTCATACCCTGCATGTCCTGCACTGTTTTTGTACTTTCGTACCTTTTCAGCTGCTGCCACCAATATACGGCAGCCAAGGACGACAGCCAACAGACAACAAGAGATGCACACCCAAAAAGAAGCCAAGATGCCTTCATGCCCTGCAGGCTGCAGTCCAATGAAGGCTGAGAGCTGGCTGAGAAAGGGTCGAAGGATCTAGGTTTGCTTTGTTCTGCTTTTTGCTGCTTCCTTTTTGCTGGCCTTTTTCCTTACTTGCCTTGTGCCATCCTTCACCCAAAATTGACCACTCACAGCCCGTCGGTGCCAGCTCCGGCCTCCGCGACCGCTGCAGGAGGGATTCTGTGCCGTCCCTGGCTGTCGAAATACAGGCGACGTTGTCATTGTGCATACCAGGCTCGCAAGGTGGTACATCTTTGGTGCATTTTGAATTTGCTTTTTGTCCTCGACTAGCAAAGAAAGCCAGAAACCAATTCCGTCACCATTGGACGTCGCTCAACGGGGTATTGGCACCCCGAAAAGAACTGTGAACTATCCCGATTATGCACGCAAAGATGTGTGAAATGTGCACCGACATTAAACATACATTGTACAGTACTCCGTATATTCAAAGAGCCCAATGAAAAAAGGCAGATCACCAAAATTACTCAACATTTATTCAACCACTTTCTCACATTTACCTTTTGCCTTCCTTTTGAACGGTTTTCCAACGTCACATTGAAAAACTGTTTCCATCCCTCTTTCGTCTTTTCGTCTCCTCTCTTCGGCAGAAGGATGTCGTGCGCACAAACCGCCGATCGTTTCCTGCATTGGGCGCTGGATGGTCGCTCTCCCTCCCGTCTCTTTCCCTCTCCCTCCCTTCTCCCTTTCCTGGGTGGGTGAGCCTTTCTACTTGTAGCTAAAATACTTTCTTTTTTCTTTTTCGTTTTCTCAGTAGCGGCCTTCAGTTCCCTGATCGCCCGGCGACCAGTCTTCGAAGCGACCTGACGCTACTGCAGCCTACTGCTGGGACCAAGAGCAGGCGAGAATTAACAGGAGACAGTGAACAGTGAACAGTGAACAGTGAACAGTGAACAGTGAACAGTGAACAGTGAACAGTGAACAGTGAACAGTGAAAAGTGAGCCTGCCGGAAAAGACAAAAAACAACCCCCCTGTCGCCAATCAAACATAGCGGCCAGAGTGGACCACTGGCAGTGAGGGAGGCAAGAGAGAGAGCCGGAAGGAAGAGGAACCCTCAAGATGGGGGTGTGGGACCGTTGACCGACAGGGGTGTGCTCAAAGAGAGTTCACAGTGCAAAACAGAGAGAGAAATACGACGAAATACGACGCATTACGTCAACAGGCAAAGAGGGACGAAGGTGTGCCACTGGCTGGAATCTTGAATTTCTGGGCCTTTGGTTTTGGTCTGGTCGTGGAGGGAGAGGTGAACGAAAAGATGGAGAGCTGGTGGATCTTTTTCGTCAACTTCAGGCCCGTCAAGCCTATTCACAGCCTGCCTGCTTGCACATCTTTTTTCAACGTCTCTTTGTAGAATTGCGGCGGATGGCGGAGCGGATGGCAGGAACTGAGGAAGGTAGGCAAAAAAGCAAAGAAAAAGTAAATATAGGGTGCTGGGCTGCTGGGCTGTATCTGACGGAAGGAAGGGGCACACAACAAGGATATTGGGATTTGGGCACCAGGAGATGGCAAGATGGCAATTGTCGGATTCCCATGAAGGGTTACTTTGTGACTTGCTTGCCTGTTGTTGGTCCCTTTGACAGCCTACTGTGCACATAAGAGGAAGAGAGCCTAGAGAGTACGACGTACGAGTAGATTGCTCCATGCCCACCGCAACGCTGTATGCGTAAACGGTCTAGAGCCGCTGGAGGAGGTCCGCTATCCATCTGAAGCAGCCTCTGATGAGAGCTGTCACTGAAACAGAGCACTCGAGGACAGCCCAAACGGCCCAAACGGCCCAAACAGCCCAAAATGACAAAGACGGTTAGCACCACCACCCAAGGGCCAGCTGCCGGGACTTGGACCTTAGCCCTGGGGTGCACTGGGGCACCAAGGGCAGATGAATGATGGAAAACGGGGCGGCAAGAGACCTAGGAAGTACATAAGCCAAGCCCCAAGTCTGGCAAAGACTGGCAGAGACAGGGCCAAAAAAAGCGGAGGAGATTACAACGGCGGTGTCTCGGCCGCACTTTTAAACTTTCTCTTCTGCTGTCTTGCACTTTGACTCAAAAATCTCCATTTCTGCTGTCAAAATAGAGGAGCCTTTTTCAAAAAGCCCAGGGCAAAAGCAAGAGGCAAGACAACAACCCAAGAGGAAGAGGAAAAAGAAAACAATTCTCCTAGTACACATTCCAGTTGCATCAACGGCACTTTTCACTGCCAGCCGAACTTTATTACGGCAGAAAGTACGACGTACCGAGGACCGAGTGCTTGCACTCTTTTCACGCATATTTTCTTTTGCCTGCAATCTTTATCCCGAACGACTGTCCCCAGCCGTCTCGAACCGCCCGCAGACAATGACCGCAACCTCAGCCCCAGTCAACCGGCTTGCCAGGGTATGTCAACCGTCCGTTGGCATCTTGATATCGATATTGAGTCAAGACTAAAGTCAACAAGCTGCATACTACTCCGTACCACAGTATGGATCCACGGAAATACATCCGATGGCAAGAAAATAAAAAAGAAAAGCCGTCGAAAAGCCGACTATAATTTTATTCCATCACACTTCTTCTTTCTCTGTTATTCATATCACCTCACTACTCCGTACCTCACCACCTCACTCTGTCCCTCACTCACATGGCTCCGCTATCGTCACTTTCTATGTCGATGCTTATTTTAAAAAATTGTGTGCCTGGTGGGCAGTCCAGAGTTGCCTTTTTTCTTCCTTGCACAGTATCGTAAGGACTCCATATTCCACCATTCGCTCACTCCGGATCTGCATGCTCCTTCTCTTCCTCTCAGCAGACGGTGTAGTCTCCATCCTGCCGCCCTCTCATATACCCTCTTGTAATTACCCCATACTATCTTCATCTTACTCGGCTCCTTTTATGCAACGGTCCAGGGGTCGAGCTCTGTGTCTCTCTCTGTTTAGTCTTCTCAAACTCGTATTTCACCTGCCAAAGATCCAAAACAGCCCTCTTCCTTCCCGGAGAGTACCACCCAAGACTGCTTTCAGCATCTCCATAACGGTAATGCCGGTTTGATGTTCGTAGCATTCATCTCGCTGTCCGGGGGTCTGCTCTTGCGGACCTGTTGGCGGACTTTGCAAGCGGACTTTGCAAGCGGCTTCGGACTAGCTGTCCTACGGGATATTCCAGTAGTACTTTGTACGAAAGTAAAAGGCTTGCCTCTGAACAACAATCAAATAATATACTGAGATTTCTCTCCGGGGGGTCAATGTATCGTCCACCTTTACGTTGTCCTCAGTATATTGATAAAAGTACAGATGAAAGAGAGACAGCGTTAAACGGTTCGCTTTCTCGTGGCATTGCTTTTTGATGCAAGGGGGGCGGGCAAGCTGCCAAAACAAAAAAGCCGCCAAACAAAATACGCCAAGAGACGAGAATACTTCCGAAAAGGCAGAAGTGAGCTTGATAGTGGGCGGAGAAAGAGACGCACTAGCAGCAAAGAGGCCAACCTAAATCAGAGACATACTGCCGGACCGAAAGATGAGAGACAAGAGGCCAAAGAAGAGAACAAATTTGATTGTACGCAATCCAACACAGAAAAACCTTGGAAGAAAGGGGTGGTTGCTGTCAGTGTCAAAATTTTTCTATATTGGTTTTCTTTTTCTTTTTTTTTTTTGTTGTTGTTTGACATCGAGTGGTTGATTTCCGCATTGTTGCGTTTCATTCCGCAGTTCAAACGGCCAATATCAGAAGCCAAGTCTATGCCACGCCTTACTGCGAGAGTACGATACGCAGAATAACAACCAAAATCGTACTATATTCGCCCACTATATCAGGTGCACAAAATGTCCTTTTACCAAAACCAAAATAATACGGCGTGTGCACGGAAACCTCACAGTGATGCAATAACACTTTGTAAATCCCAAAATGATTTTCTGACGATCTGCAAGACAAAAAGCGTGGACGCCCGGGCACGAAGCCGAGAAGCCACCAAAAAGCCAAAGCTTCAGCGCCTAGACAGCAAAGAGCCTCCCTCCCCGTGCACGATAGTCGCTGCACCCAAAGCTGCAGCCCATACGTTTATCTTCTTCCCCTTCAAGCTTAGAGATACAACTAGACAACTTTGATTCCCGGACCCCAGTCCGCCCTGCCGCAAATCGTACCATCGTACGATTTGTACAGCTCAGACCAGCCTCTAAAAGGAGCACCACTCTGGACTTACAGGCTCTTCTTTTCTTTTTCAGTCCTGCCGTCTTGTCTTTTTGCTTTTTGCAGTGTCTCGGCCTTCCTTATTCTTCACTCTCCAGTGCCTGAATCACACAAGTTGGGCCGAAGCCTGTCCCTTCTTGGGATATAAGGTAAGGCACTTTAGGAAGTTGAGAGTTTTTGTTCACAGCAGACAGCGGTTTCTGCCTGACGGCCTTTCACCTGCCAGACTGACTGTCTGTCACCTCGCCGTCTATTTCCTTATTTGCTAGCATGCTCGCAAGCCTTTTTTCGCCCTACTCGTACGTCGTACATCTCAGATAGCAAATGCTGGGCGGAGGTGGCCTGGCTGTCACATCTGCCGAGAAGTAACCGGTCAGTGGTCGAATGTAACAAAGCATGGATGGTGACTTGTTAAAGGGGAAGAAGCGAGATGAGAGTGGAAAAAGAAAGTAGGAAGCCCTAAAAGAACAATGAAACAATGGGAAAGGAAAAGAAGGACGCCGTCGTGGTCGCAACGTCCGCTACGGGAGACGATCAGAACGTGTCCTAAGAAACAACAAAGAAGAAAGGGGGCACTGAGAGAAAATGATATTCACCGGACAAAGAATGAATAGATGAACTTGTCGACGGATGCGATGAGACGCGTACGAGAACGGCTGCTATCTATGGGTAGTAAGAACATGTAGAAAAAAACAGAGAGAGAAAAGAACCGAAAAGGAAGATGAACTATCGCCATCTTCCCCAGATAACGATCAAGGGAGAAAGAATGACAATGAAAAGGACACTGGAAACCAAGAGGTCCATGGCCGTGGTTAAGGTAAGATACGATACCTACGGAGTATTGTGTATTGTGGGATTTTCGTCAAAGAAAAAAGATGTGCTCGGTTCCGTGATCGTCATATCTTTATTTTTCTCCTTTACCTCCAACACGGGACTAGATTGCTTTGTCTTTGCAGCTGTCCTCTTAGTATTTCCCGTGTCCGGCTTGCCTCTTTTAAATTTTGTGCCGATCACCAGAAGCAAAATGGCAAAAAAAGAGTCCAAAAGTTCTGGGGGCCGCTCTCCGCGTGTGGATGATCACTCACCCCCTCCCGCACTCCTAAAGACCAGCAAAATAAAACCGTTGCCTGGTGATGATCCGCAAGACGCGATCAATAAGAATACCTCTTTGTTAAAAGAATTATGTGCCTCTTGCAATATTGACAGGGCGGACAATATATATCAAGGCAGAACTAAATGGTGGCAAGCTCCTGTTTCCCGGGAAAGCAAATCCAACGTCAATATCAGAGGAGGCAGATGACGGTGGACAATATGATGGCATGCGGAGATTTATCTCATGATGATTTGTACGAGGAGTGTACTTTATTTCACAATGCTCCTCCTCACAGGTTGCTCTCCCTGCAGTCGGTTTTGTCCTTCTCTGTTTCTGATGTAGAAGTTGCAATGCTCTCGCCTCTTGCCGTATTGTCTCTGTTGTCGCTGTTGAGGCCAGCTGAAACGGCCATCGGCACTCATCGATGGAGATGCCATCTCGATCTGGGGGAAAGATGTTTCTCGTCTTTCTAAACCTTCTTCCTGTTTGCACATCATTTTTATATCCCGCAGAGAAAAGAAGATGACGACGACGACGTTGACGCAGTTTTCATGTCATCATCGGAGACAGCGTTGCACTGCACGGCGCCGAAAGACTCCTAAAAGGGTCAAACAATGTTCAGATGGGGCTTGAAAAGGGTGCGGTGCATCAGAAAAAGAGAGACACCAAGGCTTCCAAAAAGTAGAAACCGGTCTTCTCACACCCTTCCCATCCAGGCCCCAAGAGACCATCCAACGGCTTTT
The DNA here is from genome assembly GCA_019925295.1 of Sporothrix pseudoabietina. Lineage (NCBI taxonomy): Eukaryota > Fungi > Ascomycota > Sordariomycetes > Ophiostomatales > Ophiostomataceae > Sporothrix > Sporothrix pseudoabietina. The sequence goes on along the minus strand of JADHKS010000022.1, from coordinate 274,720 downwards.
CCCAGAAGAGACAAATCCTTCAAGACACAGAGAAAGAGAGAAGAAGAAAAAGAGCAAGGAGAGACGATCGGCCGCCAGCTCATCCCTGTCCGTCCCCCTTTTCAGTCTTGTTCGAGTCCGTCTCTTTCCTCTTTTGTCTTCTGTGGTAGATTCCTCTATTCCCACGGGGTGGTCGGTAGAGAATTCTGTATGATGAGCAGAGGCGAAGACATACTCAGAGGCAAAAGGGTAGGGGGTGTCAGAGGGCCGGGACGCCTGGGCGCCCCCCGGTCATGGTGCTCGTCCCCTGTCCTCTTTCCCTTTGCCACACAGTCGCTTATTGCCTTTTCAAGACACAGCCAGCCATCCGCCCACCCCAGCGCAAAAAAACAGAAAGCAGATTTTTTGAAAATCAAACAGGGGATGGCGACAGTCACAGCGGTAGTGGCTCTGGCAGTTGGAAGAGTTCTGATACTGCAGCACTGCAGACTGTCAGAAAAGGGGGGGTGGGGGGAGGGTGTGAGAAAGGTGTTTGAGAGGTGAAGGAGAAGCATGGAAAGAATCTGAGAATCTGAGAATCTGAGAACCTGAGAACCTGAGAACCAAAGAACCAATAGTGTGGCATTGCAGACGGCTTCTGTTCCCTCATCTTTGTTCTCACTCGCTGGAATACGCGTACCCCCCTCTTCATCCACATCATCTGTCGTCCCCAGCCTCTGCATCTATCCTCTCTGTACTCCGTACTCCATACCGAGGCGAGGGGACCAGTTCAAAACACTTTCTTCGTATCTTTGCCCTGTCGAGTTTTCCTGGTCTTTGCCTTTGGGTCAACGTCGTATCGTCTCCTTTTTGGTCCCCATTTCTGTTCTGTCTTCACTGGCGTCGCCTCCACCGTCTCTTCTTTTTCCTTCTCACCTTTCTCCTCTAGCGGCGCGCAGGATGTTTCTGTTTCCTCTCTGATCCAGGGGAAAAACAGGCCAAGCCTCAACGAGCTTTTTTTGTGTCTTCGGTCTGGTCTTTTTTCTTTCCCCCCTCTTTTTCAAATAAACTCTTAGGCACACTTTGCGGTGGCGGCATCGATAGCGGCACGCGGACGAGTCCGTCCCCTCACTGTGCATAGTGCTTGCAGTTGCTTGTAGCTGGCTCGTTGTTCGTAATCCTCTCCACTACCACACTTTTTTTCCGATGCCTTTTGGACAGTCTTGTTTCTCCCTTCCAAGTTCGTCCGGCAGGCGCCACTCAAAGCGGAACAAGGGTCGAGGGGAGAGAGTTCAGTCGGCTGCGGGAGGGGAGGGGTTGGTGGTGGTTGCGGTGGCGGAGGTGATGGCAGTGGCCATGGCACGCATTGGGCCGCGGCCTGGCATGGCAGGTGAGTGGTCACTGGTCGACGCGTGTCGACAGTCGTAGGGATCCGGATTCAAGAGGGGGCGTATGTGTATCGTGCATGCCATGCCTTGTGCTTAAACCCATTCGTCGAGGGAGAGCAGAGCAAGCAAACAAGGCAACAAGGAAAGTTGGCAGTGGGAAAAGGGACAGAATTGCTGTCCACGAGCGTCGGTCCACGAGCGTCGGCAAAGAAAAAAATCCTTTGAACTTCCTGCTTCGTATCCCTGTGCAGCGTGCCTGTTTCTCCTCAGCTTTGCCTACATACGAGGTGCCCGAAGAGAGGCTAGAGGCTTCTGGAGTTTGTCTCCGGTGGTCTCCCTTCTGCATCATCTCCTTTCGTCCTTGCTCTGTTGTCATTGTGCATTCAGAAATGCAGTCTGTCCTTGATGATACTGCCTCCGGGTATCTTGACGCCCTTCTTCAGTCGAGGAGGGGAATGTAAGATGACGGCGATGGCGTCGCTGACGACTTTCGGTTGTCGAGCAATGTGCGAGCCTCCCTTTGCCCCGAGCCCCTTTCAAACCATGCAACGTTTCCGGGAGGCGGTGTGCCCGAGTAAAAAAAAAAAAGGGGGGGGGGGGGGGGGGGGGAGTGAAGAAGACGAGCTGACACTTGGCTGGAAGCATTTTTTTCAGTCCGTTCACTGAACACAGAGCCCTTGTCTCGTTTCTCCCACGAGATGTCCTGTTGGTTCTTTTGGGATATTCTGCACATCGCCGTCTCAAAGAACGCAGACAATGCAAGCACTTTGTCCCCGCGGCCGTTGCGTCCTGTTGGAAAATGCACATCTCTTTCCCTTTTTCTCTTTTCCCCTTTTGCTTGTGAGGGTCGCCAACTGTTTTCTTGGAAGGCACAAGTGCACATCTGCACATCTCCCTCTGCACATCTTTTCCTTTCTTCCCCACGAAACCCCCTGTAGCGAGCCCATCCCGAGGCAACCCCCAGTACTGACTAGACCCAGCGGCCCCAGCCTCCCCCATAACCAACGGTTCTTTCTTCTTCTTTTTTTGTGCAGATTAAACGGCCGAGCTGAGGATGGTCTGCTGGAGTGAAGGATGAGCAGCGTGCACATCGATTTTGGTGGCCGCCCGGCAGCTAGCAGTAGGGGAAAGTGGGAGCACAAAAGGACCAGGAGGGCCTGCAGGCGCCGAATGTTGAGTAGGAATAGAGTGGGAGAGCGACCGAAATGAGACAGAAAGAGGTAAAAGAGCAGCGCCCAAAGCTACCCTGTTGCTGCGATGTGCGAGATGTGCGAGACGAGCGTGATGAGCGTGATGTGCGACCAGGCTCTGTATTCCGTGGTGGGTGCGCCGTGCATCATGAAGATGCCGGGACGAAGTGTAGATGTAGATTTCTGTCCCTTGTCAATGATGTTCCAAGATGTGCCTTGGGCATGTTTTCCCCGTGTCCTCCGTGCCCATTTCTACGCTGTCAGTTCCAGCTGGCTGAAACAGACACCACCATCGCATCAGCAAAACAAGTCTCACCGACAATCGTGACTCCCAACATCTCTCGGACGCAACAACTCAACGAGTTGGTCGTCGACGAATAGCTCGTGCCTCGCGGTCGACACTCCTACCCCGAGAAGGGGGCAAAGAGAACACAGATCGGATGCCGACGGCTGGGGCTTTCTTTTCTTTTCTTTTCTTTTGTCTGGACTTGTCCCGTGGTCTCTTCGACGACCCCGAAAGTGTCCTTTCCTGGCCAGTTCTCGACGATATCGATACTTGTCACGAAGCGCCATCGTCCTCGACAGTCGGGGGCACCCAAGAGACATTTGATGGATGCTAACCTAGCTTCAGTAGACACTCAAAGACTCGACGACTTCCCGCCATACCTTTGACAGGTGCTCAACATTCGCTCGACAATCCCTTGGCGGACACTCGACCCGCCTCGAACGCAGCACAGCCGGCACTGGCCCGACAGTCGATGACAGACGCTCGATGAACGGTCGACAGGAACACGACGGCCGACAGGAACTCGACGGTCGTGACAACTGTTTAACAAATACTCGACGGGCGGCTCAAGGGACATCCTGCAAACGCTTGTTTGGTCGGATATCGTCTTGTCGGTGGCAGCGGCCGTGAAGGCTCTCCTCTGGCAAAACCTTGGCCCGGTGATATCACCGATTCACCCGTTCCCTCTGTTGGGTGTCGATTGTCGAGTCCGGAGTGTCTGTCGAGCGTCGGATGTTGGGTGGGGGGAAGGTAGCTGTTAGGTGGTTGTTCTACACCTTTCACGAACCTTTGGGCCTCGACGTGTTCTTCCCTTGCCACATTGCTGTTCTGGCATCAGCCGAAAAGCAGTGCCGGATGCTCCAGACAAGTGCCCTGATCGCTTGAGGGTTTACACTAGTCTTCAGACGGCCCCCGTATCCTGTCCGAGCTTTGCTTGTCTGCGCATGACTCGAAGTGATGGCTTCCTGGTCCTGACTGGAAGAGGCGTTGGAGACTCTTGACGTCGAGAGTTGGCCACCCAATGCAGCTCCAGGATACTCCGCTTGAGTTGAGAGCGTCCCGAGTTCCCGTGTTTGGTTTCATTGAGACAAGAGCCCTTTCGTTCACAACGTCGGTCGTCTGTTCTGGCATGGGCTGTGAAAACCTCGTTGGCTCTTCGTGGACTTGTCGCAGAAGAGTCTTGACGTGGCCCGGTTCGACTTCGAGTGACGGTCGGCGAGTCGGCCAGTGGCCTTACACAAACAAATGATGCCGCGGCAGTAGCGCTGTAGTGCCAAAGAGCCAACACAGGGACAACTGGCAAAGACGCTCATGCTCCCGTGGGGCCAAGACCCGTCAGCGGGCGGTTTTTGTATCGTCTCCGTCCTCGTCGTCGATATCAGTCTCGAGGCCGAGGCCTCCGTCTAGGCGGGCTAGAGCAGAACCCTCGAGACCGCACGAGGATGCGTGTTCGGCCTGTCCAGTTTCCCATCATAGAAGCAACCTCTGGTGTATCAGGGGAGCTCTGCTGCAGCTTTGCAATGCATCTCAAGCTGTTCGTTGCTGTTGTTGACGTCGGACCTTTGACGCCAACGCGCCTGCTCGTGTCGCATGTTGCAGCTTGTACAAATATTTGTTAGCAAGACCGCATAGATTGAGAGCCACTCTCGATTTGGCTGTTTGCGTAGTTTTCGCGTAATTGGACATAATTTTTACTACCAAGTATTGCTGTCGCCGTCGTCGACATTGTTTTTGAAACCTGCCGTCTCTCAGGGAAAGGGGCAGATCTGGGCAATTCAGGGGTAGCTTGGGTGACTAAGCTAATTGAGTGGGGCCCCACTGACATCATCGTCAACAATGTTTTCTGCCCCTTTCCGACACTTTTTTGGAACAAGCACGTTCTGCGGATACTTTACGGCCCTGAGTGCAAAGCCGAAGACAGTCGGGATGGGTGACTGGATGGCACACCAAGGATGGCGTCAATGAGAAAGAGTTCGACGGAAAGAGCATTTGTTTCCCGACAACGTGCCCGAGAATGTCGGCAGGATGTGAGCCTCTCCCCTTGGTTACTGTCCAGTGGCGACAGAAAGCGTGAAAATTGACACGCAGCATCATTGTGTGTTTGCTAGAAACCACTCGTACACCTGGTTGAAAAGCTCACGAGTACATGTCCTTGATGCAGCGCCGGATCTCTGGAAAGATTGACGATGCCAAAGTGCTTTCGACCGACCCTTCCACTGTCTCGTTTGCGCCATACCCCGCATCTGTCCCGACAACGGTGCTCTCCGTCTCCGAAGCCGAAGCCGAGGATTGGGCTGGCCGGCGCAGCGGGTTTCCCAAAGAATTCGCCAGCACGTGCAGGACCGTCTTCTCCAAATCTTCCGCGTCTACGCCCTCCTCTACCGGTGCAGCTGCTGATCCAGCTGCTGATCGCTGTGGGCGGCCAACGGCACATTCCCGTCCGAGTCCAAGGCCTACGCTTTTGCAAACGTCAAATTGCCTTGAAAGGCATGGACTCGTCGTCGGACGTTTTCACAGTAGATAGGCATCTATCTAAATGCCGCATAAAGAGTCGTCTCGCCGCCAGATTCCCTGCGTTTCAAACTCTTCTTTCGGCAACGAATTCACTACATAAACCACTTGTATACTGTTCAGAGGGAGAGTTCATACAGGGTCGACGGTGACGCTCAACAGCGAACGAACGGTTGAATTGAAGAGCCGTCCCCACATTTTTCTTATTTCTCCTCTCGTCTTGCATAAGACGCCCATTGAGATACTGGAATAAAGATTTAAAATCGTTGTATTTGGATAAAGCTGATTTATGTTCACAGCTTCGTGAATCGAAACGGAAGGCACAGGGCCTGCGCCGCGCTCATAGTCAGCGCTAATCCTAGGAGTCCTACCTCGCTTGCTGTCTCACCGCCAAAGAAATGGAAGCACATCGGCCCAAGACACCCCGACACCGTCCAATATAGTTGATGTGCGAGATTGGGGACGTATATATACTCTTACATCTCTCTTTTCATCTTTCTGTCATACGGTTGTGCGAGACTTTATATTCTACACAATCACACAAGGTCCCGCTATTCGCACCATGGCTTCCAAACCGATCATCGTCTTCGTGCCTGGTGCGTTCCACCGCCCCTCTTCGTGGAACGCTGTGGCCGGACCGCTCCGCGAACAAGGCTACACTGTCCTCACGCCGCCTCTCACCGTCTGCGGCGACCTGAGTTCAGCGACGTCCGAGTCTGCAGAATGGAAGGCTATGGCGGCCAACGGCGTCCTCGAGGATGCCCAGGCCATACGAGACGTGTTGCTGCCGCAGCTCGATGCGGGTAACAAGGCCATCCTTGTGTCCCACAGTTATGGCAGCGTACCTGCTAGCCTTGTCGTCGAGGGCCAGACGGTCGACGAGCGTGCGGCGCGGGGCTTGCCGGGCGGCATTTCTGCTTTTGTCGTCATCGCCGGATTTGCATACCCCGTCCGGGGCAAGAACATCATGGGAGACGAGAGCGAGCCGCCCGTCATGCCGTATCATGTACTCGATGTAAGCAAACAAACTTTCTTTCTGCTTATTTTCTGCTTATTTTCTGCTTGTTTTCTGCTTCATCTTTCTCATATCCTAGCGCTTCCCTTACTTATTATGACGGTTCACTCTACAGAACGGCATCCTCCACCTCCAAAAAGACGCTGTTCCTCTGTGGTACAGCGATCTCTCACCAGAAGCACAAGAGGCTGCTTGGGCGGACCTTGATAAAGCGCAGTCGCGGAAAAGCTTTCTGCTGTTCCCGGAATTTATTGCGGCCGACATCAAGATTCCCAAGACGTGGATCTTGACGACGGAGGACCAAGCTGTGCTTCCACAGTACCAGGAGGCATTTGTCCAGGCCGGGCAGTTTGGGAATGTGGTGAAGATTCCGTCAGGCCATGCCCCAATGCTCAGCATGCCGGAGAAGGTTGTTGAGACTATCGTCCAAGTCGCAAGCTCGTAGTTACACAGCCACCTTCAGCATGGTTCGTATGTCCTGACTTGAAGGGACTTTTCTACAAGTCATAGAAAGGGATGAATAGCATTGGCCTGCATAGCGATCAACAAGAATAAGAAAAGGGGATTATTTGAGAAGATAAGAATACGAGAGAATGCGATCACAGTGGAAGGTAAGTTAATAGTTTAGATGGTACCAAGATGGCCCCCACGACCTCCAACGGGCCAGGACAACAGACGCAGCGCGCTATGGCTGTTAGTTAAGATTTCGCAAGTGCTCTATCATCTTATATCATCTTTATATATATATATCTTTATACCATCTTCACTCAGAACGTTACTCTACTCAGAGGAGCGGAGCAATAGTAGAAGGGATAAAAGCTTCTTCGTCAGTGAAATATTTTACAAACCGCAAGGAGCTTAGTATGGCGGGTTGCTGGTACGCCGCTGCCATTGAAAACCGCAAAAAAAGAATTATGGAATAGGTGTTGGAAGCACATTCTCAATTAAACATATGCTGTGATTATCTATCGAGAAGAAAGGGTAGGAGCGGCGTGTTGTACGTCGTAGTGGGTTGTGCCTGCCAAAAGCCAAAAGTGCAGCTCAGGGCGCGCACGCTGGTTGGCTGGTGCCCCTCGCACCTGCCGGGCACATGTGTGAGTCTTGTCGCAGTATTGCAGAATCGCAGAATGGCAGCCATTTTGGCAGGTACGAACGTACGCCCGCCAAAACGTCTCCCAAAATGTTCCCCCAGATCATTAGTCATCCTTTATCGGCACCGCCCAACCGACAACCGGCACCACGTGCGATGGCGCCAAAGGCCCCAAAGCAGTGCAAATGTTGAGATCTCCACTTTAAAATTTTCGGGAGGACCCCTCCTTGACATTAACCGTTGCCTTTCCTGGCTTTTCTTGGGTTTTTTTCTGCTCGCCGCCATCTGGGTCTCTCCTTCCTCTTTCCCCTTCTTCCTCTCCTTCTACTTTCCTCTCCTTCTACTTTCCTCTCTCCTACTCTCTCCTTCTTCACCTCCTTTCTTTTTGCATCACCAACTCTTGAATTGTAAGCAAATCTTCGATTCCAAACCAATTGTCTCGTCTTCAATTGCTAACCCGCGCCCCCCGTCTCCAGCCTCGTCTCCGGTCACCGTCCGAAGTCGTTTGTCCTTATCTCACTCATTTCGGCATCACATCACCGACTTTTCTCTTTTCCTCTTTTCCTCTTAAATCTTCCAAAATGGCTGCCAACGGTACCACTGTGCCCGCATGGGTGAAGCACCAGGCCGGCACGTTCCTGTTCACGGTACGTCTTTCTACGATGTTGCAATTCCTCTCATTGTGTTGCTATTGTTGTCTTTGTTCTGTGCTGCCAAATGTCCCCAGCTCAGCGGAAATTGCGCATGCCCCTCCACCCCCCTTCTTGACCTGACTTCACCTTGGTCCGATCCCCAGCCTCCCCTGTTCGTTTCTCCACCAAAATGAGCTTCACGTAGCTTTGCTTCACTTTACCCCGCCATGCCTTGCTTGTCTTGTGTCTTGTGTCTCGTCTTTCGTCTGTACCTTGTACACCCTCGCTAACATGACCCCCACTCCAGTCCGAGTCCGTCGGTGAGGGCCACCCCGACAAGATTGCCGATCAGGTTTCGGATGCCATCCTCGATGCCTGCCTGGCTGAGGACCCCCTCTCCAAGGTTGCCTGCGAGACGGCCACCAAGACCGGCATGATCATGGTCTTTGGCGAGATCACCACCAAGACCCGCCTCGACTACCAGAAGGTCGTCCGCAGCGCCATCAAGGACATTGGCTACGACGACTCCGCCAAGGGCTTTGACTACAAGACCTGCAACCTGCTCGTCGCCATTGAGGAGCAGTCGCCCGACATTGCCCAGGGCCTGCACTACGAGAAGGCTCTTGAGGAGCTCGGTGCCGGTGACCAGGGTATCATGTTCGGCTATGCCACCGACGAGACCCCCGAGCTGTTCCCCCTGACTCTGCTGTTGGCCCACCGCCTCAACGCTGCTATGTCGGCTGCCCGCCGCGACGGCTCGCTGCCCTGGCTGCGCCCAGACACCAAGACCCAGGTCACCGTTGAGTACAAGCACGACAACGGTGCCGTCGTGCCCCAGCGCGTGCACACTGTCGTCGTCTCGGCCCAGCACGCCGAGGACATTACCACCGAGAAGCTGCGCTCGGAGATTCTGGAGAAGATTATCAAGAAGGTCATCCCCGCCAAGTACCTCGACGACGAGACCGTCTACCACGTACGTTTTCCGTTCTCTGAAACTCTAACAAACTCCACGCCCGCAAGACTCATTGCTAACACCGCCGCCAGATCCAACCCTCTGGCCTGTTCATCATTGGTGGCCCCCAGGGTGACGCCGGTCTGACTGGCCGCAAGATCATTGTCGACACCTACGGTGGCTGGGGTGCCCACGGTGGTGGTGCTTTCTCCGGCAAGGACTTCTCCAAGGTCGACCGTTCTGCTGCCTACCTGGGCCGCTGGATCGCCAAGTCTCTGGTCGCTGCCGGCCTCGCCCGCCGTGCCCTCGTCCAGCTGTCGTACGCCATTGGTGTCGCCGAGCCCCTGTCGCTGTTCGTCGAGACCTACGGCACTTCGGAGAAGTCGTCGGACGAGCTTGTCGACATTATCCGCAACAACTTTGACATGCGCCCTGGTGTCATTGTCAAGGAGCTGGACCTGGCCAAGCCCATCTACTTCCAGACGGCCAAGAACGGCCACTTTGGCACCAACCAGAGCTTCTCGTGGGAGAAGCCCAAGACGCTCAAGTTCTAAGAGTGTCGCCCACGCACACATGAGTTGGCGTAGCCTGATGCCTTTACTGGCCCTGGGCACCTCGCTCGCATAACAAAAATGACTTTTTGTTGTTTTTCTTTTTTTTTTTTCCTCCCCCTCGGAGAGAGACTTTTTTTTGAAAAATCAGACCATAGGGACAGCCACGGAGCAAACTTTGGGTTTCTTTTTTTATTGTTTAGGGAATTCGAATCAACTTCCTTTTCCCGCCCGCCTGCTTCGGTTGGTTTTCCTATGGGTTGGTCTTTCGCACTTCTTCTACCGCCCATCCGCTCCGCTTTCCCCTTTCCCGTCTCTCTCCTCAACTTTCTTCCTCCTTCTCCGTCGCTTCCCTCCTCCCCGGAATGCGGCTACTTCTAATTCTCCCCTTTTATTTTCCATTTTTTACTTGTTTTTACACACAAAAAAGCATTTTTTGTTATGCTCATGATCACCACAATCACAAAGGCCCGTTTTTTGACTTTAGAAAACCGGTCGGGGGAATGATGACAAGCACTGGCGTACGGTTTCAACATACCTTGGTATTTCTCAATCTTTTTTTTTTACAAAGATAAAAACGAGAAAAGGGGTGGAAAGGGATATTCCTTTTTTTTCATTCTTTTTTTTTTGCGTTGATTTTCTTTTTACTTTTCATCATCATATTTGCATAGACAGATACAATCCAAAAATCTGCAGATACACCAAACCAAATCTACAGATTCAAGGCAGAACGGCCCATCCAACGGGCAATCTGCCACAATGAATACAACTGTATCCTCAAGATTGAGCCCACTGATGTTTGTGACGTGTAGTCTAAAAGAGCTTGAAGCGGTGTGCTGTCATTGACACGCAATTGGCGTGCCAGGCACGCTTAACACGCGGGACAGGTTGATCATTTAGCGTCGAGAGCACGCCATCCCGCCTCCCGTAGCTGTTAGTAGAAAAAAGGACAAAAGAAGAAAAAAAGAAAAAAAAAGGGGGGGGGGAAAGGGGGAAAAAATAGTCAGAGTGAGAAAATCTCTACGGAATATACGGCGGCAAATGGCCACAGGAAAAAGGGCTACGACTACGCCTACAACGTCAAGCCAATGCCGTGCACGAATTCGGGCACGACTCGCGTGTCAGGCTACATCGGGTTTGATTGAGTAGACAAGAGTCATTAAAATCTGTCTTTTTTGAGTCCCCTATCGAAAAGCCGTCTCTAAAACGAAACCAGACACCTGGGGTAATGATATGCGTCCCTAATGTACACAAAATAGGAAAAGATGGTAGAATAACAGTAGGAAATGACAGCGAGAAATGATAGCGAGAAAGGACAAATGTAAAGTAATTAAGAAAGAACCAGAAAATGTATAAACCCGCTGTAGGAACCATGTCCCCCGAAAATCCCTTGCACCCAAAAAATAGTAAAGAACAAATGTGAATGGAAAATAGGAAGCCGCAGCCATGCAAACCATGCAGTACAGTATTAGTTTTTTGCCATTCCGGCGCTTTTGTATATCCCCGTGGCTTCGCCTCGCCTCGCCTACAGCATCACCGCCAGCTCGGGCCGGTCGACCTTGTCCTCTTCGAGGTCCGGGTAGTAGGGCACCATGGCATCGGCGGCGCCAATGTAGCAGTCAGAGAGCACGCGCCAGTAGATGGTGCGGACCTTGCGGGCAGGGTGAAACAGGCCGGCCCAGACGTAGTTGAGCACGAGGCCGGGGCCGACAGCCACGCGGATGGCTTCGACGGCCTCGACGATGCGGTCAATGACGTGGGGGCTGGTCTCAAAGAGGTTGGGATACAGCAGGTTCAGCAAATGGACCATGGCGTCTTCACAGCCCAGGCCGACGACACCGAGGGCAATGTGTTTGACGACAGAGGCAGCCGTCTGCCGGTGGACCTGGTCGCGGTCGATGAGGGCGTCTTCCAGGAGAGGGGTGACGGCGTAGACATAGTCCTTGGCCATTTCGCCAATGTACTCAAACAAGAACGAAAGCGACTTGAGCACGCCGTTTTGCACATTGAGCTCGGGCACGCGGTACTCGTTCATGAGGGCGGGCAGCACCGTAAAGGGGGCACAGGTCTCGGCGACGATGCCGATGGCGACGGCGGTGTTGACACGCGACTGGCGTTCTTGGACCCTCAAATTGTTGAGCAGGGTGGCCAGGACGTCCTGGGGGCCAATGGCTTTGGCGATGAAGCCAAAGGTGTTGTTGGCGGCACGGCGGATGCCCTTTTTGTGCGCCTTCAGCATGTCGAGCAGCTCAAAGCAGATGCGCATCCACTCGCGGGCGTTGACGCTTTCGGGGCCACGGTCGGCGATGCGGCCGACCAGGTCAATGGTGTTTTCCTGGACCTTCTCGTGGCGGTTGCGCAGGATGGGCGTGAGGCGCGGCAGCAGGTCCTTGATGGGGGGCTGCATCTGGCTGATGCCGACAACGGTGACAATGGACCGAAGGGCGCCCAAAATCGAGCCCAGGACTTCGGGGTACTCTTCACCGAGGTACTCGTACAGGACAATGCCCAGCTTGCCCATCAGCGCGTCCTCGCCGCACTGCTTCATGACCATGGCGATGCGCGAGATGAGATCGGCGGCCTGCTGGCGCACGGTGGCGGACTTGTTGTTGAGGCGCCACAGGATGGTGCTGACAATCTGCGGGAGGTAGGGCTTGCAGCGGGCGCCCAGGGCGTTGACGACTGAGCCAAAGCCGTTGAGCATGACAATGTCCTCGACGGTCTGTTCCTGGAACGCGTGCAGGATGCCATCAACCAGCCGCTCTTCCAAGCGCTCGCCAATGTCGGCGGCGCCCAAGGAGGACACGAGCTTCTCGACAGTCTCGACAGTCATGCGGCGGTACGACTCGCTCTCGTCCTTGAGGTTGACGACGATGCGCTCGAGAATCTCGCTGACACCGACCTTTTGGCCAATGTCGACCGTCGTCTCGACGACCTGGCGGTAGTTGCGCTTGTCCAGAGCCATGCGGCGCACCCAGAAGCCCTTGAAGAACTCGTCGAGGACATGCTCCTTCAGGTACCCCGCAGTGACGCCTTCGGTGCTGGCGCACTGCGACACGACCTTGAGGACAACCTTTTTCATCTCCTCGTCGGGCGACGAGAACTCGCGCAGCAGAATCTCCATGATTTGGCTCGTGTAGTAGTTGGCATACTCCTCGTCCATGAGCGGGATAATGTAGCCGACAGCCTTCAGGAAGCCAGCCAGGCCTTTGCCGCGCTGCTTGCGCGCACCGGTCCACAGCGGGTTCAGGATATCGTCGAAGCTCTCGATGCCATAGGGGTTGGACGCCTCGGCCAGGGCGGCAATGGCCAGACTGGTGACGGTGCGCACCTTGGTCTGCTCGTCGTTCAGACAGGGCGCAATGCAATCCACCAGCCGCTTGAGGTACGGCAGGATCGCACAGCCCATGAGAATGGGAATCTGCTGCACAATCTTGACACCCGTGTGCCGGGCTTGCCAGGACTTTTTGCTGCGGCAGACTGCTTGCAGAAAGGGGAGGAGGGCGGGGATGCCGAGGGCAGACGCCACAACAGCAAAGGCACGCGCGGTGGTGTTGCGCACGTACTCGTCGACGTGGTCGATGTCGGGCCGCATGGTGCTGATCATGGTGGCCAGCCCGGCGGCCTTGCTGAGGTTGGAGATAATCTCGCTGCCTTCGACACGCGCATAGTAGTCCTGGTCGATAAGGAGCGGCTCAATGACGACCAGAATCTTGTGCACGTACGGCCGCACCATGTCGTCGAGCTTGTAGAGGATACGGTCAATGACCTTGACCAGCAGATGGCGCTCCTGGTCTTCGAGCGACTTCTCCATGAGAAGCGGCAGGATCTGGTTGAAGAGGGGCCCTGCGCCAAAGCTGCGGGCATTATCCGTCAGCTGGCGCAGCGCCGTCTTGCGCATCGGCGGTGTGCCATTCTTGACCTTGAGGAGCAGGCGCATAATCTTGCGCTCCTTCAGCTCCTCCACGCTCAGCGTATCTTCGTTGGCGCCATCAGACAGCTTGCCAAAGTAAGCCACGTCCTCGGGCTTGAGGAACTGCAGGTCGTACATGCCGGGGATCTGGTTGGGCACAGGCGCGCCGTTCATGCGGCTGCTGTCGGGGTCCTGCATCGTGAAGCCCGTGGCCGGGGCGGGGGTCTGGACGACGCGGTGGGTGGGTGCCCGTGTCGGTGCGTAGCCTGGCGGTGGCTCCAGGATCTTGTAGCCCTCGTCGGCGCCAGGCAGCATCTCGTCGAGCTCTTCGTCGCTGATGGGCGCGTTGCGTGCCGACATGTCGTTGCCAAAGCCTACAGCCGCGACGGCGCCGGCCCCTGCCGCACCAGCAATCTGGGACGGGTGCATGGGCGTGACGAGGCCTGCTGCGGTGCTGCCAATGGGCGTGGCCGAGGGTGCCTGGTCCCAGCGCGAGCGCTTCTTTGTGTCCGCAACGGCCCCGCCGACAGCCGGTGCTTGGTCCCACCGTGACCGTTTCTTTGTGTCGGGCTCCGCCTCCTCCTTTTTGACAATGGCACCTCCTGCTGCTGCTGCTGCAGGGTCGGCCACATCCCACCGCTTCTTGCGCTTGCGTCCCGCTGCCAGCTCGGTGGAGCCAGCGTCTCCGTTCTCCTTGTCCGGGTGTGCGAGCGTCGCTTGGTGCTCGGTGACCATGGCGTCGTCGTCGGCCCCTCCATTGGCAGCGGCCTCCCGGCGCTTGGCCTCAATCGCCTGCCGCACCCGCTCCTCTTCGCGCTCAATCTCGCGCCGCTCCATAATCTCCTTGTACCCCTCGGCCTTCACGGCCTTTGTGTCGGACGTCGCTCCAGCATTGCGGTTCGCCGCAAACGGGTCGGCACGCGTCGGTGTCAGCACGCGGTCGAACCGCCGCTTCTGGTAGTCGGTCTCGCGGTCAGCAATGCGGTTGCTGCGCTCGCCCTTGTTGGCCAAGATGTCTTCCTCTTCGACGCCGGCGCCGCGCGCAAACTCGTCAATCTGGGCACGCGTCGCCGTATACTGGCCGACGAGGCGGCGGGACTGGTCGACCCCGGTGCCGTTGCTGTCGACCAGATCATCGTCGTCGTCGTCACCGCCCGCCGGGATGGACGTGTTGTAGCCTGCGAACTTGTCCTCGCCGGTGCCATAGAGATCGGTATCGACGGTATCGGTCAGCTTGACTTTGGTCGACGAGCCGACGCGCTGGGTGGACGCCGCGGCGTTTCCGTTGCGGGCGGCAGCCGCTGCATTGCGCTCCTGCTGCAGCTTCTTGACCTCGTCAAACTCTCTGTCTGACATTGTGGCGGTCTGTCGTCGTCGTCGTCGTCGTCGTCGTCGTGGTGTTCGTAAAGGATCGACTTTTCGCGTTTCAGTCTTTCGCGTGTTTGGAGCCCCTTTCTATGTGCACATCCTTTGCGTCATTTGTCTCGACAGCGTCGGGCCGCGCTGTGTCGATGGAAACGTGAGAAAGTAAAGAATATGTCGCCCGTGTTCGTCGTAGAGAGGATGGCGTTGTGTAAGCGTCGGGGGAGAATCGTTTGCCGTCAAAGGGGGCTTCTGGATCGTCGTTTCTGCCTCGAAAATTTTCGCCTTCGCGACGGGAAAGAACCTTGGCTTGAGAAAACGTCGCAGGCAAAGTTGAGTTAGGTAAGCGTAGAGGTCATGTGACCATGTACTTCTGCCGCTAAATCTGGGTGGCGAGTACTTTGGAGCTCCACGCTGAAATTACACATCGCAAGCGCTGTATTTGTACGGAGCACGTTTGTACACTAAATCTTACACTGGAGAGCCCCTGTATTTACAGGACCCCTTTAATCTTATACTTATATTCACTTCAGCCTCGTCTCCTCCGCTTTGACGACCTTGTCTGAACTTCTACAACAGCCACTTTCACGTCTTCTTCAGTCTTGACGATTGTTGTCCGCCCCCTTTTTGCTGTGGTGACCACCGCCGAGATGTCTGTCTCCACATCCTCGAGAATCTCCTTTTTGACCTTTTTGACCTTTTTGATGGCCTTGGACGGAGACTTTGAAGGAGATGAAGTCTTGACTTGCGTCTCAGCTTCGACCTCGCCTCCTTTGAGCTGCTCTGAGAAGGACTTGAGGTTCGCCGTGAAGAGCACTGACTGGGCCCAGCCTGCATAGGGTCCCCATAGAGTCCGAAAGTGGTCGCCGACAGCGTCGTGGATGGCCTTGGAAAAGGTCTTGGACGCAATCTTCTTGAACTTGTAGTCGCGCACAGCAATCTGCCAGACATGCGTGTCCACAGGAACGGCCTCGCCCCAGCCCAGGCCCATCAAGGCAACACAGTCGGCGACCTTGGGTCCGACGCCGCTGAGTGTGAGCAGCTGTTCATGGGCAGTCTTGTATGATGGGGTGCAGGTCGAGAATTCGGCATCGGCATCGGCATCGGCATCGGCAACTGTGGGAGCAGCTTTTGACTTGGCATCTGCGTCCCCACCCGCCTCCTCCCACGGTGGAGGACATGCTGGATTCCGTAGTTGGTTCAGCCACCCTGCCGGCTTCTCATGCAGCAGTTTCTGCGCCGTCTGCACAATGTACTTGGCCCGGTAGCCAAAGCCCAGCTGCCGCAGATGTGCCTCGACGGTCGGTTTTGCCAGTGCCGCCGGCGATGGGAAGCCGTGGTAGTCCTCGCCGTCCACTGTGCCTAGCCGTGGTCCATAGTGGATGCACAGCTTGTGAGCCATCTGCGAAATGCGCGAGATGTTGTTGTTGCTGCTACAAATAAAGCAGATCAACGCCTCCCAGGCATCCTGGTTCAGGATGCGGATGCCGCTGAACTGGGGCGCCTTCGTGCGGAAGTTGGCATCGTCTCTTGACCACTGGTCATAGAGGGCACGCAGGTCCAGCTGCAGATGGAAGTAACGACGCAGCAGGGCTTCTGTGTCGTCTGGTGCATTGTCTCCCCTGGGCCGGAGAGCGCCCGATGAGGCAGCAATGGCCGCCTTGTCTGGGAAGGTGGCATGGTAGTACAGGCTCTCGGCATCTTGTCTCAGGGACAGGATCCGGCCATGTAATGTGCATCTCCTGGACTGGTCAGCGAGAGTCCAACGTCATATAATATATGTTTCTTTTCACTCACCATTCATCATCGAATTTGCGCCACCGAAAGGACTGGCCGCATCGTAGCGTCGTGTCAATGCACAACTCTGTCAGTGTCACTGGCAGTTTCTGCCATTGTGCCGCTAATTGCCCCATTGTGTGTGTTGTCTCGTGGGGAGAGAGAAATATGTAAAGGCGTAAACTCAACGATGTACAAAAGGAGGTCAAAAGTCAAGCTAAGATGGCATAAGCTTTCGATCGCTGTACTCGTAAAAATAGGGGATCTGGACCTGTCCCTGTCAGCCTGTTTAGCACGAGGAAGGCACTTGCGACGTGCGACTTGCGCCTTCCGCTGCAAGTGGTATACTGCATGCGAGACGCAGTAGGCTAGTCTGTTTCGGGCTAGTGCAGAACGCGATCAAAATTGACCGGGGTGCTGCAGCCCAGAAAAACAGTAAGAGAAAAACATGCTATGAGGCAAAAGCTCCAGCCACTGCAGTCTGCAGATGCAGCGAAAAGCAACAAAAGCAAACGACGATTTGACTTTTGTCAATAGCAACATTGACGACTCCCCTCGACACAAACCACCCACATCATCATGAACGGCGAAGCACATTCGCGAGGTATGAGGCAATTGAACGAAAGCATCAAAACTATTGTCAGCACAATCGACATGGCTAACAGCAAAGAAGAAGGGGGTCGGCACGGAAGCTCTCGAGGCGAACGCAGCGAGCGAGGCGACAGAGACGAGCGGCGTGACCACGGCCGTAGCGACCGCGAGCGAGGCGAACGAGGCGACAGAGACCGGGGTGATCGCGGCGACAGAAGAAGACGGTCGCGGTCGCCCGACCACCGCGGCGCACGGGGATCGAGACGAGAGCCACGAGAGCCTAGAGAGCCTAGAGAGCCGAGAGAGCCTGGGGAGCCACGAGAGCCGCGCGAGGGCGGCCCCGACGCCGACAGCTACTCGTCGTCACGCAGCCACCGCGACCGCGAACGGGAGGACCGCTACTCGGGCGGCCGGGGCGACAGACGCGACCGTGATCCATGGGGCGGTGGCAATCGGGAGAGAGACAGAGATCGTGGCGACAGAGACCGGGGCGACAGAGACCGCGACCGACGGAGGGACCGCCACGGTGGACGGGGACGTGGTGGCGGAGACGACGATGACGACGACCGCCGCGACCGCAGACGGCGAGGCGGAGACGACCGGGACAGTCACCGCAAACGCAGCGCATCGCCACCGCCCAAGAAGCGCGAGCCCACGCCCGACCTGACCGACGTTGCTTCGGTTCTCGAGCGCAAGCGCCGGTTAACACAGTGGGACATGAAGCCGCCGGGCTACGAGAGCGTCACCGCCGAGCA
Source organism: Sporothrix pseudoabietina (assembly GCA_019925295.1). Taxonomy (NCBI): domain Eukaryota; kingdom Fungi; phylum Ascomycota; class Sordariomycetes; order Ophiostomatales; family Ophiostomataceae; genus Sporothrix; species Sporothrix pseudoabietina. The sequence continues at coordinate 256,750 of JADHKS010000022.1, read as the reverse complement.
GGCTAAGCTGTCAGGCATGTTCCCGCTGCCCGGTGCGCCGCGCCAGCAGCAGCCGATGGACCCCAGCAAGCTGCAGGCATTCATTGCCCAGCCGGCGGCTGCTGCGTCCACCAATGCCGCGGCCGCTTCTGTCCTCAAGCCGACCAACTCGCGCCAGGCGAAGCGGCTGCTGGTGGCCAACCTGCCCGCGGGCACGAGCGAGGACGCTCTCGTGGCCTTCTTTAATCTGCAGCTCAACGGCCTCAATGTGATTGACGGCACCGACCCCTGCGTGCAGGCACAGCTGTCCCACGATAAGTCGTTTGCCCTCATTGAGTTCCGCGACGCGGCCGATGCCACGGTGGCTTTGGCTTTGGACGGCATCACCATGGAAGCCGACGACGACACGGCCATGACCGACGGCGCCAACGGCAACGCGCAAAAGAAGGGCCTGCAGCTGTCCCGCCCCAAGGACTATATTGTCCCTGCCGTCGTCGACTACAGCGGCTACCAGCCCGGCACCGTGTCGACTGTGGTGGTCGACACCCCCAACAAGATCAGCATCACCAACATCCCGCCCTACCTGACGGACGAGCAGGTCACCGAGCTGCTCGTCGCGTTTGGCGAGCTGCGCGCCTATGTTCTGGTCAAGGACCGCAGCTCCGACGAGTCGCGCGGCATTGCCTTTTGCGAGTACGTCGAGCCTGCCTCGACCGAGATTGCCATCCAGGGCCTGAATGGCATGGACCTGGGCGACCGCAAGCTGCGCGTGCAAAAGGCCAGTGTCGGCATCGCCCAGGCCGCCGGCATGGAGCTGGGCGTCAATGCTATGAGCATGCTGGCCGGCACTGTGGCCGTCGACGCCACCGATGTCAGCCGCGTCGTGCAGCTGCTCAACATGGTCACCGCCGACGAGCTCGTCGACAATGAGGATTATGAGGGTATGTTCCCCACGATGTACAGACGTGCCTACCAACGTGCCTACCAACGTGCCTACTAACGTGCCCTAGAAATCCGCGACGATGTCCGCGAGGAGTGTGAAAAGTTTGGCAAGGTCACTGGCCTCAAGGTGCCGCGCCCCGCAGGCGGCAGCCGCCAGTCGGCCGGTGTCGGCAAGATCTTTGTCAAGTTTGAGACGCCCGACATGGCCACCAAGGCGCTCAAAGCCCTGGCCGGCCGCAAGTTCTCGGACCGCACCGTCATTGCCACCTACTTCCCCGAAGAGAACTTTGAGGTGGATGCGTGGTAGGCGTGTACGCGTACGGAGTGCGTGGAGGAGCACATTTGTCTTGTGTACTTTTTTGGCGTCTGTTTTATTCATGTTCCCATATCTCGTCTTTTATCTTTTCTCTTTTCTACTCAGTTCCATCTCTTCTGTTCTGACTTCTTTTGATTTAATGCTGCGTTCATGTTTCAGGCTTCAGGCAAGGATAGGGAATTAAAATGTACGAGTCACTTTTAGATACTAGCAGCGGGCAAGCAGAGTTAACGGGAGACGGAGGGTACTGCCGAAGGCTGCCAAAGGCAGACAAGTTTGAGCGGTGCATTCACATCATAGCAAAGATTGATTGTCCTTGAGTGTTTGTTCTTATTCATATTGTAGTGCCGTTATTCATAACGCGTGTCCCACAACCCGAAGCAAGATGAAGCCCGGACTATGCCTAGCTACCGCCCCTTTTCCCTGCGGTCGACTACTACACCATATCGTACCTACCTCAGCTCTCCTTCGACTTGAATATGCAACAAGCATGCCTCTCCCCACGCCGTCGGTCGAGATCGAGGTCGCTTTGGTATGCCGTCGAAGCAGTTGTCCTCTACTTGGAGTACAGTCTTCAGCTATCTATATGCCAATCTATATGCCTGTTAGCAGGAGTCCAAACACGTATTGAGAGAAAAAAAAAACAGTAGTGAGGACAAAAGAGAAGATGCGCAGCAAAGATCAGAAGTCCGATGAATTCATTGGAACTGCTTCAGGATTCCCAAAGCAGCCCTAACATAAGAGGTACCAGAATAATTGTAAAGGTGATGATCATCATTTGATTGCTGGCAGTGAGGGAGAGGAAGTGGTTGTGAAGGAAAAGAAGAGCATCGTTACTTACCAATAACTGAGACGCGCTCGGGGGAGAGGTCCTGCCTCGCCCATGAGCGATGTTGCAGAGGAGAGAAAATTTTAGCAGGAGATGAGGCGCGCGAAAAGGGCCCGTTAAAAAGGCCGACGATAAAGAGCTCTGGCCAAGCCGATCCGCACGATAACAGGTTATGTCAGCGGTCACGTGGAGCTCACTCTGCTGTCCTTGATGAGATCAACTGGACAAATGAGAGAGCGACCCTAAGGACTGCTCTGAGGGCGCACTTTTGTTTTTCCGCGCCGCGCTAGCGCCTTCTCTCTGCAGTCCAGCCCACCGCAGCGCAAAAAGGGCAGGGTGGAGTGTGCAAAAAATTGGTCCCCAGCCAAAAAAATATTACGGAGAAGCGTGCAATTTTCTTCGAGGCTATCACCGCCAATTTTGTCGACTCTAGTTTTTTCCCTCCTCTTTTTCCTTCTGCATCTCGACAACCATCACCACTTTCGACAACCACCCCCGTCACCACCACCACCACCAACCAACAAAATGGGTCGTCTTCACAGCAACGGAAAGGGCATTTCTGCCTCTGCCGTCCCCTACTCGCGCACCGTCCCCTCGTGGCTCAAGACCACCCCCGACCAGGTCGTCGACCAGATCTGCAAGCTGGCCAAGAAGGGTGCTACCCCTTCCCAGATCGGTGTCATTCTGCGTGACTCGCACGGCATTGCCCAGGTCCGCATTGTCACCGGTAACAAGATCCTGCGCATCCTGAAGTCCAACGGTATGGATTGATCCCCGTCAAAAACCAAAGTTGCCAAAGCGACGGCATCCTGCGAACCGAGACGAGACCCGAAGCGATTGGAGGAAGGGGACTCGGACATCGACAAGACAAACGGGAAAACGATGAAGGAGGAGAAATACCGCTGGAATCTATACCCTTCGTCTACTCGACGTTCTGTCCCTGGACACATTCGTGGACTGTTTTGTCTTTGTCGTTTTGGGGAGCACTTTGCCATCGCTTTGTGCACTCGTCCCCCAATTTAACAAATGCATTCTCCTGTTGCGGAGTCTGCATATGCCTCTGGCTGGTCATAGACTGACAGAGTGATTTGATTAGGCCTGGCCCCCGATATTCCGGAGGACCTGTACATGCTGATCAAGAAGGTGAGTCCACGTTCCCATGCTCGTACTCAAACAAGCTGTCCCCCCCTCTCCTGCATCACACACTAATTGTACCAGGCTGTCGCTGTCCGCAAGCACCTTGAGCGCAACCGCAAGGACAAGGACTCCAAGTTCCGCCTGATTCTCATCGAGTCGCGTATCCACCGTCTGGCCCGCTACTACAAGACCGTCGGTGTCCTGCCCCCCACCTGGCGCTACGAGTCTGCCACTGCCAGCACCATCGTCTCATAAGCGTCCCCAGTATAACGGGATGCGTGTGATGGTTCTGCTGTTTGTGATTGCGTGAGCGAAGCTATCTCGCGTCAAGGAAGGACAAAAAACAAAAACAAAAAGGGAGGACCGGCCCGGTTCTGGTTCTGGTTCAAAATTATCATGATTTCATGGCGTTCAGAACGGCGATGATAGGGGAATATTTGGAGCCTTGTCTTTGCCCATTTTCACTTTTACGAAATGCAAAAAAAGCAAATGAAGCAAAAAAAAGAAGATTGATGATTCCCGTTCTGTTGTGCGCCTGTGCCCCTTTCGACGTCGTTGATTGCTTCTCGCTCATGCATCACAGCCCCCAAAAGGCAAATAATTGCTAGCCATGGAATAAAAAAATGGGAAAATGTTAAAAGTAACAAGTGTGTCTCAAACCGTGTGCCGTAAATAAAAGCAAAAGATGACTGTCCTGTCCAGTGTACCCTATCGTCGTAGTATCGCCATAATATCCATCATGTCCAATGTCCAATCCAATCCACCCTCGTCTGCTCCGTAGCCCTCACTTTGTCCCCTCCAGCTCTCTTGATCGTTGCAACAAGTACTCGCCGAGCACGCGCAATGGGTCTCGTGGTCTGTTTTGTATTGTCAGAGTTCTATTCTCACCGACAGAGCTGCCCATCTCTCGTCCCCCCCTGCGGCTTGACTTACTGTTCTTTTGCAATCATCTTCATACCCTCCAGCAGCGGGCCCGTCAGCTTCGAGTTGATGTACTGCCGCACCGGTGCGCCATTTAATGGTGCCTCACTCGGTATTGTGAAGCTCGCCTCTGGATGCGCAGACGCAGCCCTACTGCTGCTCTCCAGACGCTCGCCGCCACGGACCGGTGTGCCTGTCCTACCGACGCCGGTGTGTGTGTGGAATGGAGCGGGGGACTGTGCAAGGTCAGCATTCGTATCAGACGGCCCCTTCAACTATTGGTGGGAGTGCGTACAGCAGCTCCATCGGTCATGGAGGCATCGACGGAACCTTCAGGCGCGGTGTCGGCGCCGTCACTGGACGGCCGTCCCTCAATGTCGTGGTCGGCCATGTGTGGAGGGGGAGTGCTCAGTAGTCAATTGGGTGGTCGTGAAGTATGGTGGGGTTGTCTGTCGTTCTATTGTCGGTCGTTCTGTTGTCGCGTGGTAGTTTGTTGTTGGCTGTCGCCGTTCGCCGTTCGGTGTCGTTTAGGTCAGAGTCGCGATGCGATGCAAGCTCTCCTTCAGCTCCAGCAATTGGTGCAATTTCATTAATTAGGGCGCTCGCTGCACTCAAATTCAATTTAGCGGTCATGTGATAGCGTGTTTGCCTGGCGCCGCCCATCTCACACCAAAGGCCCCGGGGACGCGCTCTCAGCGCTCTACGCTGCCCCGCAACTAAGAAAAGCCCGTTCCTGGATCTTTTGCCAGGTTCACAGCAAGGCAGGCTCACAAGGGTCGTTCTTTCCCTTTCCTTCTTCATTCCATAGTTCTGGAAAGAGCGACTTGAGCTACCCCTTTTATTGCCTTTACTCCTTCCGTGCCTGGATAGAAAGGTAGAAAGGTGAAATGGCCCAGCATGGACAAATTTCTTGTCCGGCGAGCAGGCCCCTCTTCCTCTTCACAACGACCGTCTCCAGACCGTGAACCATCAGACGAAAAGCGAGTGAAGAGAACGAAGATCGGGCACGATAAAGTACCAACACCCGGTGGGAACGAACACGTCCTTCCTGACTACTTGAAAGAGGAAGAAGACGACGATTCGGCCAGCAATGGTGGAGACTTCAAACTCGTTGCCGACAGTTACGACGGCATTCCCTTTGAAGAGCCACTGGCAGCCATCGAGGCCACCGATGAGGTGATTGAGGACTCCTACGGTGCTGCCGATGGAGATGCAACCAAAGGCAAACCTCTTTACAGGAGCTCGATCTATGTTGACGCTTTCAATATTGCACTCGACACCGTCCTCGAGCAAGAGGAGCATCTATTCAATGAGAAGGAGAAGGCTGTCTTTGCGGCTTGGCGTGGGCTTCACTACGAGGCACAATATCTGTGAGTGACGCACCTCGTTCACTATCAACGTCATACTGGCTTGCTGACACCAACACTGCCCAGATATGTCCGTCTCTTTCTGAGGAAGGAGGCCGCCTGGCATCGGACACAGCGTCTTAGCTACAGCTCCAACATTGGAGATCTGCGAGCTGCAATCGAGACATTGCAGGAAGAGCACGAGCTGCCAAAATGCGAGGACGAGGACGAGGAGAAAACGTCACCAATTTCAGAAGCTGCGCCTCAAGACTGGTCTCTGGGTGACACGCTTGTCTTCGCCCAGTCGTTTGACAGTGTTGACACAACAGTCGAAGAGGCCGTCGGGCTACTGTCGCTGGACGAGCTCAAATCAATGGCAAAGGAGATGAAGGCCATTGGCAAATCAAAAGCAGGGCTAAAGGCAGCCATAATACACATGGCTACAAAACAACGGACGCTCATGTCGGCCGGTCTCCGCCGAAACTCCAGTGCCGACTCAGCAGCAGCGACGCCAGCAACACCAGCAACACCGGCGACACCGAGGACGCCCGGAACTCCTTCAGTACCGGAACTCCGGCGAAGCAGCACCGTATCATCAAGTCGCGGCGAACAGCTCATGGAGAAAATAGCAGCCATCACTGGGCCCTGCATTCGCATCTGCCCATCTGTCTTCAAGCTTTTCGAGCGTGTGCACCTGGTGTTTTACCGGACATCAGAGTGGACCGAGAAGTCGCTCACCACCATCGTCCTGGCCAAGATGTCTAAACGCAACTTTCCCGACTATATCGTCTCGCGCACAGCCAACATCTTTGAGTCTCGACAGCAACTGCTTGATTTTGAGGAGGCGTTGCGACTGCAGTTCAGAGTCGACCACATCATGAATGTGGACGGAAGAGAAGACGGCTTTCGAGAAATCATAGGTCTATTCCACAGCATCGCCGGCCATTGGCGGGCTTCACTCGCAGACGAGAAGCGTCGGCAGGATGAGACGGGCGATTTTGGTGACGCCAGCTATCTCCGCCGCTTCAAAGCAGCACATGTCTTTACTCGGATTGCTCACTATGCTGCCCACTGCTTTGGTCGGTTGCACAAGTACGTTGAAGAGTATACACTGCTTCAGGAACTCCTTGACCAGCGTCTGCTACATCTCGCTCGTAGGGGCGCCTGGTATCAACGAAAAGCTCTGCTCGAGGAGCGCTACATGGCAGTGGCAACTCCCAACACCCAGTACAAGGACGAGACGCAACAAAAAAAGTATTGGTGGCGGAAGGCGCTTGAGACCTGCGAGCAAGCGCTGCAGGACCGCGACTGCCACCTCATCTACCACTTTGATTTGCAGAAGCGCACGCTCAAGCTGGAGAAACGGCTCCGGATCCCTCGGCGGCTCCAGCACGACTTTGGCCATGCACGCCTGCTGGCACCAGAAGAGCATTTTGTCGAGGGCGTGCAGATCAAGCGAGACGAGGGCGTGCTACCACACCTGACGCGAAACAGCAGTTCCGGCAGCAATCTCGATGGCACAGTCAGTGCGAGTACCTTTGGCGGCAGCATGAGCACAAAGACGCACTGGGTCAACGAGCGTGAGCTTGAGGGCGACGAAGAAGAGATTGTGGGTGGCCAAAGTGCAGAGTGCTCTGTCGAAGAAATGTGTCTCAACGACTACCGCACCAAGGGCTGGAAGGGCTACCACTCCGAGGGCGGCATCGTCCGAACCCTCTTTGCCTATCTGTTTTATGATATTTTGTTTCTCTTTATTCCCAATGTCTTCCAGACAGCCTACCAAGCCTGCCCCCTCGACCTCCACACCGACACTTTCTACCCATCACGAGCCTCGGAAATCAACCGACGGCTGGCCGAGATTGCCAATGGCGAGGCGCCACGCATTGTCCGCGAGGTGCATGCCGCACACTTTGAGCGCCGTACGTGCATTGTGGGACTCCAATGGGATTTTCCTCTGGAGGACGTCCTCGAAATTGCCCAGTGCTTTCGCGGCGACGCCCTGGCGCTCGTGTGCAAGGTGCTTGCACAAGAGTACCGCCAGCGAGGGGGCGGTCTGCCGGACCTGCTGCTCTGGCGCATGGAACCCACGCCCGAGGTGCTGTTTTCCGAAGTGAAGAGCGCCAACGACCGGCTCAGCGACACGCAGCGCATGTGGATTCATGTTCTGGCGGGCGCGGGTGTGCGGGTGGCCGTCTGCCATGCCATAGCCAAGCAGGTCAAAATAAGATGAGGGGGGAGGGAGCAAGAGGAGAGAAAGGAGAACAAAACAAGCGCGTCGCTTATTTGTTCTCATCCTTGTCGACTCTCTTCTTCTCGTCTCTTCACCACGCCAACTCCTGGGATTGGATCATGGTGACATTGTCTCGGTATCATTGCCTTCCTCCAATGTCTTCCTTCATCCTTCAGAGGTGCACACCACCATCAGTGTCTGCATTAGCGGCATCACTTGCACGGTGATTGGGGAAGACGATACTGAGTACTCCGTAGCTGTGCGACAAAAAGAAAAAGGAGCTGCGCGAACCAACAAGCGAAGGGCGTCTACAAGTAAGCGCGGCCTGACCATGGCTTTTCCACGTTGGGAAGACGGAAGCGCGGCATCAGCAACGTTGGGCGAACCATAGTTTGGAAAAGGGTCCAATATTGAGACGAGGCTTGCCCAAGCTGGTGCCCATCTCATCTTCTCCTCTTTTGACATGACAGGGAGTAGGAGAACTGACAAATACTGTCTGGCGTTTATGAAGATGGTTGATGGCCCATGAAAGAGATTGGTGCTCAGTCTCTGGTACACTATGCATTTCTGCAGGATCGAAAGAGTCGGGCTTGTTGGCTCATCCACCATTTTGTTGGCTACTGGCCGATGTTGTTGGAACTCATCTCCTCGGTCGCCGTTCTTCATTGTCACACATTTTACAATTTACCAGCCTCTCTGTCGCAATTGCTGCAGCTTCACAATGGCCGCCATGCCTTTGAGACGCATATCAAAACAGACCTCAATCAAACACCAACCCAGAATTGAACACAGAAAAGCAGGCACTACAACCCCATGGCCCGGCCTTGGGGCCATCTTTGATGCTGTTGTTCCCTCTTGCCGCGCTTTGGGACTGTTTATTTGTTTACAATTGTCTGCTCCCACGGCCTGAACCTCGCATCAAAGATTGCTCGCGCTTACTGGAACGACGCTTGTTTGTTTTGTTGCTCGCGGAAGATGCTCCAATGGCTTCTGCCCTGTTTGGGTTGACGGCCCTGGCCATATCTGGTCTGGCCGTCGAACAGGTCTTTCCTGGTCTTCTACCGCCGTGGACAAGAAGTAGAAAAAGAGGAAGACGACAAAAAGTCAGTGGCTGGCATCGGGGGTGACCACACGCTGGCACCTGACTAGGCCGCGAGTTATGCGGCCTGGTCAACAAGAAGCGCCCGCCGAGTGAAAGAACGAAACGGATAAACACCTCTTCTGTCATGAAGAGGGGCAGGGAAGGGTGGGTTGGGCCTCCATATATGGCCGCAGGAGCCAACTGCGAGGATGCACAGCAACAGAATCAGCAGCCAATGGCCTCCACAGAGCAGAAAAACAAATGCACAACTGGCGTACGGCCAATATCTCTTTTCGAGTTTGTTTTCTACACAGTGCACGCTCCAACGACACTGCAACACTGTTCAACAAACAAGAACAGCAGCGACAGAAACTGCACAGTCGCTCTTCTCTTGACAGTGACAACCCGATATTTTGCTGCCTCAGGACTTGGTGATGGTCTCGATGGTGTAAGTTGAGAGCCGTCCCATACAGGCGGTCACCAGCTAAAATTTAGCGCTGTTCGGGCCGCCCACGTCTCTCTCCGCTTCCTTAGCGCCTCTGCCAATTTAGGCAACTGAAGCGGCAACTGGACGATACACGACGACAGGACAAGACGACAAGACGACGACAAGCAGAAGGGTAGACAGTGCCTCCACCACACTCTGGGCCTCATTCACCTTTTTCATCGCTTCTCTTTTACCCGGCAGGCCATCAACAGACTCTCAACTACGACGTACTCCGTATCACATTTGACTTTCTCTGTCGAATCCTGCGTTCCCTGCATCTGGACCCGCCGGCACTCTCATTGGCCCAAAGTCTAGCTGGCCTTCAACCACACCCTTGCTCTGCCTGCCTGCAGAGTTTCGACCTAAAGACGCGATCCATCCCTGGTAGGGGGTCGCAGCGCTAGCCAGCCCAGCCAATCGTCCATCGTCCCTCATTCGTTGCTTGCCGCCGGGTCGTGGTCCAAAAAGAGAGTTGAGCCAGAAAAAGAGCTCTGTTCGTTTTGTCTTGTCTCTCTGTTCGAGTTCAGCACACACGCAAAGTCCCTCTGGGATGAAGTACGACGTACCGGGACAGGCTGGGATAGAACAGCATGTGTACAGAGTACGAACGTACTGAGAATATCGTGCCGCCTGCTTTTTCTGCTTCTTCTGCTTCGATTGCGGCGGCACAGCGGTGCTTTGTTTGGTCATTTTCCATCCTCATCTGGCCTATCCAGGCTCGCCAGACTCGCCTTGCAGATGGTTGAGCCCGCGGGTCGTGTGTATACAAAGTACAGAGGAGGAGTACAGTACTTGCAACTTGCTTCCAGGCCGTCACTCTCACTTGACATACACGAACAATACGCACTCTGACTCTTTTGTCTTTACACAACCATCGTGAATTCGGCCCCATCCTTAGCCTTGCACGTTTTGCTGTTACGCCGTCTACACCCTCATGATCCTTCCTTTCCCTCCACATCTTCATCTTTTCTGTCCCCATTCTCCCTGTTTCTCCATTCCGACTCCCACTGCCGCTTCCACTTCCTTCACTCCAAGACTGCCCCTTCTGTCGTCAACGCTTGGTCCTTTGCGCGCCAACGGGCGGGTCGCACCCTGCTCGTGTCGTCTGGTTCGGCCACTCAACCACCCCTGCTAGTTTCTCTCCCCTGGCACAGTCCAGTCCAACGGATCACAGTAATTACACAATAGACAGAGAGAGCCTGGGGGGGAAAGACAACAACACCCGGCGGCAAAGACAGCAAGGGCCAGCCAAACAAAAGACAAAACAACCACAGCGCTCTTCACCTCTTCACCTCTTCACCCATCACTAACGCGCATGGTCCGCTAGGGCAGTCTGCTGTACATGTACGTCGTACCGCCCATCACATCACCTTTCTTTTTTCTTTCTTCTTTCCACGGAGTAGACCCGTTTCTTTGGGTTCTTGGCTTCATTGGCTTTAACTCTGGCTTCCGTCGCGATCGGCTTTGGCTCCTCTTTTTTTTTTCTTCTTGTTTTTTTGGCGCCCGCGGGAGGGGTGCGGAATGCAAAAGGTGGGAGGTGGGCGAAAACGTGATAGGGGTGTAAGTACTCCATACACACGGCGAATAGACATGGCACACAAAGAGACACAAACGCAGACGCAGACGCCAGAGCATCGCCACTCTCTGTTTTCCACACCCACTCTCTTGACTTGACTTCCTGACTTCTTTGCCTGCCACAACTCTTCTGCACGCCTTGATGCACTCTCAACACACACCTTCCAGACGACGCACACCCTCTTTGCGCACACGCATCGGCCCCCCCTCCACTCTTTCCATCGAATCGACCCCTTCGCCAGGCGCCCGTCTTCTTTTTTGTCTTCCTTTGCCGCCCACCCCATGCCCCCCCATGCTCCATGTGGCCCTCCTGGCCCTCCTGGACCACCTGGTCCCCCTTGACCTCCCCCTGGCCCCGAACGTGAGCGTTTCGTCTTTCTTTTCCTGGGCCACTTCTGCTGAGTAGGCCATCTTTCTGGGCCATCTGTGTTTTGTGTCGTTTTTTGTCTCTTCCCCTTCCTGCCCTCCTCACCTACCCCCTCCAGTGTTTATTCTTGTTGATGGTGTATTACTATATGTACACCTGGTTTTCCCATCTCTAAGATCTGGAACCTTTTTTCGTCTCCTTTCCTTTCTCTTCTCTTTCTCCTCTTTTTTTCTCTTCTTTTTCCTCTTCTACTTCAACAGCCTTGCTTCTTTGTGACGTTGTCCCGTTGTTTCGTCTACGCCTACATCATCCATCGTCTTCCTCGGAACGAGTCATTTACTTGGCTTGCTCTCCATCGTCTACTCCCTTCTTTGCTCACCACCACCGCCATCATGCCTTCCCGCAAGCCTACTCTGGTGCTGTCGACGCCCGTCACAGCTTCGTTCCCCGCCGAGGCTCTCATGTCCGCCGCTTCCGTGCGCACACCCCACTCGGCCATCTCAACGTCCTGGCGGGAATCAGCAGCTCTGCCGTCGGCAGGCCTGCCCTCTGCTGGACTGCCCTCTGCTGGGCTGCCTTCCGCTGGACTCCCATCGGCCGGTCTACCCTCTGCTGGCCTCCACTCCGCCGGTCTTTTGTCGGCTGGCCTCTACTCGCCCATGGTCGCCATCAAGACCGAAGAGGGCCTCATGAAGACGCCTCTGTCACCACCCGTCGCCTACATGGACTTCCTGAAGCTGGCCAGCCCTATTGCCACTAGTCCTTGCACCAGCAGCCCAGCCGCCAACACATTCACCGCCGCTGCCGCCGGCAACAACAACAACAGCAGCAGCAACAACAACAACAACATCAGCTCACAATCTACGTCCACCAACGCCCGGCCACGCATCCTCCACCGCGCCTCGATATCTGGCCCCGTCAAGATCTCGCCCAGCAATCTTAGCTCAACAAAATCTGCCGCTGCCGCCAAGTCTGCTGCTGCCGCCGCTGCTGCCGCCGTCGCCACTGCCTCGTCTACATCATTAGCGTCTACCGCTTCGGCATCGGCATCAAACTCAGATACCGAGTCGTCCGGCAACGACACCGAAGACAAGGATGCACTCGACAGCGGGCCGTCCACTGCCTCGAGCAATACCACGGATGGCTGCACCTGCGAACACGACCACGACCACGACCATGCCGATCGGGAACGCGCGCACAAGTCGCCCAGGATTGCTCGCATCAACACCACCATCCCCGCCAGCGCCTTTGCCGCCAGCAACATCCCCACGTCGGCCCCGCCCATTGGCCGCACCACCTTTCCCAGCCTCAAGATCCCCATCTCGCCGGCCGTCTCCAACACCAACTCGCCCATCCGCTCGCCCTTTAGCGCCAAGTCCACCAGCATCACGTCGCCCTTTGACTGGGAGTCGGCCCTCAAGGCCCGCTATGCCGAGTTCAAGTCGCCGCCGGCCAAGTCGCATGCCCATGCTCTGGCTCAGAAGGCGGCACCGCCAAGCTGTGCCAAGTGCTCAAATAAAGCTGCGCCGGCAACATCGTCTACGACGACAACGTCCATCGCCGCCTCGGCAACCAACGCGGCCAAAACCAGCATCCGCCACATCCGCGAAGTCGTGACCCGCACAGTGACCTACACGCCGCGTGTCGACCCGCCACGGATGAACGCGCCGCCCAAGGGCAAGAAGCGGAAGATTGACTGCGACGAGGCGGCGTGCTAAGTGGTGAGGGGACGGCAAAATGGCGCATTTACGGCGGCTTGGGTAATATTTCTGCTTTACGGGATACAAAATATTGGACGATGGGTACGGACAAAGGCGGTGTTGGCTTGGGCGTTTTTGTCTCTTTTTTTTTTCTCCTTTTCTTCTTTTTCTCTCTCTGAAAAACTGCAGGGCAGCTTTTCGTCCCGCTGTGGTTTGCACACTCAACCACCCACACTCACACACTCACATTCACATTCACACTCACACTCCCTCGTCATACTCCTCACCCATTTTCCTTTGTCTTTTTTGTTTCACTTGTTTTCTCTTTTTTTCACCAACGATACCACATAACAACAATGAGGACATGAATTATTATCTCTTTTGGAGGCCGGGGTTGATACTTTTTTTGCAAATATTCTGCATAGCACAGTTTTATGAATCAAAATCTAATGCAAAACAAACACAGCACTCTGACACAAAATATACAACAGATGTGACGAAAGGATGAGAAGAAAACACGGGTAAATCTGGTCACCAACACCAAGTGAAGAATATCGGTACTTTCCAAAACCCTTAGTATTTGGGTGCCACCGCCGTCTGTCTGTCTGCTGTCTGTCTGCTGTCTGTCTGCTGTCTGTCTGCTGTCTGTCTGTCACTGTAAACAGACCGCATCCAGCCTGCAGAAGACAAAAAGGAAAAGAATACAGACTACTGCAGTCGATATCACACGTCCAGCCCGCCCAGTCCGCCCAGTCCAGGCCACCCAAAAAGTGCGGAATTGGACTCCGTACAAAGTACTCCGTACTCCATACACACTCAAACTCACTCTACGCATCACCCGCGCTGGCACTCAATTTCTCATCACCTCGACACGTCCCCCCTCCGGGCGCCACTACCGAAAACAGAGACCACTGGACGCCGTCTGAGGGAGCAAGGGATGAGGGGGTGTAGCTGGTAGAGCGGGCAAGAAGCGGCCATTGCGTACTGCGGTGTACTTACGACTACTCTCTCCCCATCGCGGAGATTGACCATGTGGTTTTGATCCTTGTCTTTTTCATTGTTGGGTTTTTACGGAATACTTAGTACTTTCCTTGTTGTTTCGCAGTGTTCTTTTCTGTCTTTTCTTTCTTCTTTTTCGCGGTTCCCCGAGATAATAGAGGCCCTTCTTCGGCGACTTTGACGAAGCGGCACAGAACATGGACGAGGGCAGTTGTGAGAGGAAAGAAGAAAGAAGAAAGGGCGTTGCAAGAGTTAAGCGCCGACGGAGGGAGGAACGGCAGTGGAGGTGCGGGCGGCCCAGCACGCTGATTGGCTATGGTGGACAGGGGGTGTCGTTCTGCACAACACAGACGAGAGAGAATTGAACGCTTTCTGGTTTGGGATGGTCTAAACTTTCAAAGTGCCTCTAAGTGCCGGCCGCTGATTGGCCCAGGGCGGCAAATGTGATGAGGTGCAGACGAGAGCAGGAGAGGAAAGAAGACCCACACGACCAAAACACGACGTAGTGAAAACACGACCACAGGAAGAAATAATTAAGCGCCGGGCACCCTTTTCACGGGAGCAAATAGGAGGCCTTTCTGTACAAAGAGTCCAAAGAGACTGTGAGCCTCCAAGTGCAGAGAGCGTTGTGATGTACGTCGTAGGGACGAGAATGTACCTTTTCACCCACGGACAGTGAACAAGTACCTCTCCTCCATCACATCACACACGGCCTCCTCATGTGCTCAAAAAAGCTGCGTCTCCTGCAGGATACAGCAGAGGCTAGGGACAAACGAGAGTAGGTTCTCTCAAAAAGTGACAAAGTGTACAGTAGTGCCGGTATACTCCGTACAAGAGTACAAAGTTGCAGCCCAAGCGGAGGATGAAGAAAGGGGAAATACTTTGCGCCCGTTGTGTGTGTGTGTAAATATACAAAATAGACGATAATTTGCAGCATCAAATCTGGTACAAAGCGGTCTCTCATTTGTGTTATCACTTTGGCTTTTATGACTTGATTGTACTATGTGCATATCTAGAAAGAGAAGGCAATCTGAGTGGCATTCCGAGCGGCTCGCTCCTCTGTCTCCTCTCCTGTTCTTTATTTCTTTTCCGGCACACTTGAGATTAGCAAAAGAGTTGAGCAGGGACCTTGCCCCTGTGTATTCCAGTTCTGTTCCAGTTCTATTTCAAATCTCTTTGAGAGCAGAACCTTTCATAGTTTCTCGGTATGAGCCTTGGAAGTGTGTCTTCGCTCCCAGTCCCGTTTTTCGTTCTTCTCGGTTCTTGATCCGTCGATATTTTGTTCCGCACTTCATCTCCGCCGTGCCCCGTCTCCGAGTGAAGCGCGTTCTCATCGCAAGCCTCGGTGCATTCGATGTAGGACGACTAGAATCCAAAAATAACATTGGAAATAAAGGCAGGGACAGAAAGGACAGAAATAAAATTGGACTCGAAAAGCGAAGCAAAAATAAGAAGAAGAAACAACATCACAATCCTCCTGTACGGAAGTACGACGTACATGTACACTTCCAATCACAATCACACTCGCAATGCTGCCCCAGACTTTTTTAAGTTTGTTTCGTTTCAAATGAAATAAGGGGTAGGGGGTGTGAGGGCAAGAACAGTGGAACAGGAGCAATGGAAGAACATGAAACAGGTCTACCCTCTACGGAGTACGTTCGTACCAACTCGACCAACAGGTATTATCCCATCAAGCTGCAACCGACACCTTGGTATGGGGTGCACTCCGTGCAACCGACATCATCACCTGTTTTGCCGGCTACTGTGTACAATGTCGACAAAGTTTGCCTCCCGTGTCTTTTTTTAGACTTCGCACTGAGCTTCCACCACGACGACTAAACTTGTCGATATCAAACGACGGTGTGATGAAGATGGAGATGTCTTCACGTTCATCTTCATGTTCATCTTCATGTTCATCTTCATGTTCATCTTCATGTTCATCTTCATGTTCATCTTCATGTTCATCTTCACGAACGAGATAAAAATAACTTCATCACAGGCGACGACTGCATAGCGAGTAGGCGACGTTATTTTTACAATTGCAATGTTTGCAATGTTCTCGCGTCAAGTTCAAGACTCAAGATGCTGGTTGAGATGTTTGTTTTGTTCCGACCAACAACGCAACGTCCAGCCAAGCCCTTCGATTCAATATTGTGATCCCAATTATGACAGAGCAAGCCATACTCTGAACAGAACGTGAGCTCTAAAGAATAAAACATATGCTTGAAGAGAGCATTAGAAAGCATTCACGGTCAGGGATAGTCTTTAGGCTTATAACAGAATTGATGGTCTGTGGATGTTATAATAACACATGATGGAAGAGCAATAACAGCAAAAGTGCTTAATTGCTTAATTGCTTTCTTACAGTTGCTTATGCAAAGCAATCGAATATACTACTGTCGATTGATGTGGTGACTCGATTGCAAAGAACTAA
The DNA here is from genome assembly GCA_019925295.1 of Sporothrix pseudoabietina. NCBI lineage: Eukaryota > Fungi > Ascomycota > Sordariomycetes > Ophiostomatales > Ophiostomataceae > Sporothrix > Sporothrix pseudoabietina. The sequence continues at coordinate 240,407 of JADHKS010000022.1, read as the reverse complement.
TAGATCTGCAAGCCATCATTGCTCGTGTCTGATCATCGTCTATTGAGAAGATGAGCCATTGCCGTCACCTGGAAGCTTTTTAACCATTTTGATGAAAGAGAGACGTAAGAAGCAAAATATGGATATGGCTTCGGGGCAATTTTTGGTTGTATCTCATGGGATTATGCTGCTGCGTACGTTTGGTTTCTAAATGATTTGTATCATTTTCAACTGTTTTATATATTTTTATCTTGAAAAGAAAAGAAAAAAAAGGAAAGGAAAGGAAAAGATAGGAAAAGAACCCAAGTCGACGTAAGTTTTTAAAAGATAAAGCTCAACTAGACTACACTGAAAAAACAACAACTGAAAAACAACAACTGAAAAATAACAACTGAAAATAACAACTGAAAACAAAAATCCATCATCTTGCTCTGTCTTCAAGAGGACACACGCCTTTGATATGTATCGATAATATGAAATTAACGAGAACAGAGAAAGACACACTGGAGTGTTGAACATTCCAACATTTGGGAACTGATGAAGTGAAAGGCGTTGTCTTGACGCTCATAGGTTGATGGTGGCTGTTGATGTAAACAAACAATTAGGGGCAGTCAATGTAAGCAAAGAGTCACTACTCATCACCATCTCATCACATCTCATTTCATCTCATTTCATTTTCATGGTAGCTCACTCAAACTCCCAGAGGATAATCAGAGCTAGCGAATACACCAATCGTAGGCATAAAGCTAATTTTTAGGATGGACATCTTTTTCGTTTTATATGATTGAGGAGCCAAGGAGTCAAGGGCCTTTGTGTATACCGTTCATCACATTTCGGGCACATCATTCCACATTCCCTCACCATATGACCGGACAGCCATTTCGCGCTCTCTTTGAGAAAAGTTCAGCTTGGAGTTAACATTCCACCTTCCAGTTAAAGAGGATGCACCATGCAGGCTCGAAATTAGATACTGCGGCGTACCCTAGAGTTCTTGACACCATCGATGCCCAACAACATTATCGTCATTATCAGCTCATAGCGACAAAGTGAGCAGTATCGAGTTGATCCAGGCTTCCATGACTATGAGGAGAGAGAGAGAGAGCGATGCTTACTCGTGTCGACCATCAGAGCCTATTCTGTGTCAGAGGCAGCCTCTTGCGTCACTCGAGACTTCAGACTGCGCTCGTTTCACGTTTCATGACTCTCCTTGAGCTCATATTTTGACTTTGACAAATCAGTGAAAATGTGAATGTCTCGAATGTAGGGCCATTTACTACGTTCCATTTATATTTCCTTCCGTCGTATATTCGTAGTCCATATCTTCACGGAGGTGGCCGTGATGCATATGATATCCCACCCACTCCATCAGTATACGGTAACAGCCCCTTTTGTGTGTGTGTGTGAGAGAGAGAGAGTGTGTGTGTTTGTCCACTCTATATCTTATATTTCCAAGGAGAACTGTCGAACTGTCACAGTTTCATCTCGCTCGCCGTGTCGTCATCCGCCGCTTGCTCTTCAGATACTGGTTCTGTAAAGTGCCCATAATTTCATAATTTGCTGGGATGAGACCAATGATGAACTGAGGTGATAGCAAGTCATCTGCCTGAGCCAGTCACGATGATTTATTCTTTATACCTGATTTTACGTTCAAAGTCTTGACGACTTTATTGTATGAACTGATTACGAGAAAGCCCTTGTCCTACCCCGGATTTCAAGACTCAAAACTGCCTCGTGCTGAAAGCACAGCCATCGGAAGACGACAAATAAAAAGAGACAACGGCGACAGCCACAGGTGCACGACATATTCCGTTGAATGGGATACGTCATCCCAAAGTAAAGAGGCAGCCTAGTAGTGATAGAAGACTCTCTATTTCATTCCCTTTCCAACAATACTCAGCATATTCTGTTTTGCATTCGTTGATTGAGGTAGAATGGGGAGGGAGGCAAAATACGAGAGGGCAAAAGGAGGGGAGGGCCCTGCCAACGCATAAACTACATGGCCTTTCGTCGTGGAATTTGGAGAGCTCGACTACTGCAGGCCGTCGACGCCGCCCAAGCCATTTCGTCCCATATTACGACGTATCTCAGTTTTGCTCGCCTCGTTTTTCTAATATTAGCTACGAGTCTACGACGGACTGTACGGAGTACGTCGTACTCTCTCTTCTTTTCTGATCTGGGGACGGTGTGGCGAGAGACAGGGTTGAATACGGAGTACAAACGTACTCCGTAGTGTTGACAGAAAAACAAAACCGGCTGCCTCTTTGGCTGCGCACCGAGAGCTTCGTCCTCACCTACTTTTCAGCCTCTTCTTTTGCGTCTGTACGTCGTACACGGTCGGTCTGCTCGTGCTCCGTGCTCTGCAGTTGATCGGCTTCTACGGATACGTCGTATACTGTTTCTCTTCTAGCTTTAAATAAGCTTTGGCAAGCTATGACCTGCTCTGAGACAAGACTTGGTCGAGGCCTTGCTTCTCCAGTCTCCAGTCTGCAGTCTGCAGTCTCCAGTCAAGCGGTGAACAGGGCAAGGGAGGCGAAAGAACGACAAGCAGCTGACTGAACGTGGCATCTACCATCGAGGTACGACGTAGGGTCTGGACAGAGGAAACGAAGATAGAAAAGCAAAAAGTACGCCATACGACATACCGTAAATAGGCGCTCGCAAAGGTCACAGGCCTACGCGCGATAATATGTTGATGACTTTCTTCTGCACTGAAGCTGCAGTTCTGTCGCATGCCCTACCTCTGCATTTGTACACAGCAGTACTGTGTAGACGCCCCATCGTACATGCAAGAAAAGCGCATGCCGGCCTCACCGACTTTTGGGTCTTTTGGGGGTCAACTTGTGCTGTTTCTGGCAGTACGGAGTACGCCGTGAGGCGGCGCAGTTGTAAAATAGAAGAGAAGAATAGACAAAAAGAGACAGAAGAGAGACAGAAGAGACAGAAGGGCCCAGTCTCCCTTGCATAGTCTGATGGCAGGTGGCAGGGCTTTGCCGTCATTTATGTGAGATTTGGAGAAACAGGGAAAAAAGGAAGAGGCTGAAGGTTGACGATGAAGGCGGTTGGGATGCAATCCGTCATCACGTGATACTAGAGCTCGAGAAAAGCTACGACGTATTACTCCATACGGAGCACTCCGTACGTTTACCGGACATTCGGATGCCCGCGTTTTCTTCTTTGCTCTTTTCCCTTCATCTCACAGCGCCTATTCAGGTCTTTCGCGTTGTCCATTTTGTTGAGGCTCGCCCTACGTCAAACCGTCACGACAGCGCACTTTTTGCTTTTTTCCTTTGCATTTCGCTACGGAGTACACCCGCACAGAAGTAGTATGCAAAGGTACCTCCCACTGGCCCCACTTTGTCGTCACCTGGCAAATTAAACCGGCCGAGTGCTGCACGCTGCCCCACTCGGCACCCCCGCGGCAAGCAAAGTGAGGCAGGTGCGCGAGACGCCCAACAGAGTGCTGGGCTAGGTACTCCTCACAGGGCCTCAGGGCAAAGACTCCCCTAAAGGAAAATGGAACCGCGCCGAGCAGCCGAGCATCAAAGAAGCGGTCTCGCTTCGCTTGAGGTTTGGGCCTAGTATTCAGTATTCTTCAGCCCTGCTTTGATTCTGTCACACTCATGGGGTACGGAGTACCTCCAGGCATCTTTAGGCACCTCCACAGGCTCCCTCAGGCCGACTCTCGGCTGTTGGCTGTAGTGCCCTTTTGTAGCGCACTCAGGCACCAACAGCGCTGCAGGTTTTCGGGCAGGTAGTTTGTACTTCCCGTTTCGGTTTAACGCCACCAAAAGGAAGGCAGTCGACGAACAGGCAGTCGACGCAGGTCGTTTCTCTTTTCTCTTTCTTCTTTTCCTTCACTCCTGCAGTTTCTTCACGAGGATCCCTGTCCTGTCGAAAGGTGCCCAGCCACCGCGCCTTTCCTCGGTTCTGGTGTTGACTACGGAGTAAGGAGTAATTACGCCGTACTCCGTACAGAACAACAGTACTCCGTAAGGAGAAGCGTCCACTAAAAGGTACTTCTTACAGTGAGCAACCGTTGTACCTCGTAGCTGTCTGTCGCGCCTTCCTCAAGTCCTCTCTTCCTCTCTTTCTCTCTTTCTTCTCAGACTTGTCTCTTTCAGAGAGGCCCCACTCTCTGGCTGATTCAGCCAGTCACAAAGACGAAAATCGCGCGCGCCCCTCTTTTCCCTGCCGTTGCGTCTCTTTTCCTCAAATCACATTTCATCGTGCCCTTTCCTCCCAGCTCCCAGCTCTCTGTTCCTTCTCCATTCTTCCCTTCTCTCCTTCCCTCTTCTCCAATCATCTTCATCTTGCACGCTCGCCTTGTATCGCTCCTTCCCACAGAGCCACCTCGACCAACCAGCTTCTGTCCACTCACAGGCCAGGAACCAAGGTTCAGAACTCGAATGAGAAACGACAAAAGTCAACATTGATACTCCTTGAAGACGAATCACGATTTCATTGACCGAGCCTGGCCACTTTTCTTGAATTTTACGAGCATTGTCAACTCGTTCCATCGACAAATCACATCCAGCCAGCCCGCTTGGACCAACAAGAACAAGACCAAGCTTGCCAATCAGCGGTGAGTCGCAAACACGGCAGAGAAGAAGGACCCTCTTCTTTATCCTTTTATCCTTATCTTTTGATCTTTGCCATTTGATCTTTGACATTTGATCTTTGACATTTGATCTTTGACATTTGATCTTTGACTTTTATCGACGACGGACAGGGACAAGGACGGCCGGGCCAGACCAGTGGCGCCTTGTCTGTCGACGGTTGACTGTCGTTGGCCAGCCCTGTCGTCGGTCAGAGTATGAAGAACATAAAGTATTGACAATACTGCGTATAGTTGGAACTACATCAGATCACACATCACGCATTTGCATTGCATTTGCATTCTTGGAAATAAGCGGCGCGTTTGAAGAACAAAAGAACAAAAGAACTTCAAGAACCAAGAACCTCAACATCAAGAACTTCAACAACTTCAAGAGCAAAAAGAAAGCACAACTGCACCACCTTCTCACTCCTCACTCCAGATCTCACCGATAACCAGCGTCGCCAATAACCAGCGCACTTTTCTCAGTCTTCTGCAACAACTGGCATTTCCAGCCGCATCCAGAAACGCATCATCGTACGCCGCCACAACGCCACAACACCACAACCCGCCACGACGCAAAGGCAGTTGCATCCTCCGTGCCCCGACTCCCTGTCCTACGATCTCTCTGTGCTCTGTACTCCGTACTCTGTACACAGTCCTCGTCACCGCTTTAACTTCCACCTTAACTTCCACTTTAACTCTTCACTTAAACTTTTGCGTCTTCAACCGTCAAAACCGACAGACAAGGTAGGCACAATCCCTCTTCCTTGCACTTGCACCTTCCTCCATCGGCACCTCCAGCTCTTTCCTTCTTTCCTCCAAGCTCCTGCCTACACCCAGCCTCCCGGCTACGTTTACACACGTTTCCCTCGTTTCATACCACCCAAAGGCAAGCCTGCAAGCCTGCACCGCCAGCGCGTCCACACCCTTTCCTTCCTTTTTTCGCCTGTTGCCAGCTGCTCTTTCCTTCTCTGTTCCTCAACCTCTTTGTTCCGCGCATCGCTCCTTCCCACTTTTTTCTCTTCAACCTACACTTCCCACTACGAGCAAAACTCACGCAACCACGCACCCACGCACCCCTGTCCGCACCTTCCCACACCTTTCCACGCCTTTTCTCTGCTCTTGCCCTGCCACATTCCCAAGTCCCGCAAAAAAAATAGAAAACCAAGAGCGTTTCCCTCCGCGCACGCTCCTCGCACGCTTCTTCGACTCCCCTTGTTATTCTTTGTAATTTTTTGGCGCCAGCAAATCAGCACGCGACTTTCCCACCTCCAACCGCCCACCCGCCACTTTTCCCACTCTTCTCACGTCTCTCCAACTCTTGTTCTCATTTGCTCGTTTGCCTTGCTCACTTGCTCATTTGCTCACTCTCCTTCCCCAGCGCCCTATCATCGTCCAGAGCCTCGTTCTTTTGCCGCTTCTTGCATCTCATTGGTCTTCTTCGACGATACACTTTCAATACACTTTCAATACTTTGTACACTTTCACGACAATCTTCACCTCACCAACAACTCCCGTGATTGTCGTCGCCTGCGGACCGTCCGCGCTGAGCACCTTTCTCACACTTTGCCGGTACTCCGTCTCTCCATCCACATCTCAGCATCTTGCTCTCGTCAAATCAGAGCGTTTGCCGACCACATCTCGACTTTGACCATCCCTAGACCGTCCCTCGACCAGTGTGTGCTCCCCTTCTTTTGCCCCTTCCCCTGTCTCTCACATTTCCCCATCCTCCATCTCCCATCCCATTTGAGGAGCAAGCGCACTGCCCGCTCGAGTGCCGAAAACGAGAGCTGTGCCTGGACTACAAACGTACTCGAGTCTCAATCTTGGTCAAACAGGAAGACAATCAGGAAGACGAGACAGGAAGGTCACAGTGTTGCGCCTTTGCGCCTTGCCTCCATTCGTTTCCCTGCCTCTGCTCAAACTGCTGCTGGCACCGTTGCTCTGCCCGTTTCGTCCATTGTCTCTCCCTATTGTGCATTCCAACTGCGGAACTGTCCGGGATTCTCTTGTTCTCCAGCAGCTCTCCAGCTCTCCAGCTCTCGGCGCATACTTTACTTTTTTCTCGTGTTTCTTTCTTGTTTTCTTTTCTTCTTCTTTCTCTTTCTTTCTCTTTCTCTTCCTCTTCTCGCACTTGTACACATCTCGCTCTCCCGACCTCAATCATTCCTTTTCTGAGCGCTGGCCGCCGTTACTGACATCCCATCTTCCCCGATAGACCTCTTCGACTCTTTCTCCAGCAATCCCGCGATCGCGAAAAAACCCCTCTCCGTGCGACAACATTCGCATCTTAATGTGAGTTTCATCCGTGTTATCTCGTGCTGTCTCGTGTCGCAAACGCTCGCTTTGTCCGGCGCATGTCGGCGCATCCATCGACATACACTCTACATTCCATCCCTCAACCTGTCCACCACTCTCGATGCCCTGCGCTACACCCTTTTCTTTTTTCATTCTTTTTTCTTCCCTCTCTATTCCTTCACGAGCTCCCCGGTCCGCCGCGCGCTCCTTTCCTTCCCCTCCCACATTCCCGCAGCCCTTCACCACGCGACACCGTTCACCGTTCACCGTTCACCGTTCACCTTTTGTCTTTTGTCTTTTGCCCCTCTGCCCTTTTCCTGGCCGTTCCTGGATTTACGTTATTCTTTTGACATTGGACGTTGGCCCGACTGTTGGTGTTGGTATGTTGGTGTGGACAGTCGCCATTGGCTGGTGACTGTGCAGAGCCCCAAGAAGGCGACTGCAGCACCTTTGCGACGCGCTTTCCAACCCCGCCTTGTCGCGCATGGAAACAAGCAAAGGAAGACTCGGCAACAGTACAGTGCAGTGCTTGGGCGCGAAAACGAAAGTCTGCACAGACTTTGCTGCACCTATTGCTGCTGCCTTGGTCACCCACACCAGTCTCCAAGCCCTCCCAGTCCAGTCCACAGTCCACCCAACCGCCTGCCTTCCTTCCTCGCCTTGTCTCTCCCTGGCCAACCACCGTTGGCCTCAGCCTGGTGCATTCCCGCTTTCCCCATTCCTGGCGCATACCCATACCCACGCCTGGGCCTAAACAGGAGCCTGAACAGTGTGCCCGTCCCTCGGGTCTGGTCTGTGGTCTCATCTACCGCCTTTTCTCTCTGCACGTTGCTGTCGCTTGCGCGACGGTTTTTGCTCTCTTCATTTTGCTTCATTTCGTTGTGCTCTCTTACCCGATTTCGAGTCTGTTTGCCATCTCTATTCCCCTTCTTGCTTTCCACATCACATCCTCTTTATCTCCTCATTTTCCTGCGCCTCTTCTCCCGAAGCGCTCTTACTATTACTATTACTATTGCTTCTGTGCGTTGTTGGTTCTGGCACGAGGTGTGTGGGCTTGGCTCGTGCATATTCCGTCATGCATGCCAGCGCATCAACTGGGTGACTTTGCCAGCGTTTCCCTCCCAAAGCCCAGGGCGCGAATTCAGTACCCACCCTCTCTCCTCTCTCCTCTCTCTTCGCCTCACACCCACGTAGTCGCGTCCTTCGCAAAACCCAAACCCCAGTCACACCAGCCCAAGCCTGCCTTTTGTCTGCCTTCTGTCTGCCTTCTGCCCGCCTTCTGTCGTCTACACAGTACCCTCTTTTCGCTGCCTTAAAATACCTCACAGCCTGTTTGTGCACCACCAAATAACTAACAATTGTGGTTGGGCAGATCCTCCTTCTCTTCTCGAGTCCCTCTTTTTTAACGACGAGACACTCCAAACCGAAGCCGCGCGACAAAAATCCGCAAATCCGTCTAGTTCAAGCAAAACAAGGACCACCAAAAAAACGTCCAACCGCCAGCCAACCACACCAAACCAACCACCCCCAGCCAAACAAGCAGCCAAACAAGCTACGCGATCTCGAAAGATTCAAGCCTGACGAAATCGCGACCAAGCCAAGCTTCTTCACTATACATACGCACTCATCGGTTGCAGACTGTTTTGCATATGCCGTGGCGCGATCAATTGTAATATTGTTGCTTCTTCCGCAGCTTCTTCCGCTTCTCCATCCCGACTTTTTGCTCCATCGTCAGGACAGCTCTTTTTTGCCAGCACATCGCCCTCTGCCCAATAGATAAGGGTGTGCGCATCCCACCCTCTTTTGTCTCGAATACCCACGAGCCCAACCATTATCGTCTGTTTCGACCTAGAACCTAGAAGAGCCTCTCACGACCGAGCTCTCTTTGCTGCATCGCCTCGCTTTGCGCATATAACCTGATATAACCTGATCTCTCCATACTTCTTGTCGCTTTTTATTCTCTCCCACTGCTTCATCAGAGCATGGAGTACGGCCAATACCAGCAACCAAACAACGGAAACCCCCAGAACCTCCCGACCCAGTCCTCGCCTCAGCAGCACCACGACCAAGACCCAAACGCGGCTATGTACCAGCAACAGTATGGCATTGCCCAGCCGGGCATGCACTATGTCCAGGCCGCTGCGATGGCTGCCACCGCCGCTGCCTCTGGGTCCAACTACCCCTACGGCATCGCCGGCGGCGAGGCAGGGCTCCCGCAGACAACCTCGCCGCGCATGAACAAGAAGGACGGCCGCAACCCGCGGTCACCGCCGCTCAACAACATGGGCGCACCCCAGGGCCGCCGCATGAGCAACGTCACCAGCCCTGGCCTGCCCAACGCCCAGGCCATCATGAACAATCAGCAGCAGCAGCAGCGCGGCCCACCCGCAGGCGTCCAGCAGCAGCAGCAAATGCACGCGCCCCCGTCGCCCGAACTCGCCGCCGCGCCCGTCGAAGAGTCCCCGCTCTACGTCAACGCCAAACAGTTCCACCGTATTCTGAAACGCCGTGTCGCCCGCCAACGCTTGGAGGAGGCTCTTCGGCTCACCTCCAAGGGCCGCAAGCCGTACCTGCACGAATCCCGCCATAACCACGCGATGCGCCGGCCTCGCGGTCCCGGCGGCCGGTTCCTGACGGCCGATGAGGTGGCCGAGATGGAGCGCGGTAAGACTGAAGAAGACAAGGAGAACGACGCGGCCGCAGCCGCCGCCGAAGCCGCTGCCGCGCCGCCGCCGAGCAAGAAGCGCAAGTCGGAAGCCGTGTCGGCCGCCAATGCGAAAAAGATCAAGGCCGCGCCGACGGCCGACAAGCCCGACGGCGAGGAGAGCTAGGTGTGTTAGGCATGCTAGGCTTGTCGTCCCTCTCACGTCACCTTTCCGTCTCCTTCTTTTCCTTTGCTTTTGCTCCTCTTCTTTTCCCGGCGTTTTCTATACCCGGCGTTATGACGTTACGAACAATCTTCGCTCTCGACGAGTACGAGTGCGTGCGCCAATCGTGTTGTGACCGCAAGCCAACCGGTGCACGTTCTGTCGTCTTGTCTGCTTTTGGCTTTCTGCTTTTTGGCTTTTTGGCTTTCTGACTTTTTGACATTTTGACTTTTTGACTTTTACTCCTTTATTTTATAACCTGCTTATATTTCTCTTTCTCTCCTTTTGCTTTTACCTTTACGCGCTTATGCCCGTTTCTACTTTATACACTTTTTGTTTCTTCTTCTTTTGGACTTTCCCGGAGACTGTTTTGTTTGTCTAAACCACTCAAGATTGTTTCACACTCGGAGATATACTTCTATGACAGGGAAGAGTGGTGCATAACTACCGTCCCTTTTTTTTCTTTTTGCTTACCTTTTTCGTGCTCCTTTTGTCTTTTGGGATTTTTGTTTGGGAACGGGAAGACTGGTTTGGGAGATATCCAAAGGGAACTGAAAGGTTGGGGTTGGGGTTGCGTTGCGATTGGTTCGTTGCGATTGGTTGGAATTCAAGAAAGACTGCACAAAAAACATTCGACACATCACCGTCCACAAAACATCAGCACTTGAGAAAAAACAACACCGGGAATCTTGCTTTTTTATCTTTTTTATCTTTTTCAGTTTTTTTATTATAGGATTTATTGGAAAGAGCTGCAGAGCTCGCACTACAACAACAACAACAACAACAACACGCTCGACGAAACTCGACAAAAGAGAGGAGCAACTATATCGGGGAAAAGAAATGATTCTATTCGCTCTTGGGAAAGCAGGATGTTTAATTGTTTGTTTTGTCTTTCTTTGCTCTTTACTTTCATATCAATTTGTTTACCTTTATCCTTCCGTCCCAAACCAACGCTCCTGTCCTCGAGTCTCCTTTCTACCTTCTTTCTTTCTTTCCCATACCAGCGTTGTCCCTCTTTCCACTGCGAGCAAGCGTGCGTCTGTTTTTGATGTTCTGCTTTCCTGTTCTTCTTGCTCTTTTTGCTGTTGATTTCTGCTTTACTCCGCGCTGTCCTCGCTCTGCTTCTGTCTTGATGGTCTGGTCACCATCGTGATATAGCAGCAGCGAACGACAAGGGACCACTATGATGAAGATAAAAAGACTGCCACCGGCCGCTGGGCCATACCCCCCAAAACACAAGTTTTACTGCAACTACCCAAAAAAACCCCTAGTTTTTCTTGTCGACTTTATGTTTATGCTTTTTTCAATTCCTCTTTTCATAGCTTTTACGAATTACTATAACGTCTCCATTCCGCTCAAACTCAAACTTTGCTTCTGTTCAAGCTTGTGCGGACCTGTCTCTATTTAGATGCGGCTAACACATTATGCTTTTAATCCAAAACATTATACTTTTCTTGTCAATTCATTGTCAGTTTATCCCATTTCTGTTGACGAAGCCTTTTGTGCTATTTTGTTGACGAATTTGACGAGTTGACGATCCAATTTCGAGCATTTTCATTTTGAGCGGCGCCTTTTCTCCTTTTCTCCTTTTCTCCTTTCTGGTTCTATAACATGCCATTGGGCGGTTTTCGGTCAACCGTTTTGTTTTTGTTGGAGACGGGCTTCGACTGGCTCGACTCGACTGGCTCGACTGGCCAGGGGATGAAGTGCTCTCCTGTGGTTGGTGATTTCGACCCTGTCCGCCTGTCTCCCTGTTTAGTGCGAGAAAAGGTGAGGAAGTACTCCGTACTGTTTATGCCGTATGTAAGTTGATGCCTGAAATGTCGGGCACTTGCTCTGCCATGCGCCCCGCCACGTGCCCCGCCACGCGCTCCAATCACAGACGTCAATCCTCTTTGGTGTACGGAGTACGACGGCCGTCACTGACGTCGAATACCCACTTTTTCTTCCCTTCCCCAAAGGCCAGCCGTTTGTCAATCCTTCGTCAACGCAGCTCCTGTGCGAAAAGAGAATAAGAGCTGCCAGCTTTTTCCAAGCTTTTGGCGATGCGTCCCCGGCCTTGATACTCGTATGCACCCCCGGACGAGCAAGAGACCTACACATACTCGTAATGCCATCAGATCCCTTCCGTTCTTTGCCTCATCTTTCTTGACCAAAAGATTGCGAGATTATCCTTGTCCATCTCGCTGCTCGACGCTGGCTGGCTGGCTGGCTAGCTGGCTAGCTGGCTCGGCTAGCTGGCTCGGCTGGTTTCATTTTTTTGTCTAGTTTCCAGTCTTGTTTACTCTGTACGTTCGTACTAAGTAGGGCCATACACATACATATACATCCGCAGTCCATCGTTTCCTTTCGGTGTCCAGGCTTGCCCTCGCTCGCGTGCTTTCTTTTTACAAAGACAAGCCACTCGTCCCCATACTCTTCCCCCGATAGCCAGACTCTAGGCCTGCACGGCGGGATCGAGTCTTATCCCTGTTGGACTCAACCACTGAAAGCACAAGCACGAGCACGAAGCACAAAGCACGAAGCGCAAAGGACAAAGGTGTATTCTTGTCTCCCACAGTAGGTCCTCCTTCGTTTGTCGACGGCGTATGGGACGATGAGACGGTCGGCCTCGAACGCAACAATCACAACGGGACCCGTTCCGTCTGCGGTCTCTCACATACATATACTTGTGTATGCAGGTAAAGTGAAGAACTGCATGTTAACGACGTGAGGGGCTGTGGCTGTAGGGTTAATAAGTAGAAGGGAGCCGCTTTGCCAACTTTTTTCATTCTTTTTTTCATTCTTTTTGCTTGCCGGTATGCAAGCCACCAGCGCTTAGGACATGCCACTATTGAAGTAGGGAAGAAGGGTAAATGGCGGTTTGAGAGATAAACAAAAGGTGGAAGCTCGCCTCGCTCGCCTTTTGCCTTTGCTGTACGGAGTACAAGCTGGGAGGCTGGCTAGCTGGCTCCTGGCAAGGTTCAGTGACAAGTCGCCCTCCATCTTCTTGCTCCCTGCTCCTAGCTCCCTGCACTTAGTCTCCTTGCTTTACTCGTAGGCTGACCCGGCCGTTGTCCGCCATTCTTGCCTTGCCTCTTTCGTCTTTTGTCTTGCCGTTTCTCTACATAGTACTCGTCTTTCTCTAGTCGTCATGCCTAGGCCGGGCCCGCACTCCCATGTTGCCGTCTCGGTCGTGTTTGTTTGCAGCCCCTGTTTTTCTTATTTCAGCCATGACGTAGGTGGTCATTGCGTTTTGGGCAGGACATGGGAAGTGGGGACCGCAACAACACCACAACACCACAACGACCTTACTTCCACTGCCACGGCTTCCTTTCTTTTTTTGTCTCATTTTTCTTTTCGCCCTTTGCCTTTTCCTCTTCTTGAACCCAAGGCAAAACAAGAATGGCCAGAACATGCCAAATACAGGCCAAACTGGATCCATTTCAACGTCTGTTTTCTGTTAGACTGTCCACCTTGACTTCCATCTTCTTGACCCTGTCGAGCCTGTCTTGGGACTAGTCTACTATTTACTTAGCCCACGCTCCCACGGTCTCCTCTCTTGGATCGCGATTTTGACATGAAGCTTGCTGAATTGCTGCTTTGCTGCTTTTCTGCTTTGCTGCTGGCTTGGGAGCCTGGCTCGCCTGAATTAGAATAGTATCTGAATTGGCCGACCCAACACGGATGGAGACTCTTTCCATGGCGTGAAGCGCTCCTTCCTTCAAGTTCTCTCTCTTTCTTTCCCTGTGACCTATGACGCTCTTTCCACCTATGACGAGGGTTTTCCCGTTTTGGCATTGTTTTGTCTGTTTGTTTGTCGGTTCTTGCCGTTTTCTTCGAGTCTTTCTGTGTTCCTGCCCTCCTGCCCTCCTGCCCCCTCCATGTTGTCATTCGCTCCTTCCCTGGTCTGGGTCTTATCCTTTCCTGTCTCCTTGTCTCCTCCTTCCGTCACCATTCTCCCCCCTGACGACGTGTCATTCGCTCCCTCCACTCCGCACTCTCTTGCCTCTCCTCGCCTTCACTTTCTGGTGGCTGGAAACAATCTTCCTCGTATTTTGGTTACGGAGTAGTTGGGCAGTAGAGCCTGGATTTCTGCTGCATCTTTTCCAAAAGCATACTTGACAAAAAGTACATTGCACAGTACCCCTTCATCGACAGAATAGACATTCCCATCTTCCGGCATCCGGCATCCGGCATCCGGCATTCCCACCGTCTTGCTATTATCACTATCAACATCACTTGCCATCGTCACGTGTACCCAAAGAGAGTATGCTTGCTCGTGTCAGACTCGCCTGCATCAATTATTGTCCATTGCTATTGCTATTGCTTTTGCGTTTCGTCCGCCACGATCCTAGACCCCTGGTCCGCCTACACCACCATCATCAGTCAACAAGGCTTCTGTCCTTTTCTTTCTCTCTTGCACGACCATGAACACCGGCGGCGGTGGCCGCCACCGCCACCAGAATCAACATCAGCATCATGACTCGACAGGATCCATTGGAGGAGGAGGAGGAGGAGGAGGAGGAGGAGGGGGAGGGAATGGCGGCTTACCTCCGATACCGCCGTTTGGTCCTCCGGCAACAGCATCAACGACGACCGTAGCGACACCAACACCAACCCCGACGCCAACCCATGCCGACTTTGGCACGCCAGGGTCGACCACCGCCTCACTCGTGGGGGGTGGTGCCTCTGTGTCCGCTGGCCAGCGAAAAGAGCGCGGGGCCATTGCCGCCCAGGCCTGCGACACCTGCCGCTCCCGCAAACAGAAATGCGACGAGCAGCGGCCCAAGTGCGGCACCTGCCAGAAATTCAAGCTGGCCTGCCACTACCGCGAGCCCCAGCCCACGAAAAAGGACAAGACCTTGGGTGAGATCTTGGACCGGCTCAAGACGCTGGAGGGCAAGATTGACGGGTTAGGCACGGGGGGGCGGCCGTCGCCCGCGTCGGCGGGGATGCTCTCAGATGCGGGGGGTCGGTTTGGCGGTGGACTCGGCACTGTTGGCTCCGCTCTTCTCCCACCACCGACACCGACACCAACTGCGGCACCAGCTTCCGCCACGGCTTCCGCATACAGATACTCCCCCGCCGTCTACCAGATGCTCGGCTGGCCCGTCGTGCAGCAAATGCTGGCCCCGCTGGCCCCTCGCCTGGCCGTCCACCAAGTCCACGTCCCCGCCCTTGCCGCCGAACACGATGCCCTGTCCATTGTTCTGGAACTGCACCACCCGTCACACCGTTTGCCGAGTGACGAATTCACCGGCTTCTACCCGGCCACACCCGTGTCCCTCGCCGGCTCCATGACGCTGCCCCTCGGCGCCTCCCTCGGCTCGACTTTGGGAACGTCCTTGGGTGGCCCGCCCCTCTTGTCCTGGGACACTCTGTACCGCCTGAGCACGGCCTACTTTGACTCCTTCAACTACATTGCCCCGATTGTCGACCGCCAGACCTTTTTGGGCGTGACTCTGCCGGCTGCACTCGAAGCCGGCACCGACGCGGCAGACCCGTCGGCCAAAGCCAGTGCCGGGAACGACGCCAACTCCAGCATAGCACTGGTTCTGCTCGTGGCCGCTCTCGGTGATGCTGCCATTGCCGGTGTGCAAGGAGCACCCGTTCTCGGGGCTACAGGCGGCGTGAAAGGTGGCACAGTACGGCACCCGCCCGGTCTGGTGCTGTTCAACGAGGCACGCCGGCGGACGGGCTTTGTGCTGGGCGACTGCAGTCTCCAGAGCATACAGATTCACGCATTAGCAGGGTGAGTCATACATCTAAAATATGATAGTACTGGTGTTCTGTGCTGACTTTTGACTTTCTCTTCTCAGAATATATTCTTCAACATGTTTACGACACATGGTAAGTTTTGTCCACACAATTCCATTTGGCTTGGAAAGCACGACTAACTGGCCAACTAGGACTACTGGAGATACACAACAATGGCTTCGCTGTCCTGTCAAGCACTCATCACAAGGTATGTCAAGCCATGATGATCTTTGATTATCTTTGCTCCTTGTCCCCTTGTTTACTTACCCCTGCTAACACCGAAAGCAAACCCTCCGAGTTGTCATCGCCCCGTGCCGACCTGATCCGCCAGATCTTCTGGTACTGTCTGATCATCGAGACGCACGTCACCCCCCACCCTTTGTTTACGTACGTCTCCCCTTGTCTCTAACACGTCTACAGCCACTTCAACATCGAACTCGGTCTACCCCTGACTGGCCTCGACCGCTTCGAAGACATCGTCGGCCTGCCTTCGTTCAGCGGCCCCTACTCGCAAGACGACTATCTCGCCAACCAAGCATCCCATTTCCAAGAGCATTTTGCGTCGCAGATTGTGCTGCGGCGGCTCTGTGTGGCCTTTCACACAACACTGAGTCTTGGTGCTGCATCGCTAGGGCTAGGCGGGACATCAACACCAAAACCGCCTACCCATATACAACCACAGATTCCGATCCCGATGCAGATGCAAATGCAAATGCAGTCGTCTACCGCCGCCTCGGCCACCGCTGCTGCACAAGAACAAGCCGCTGCTGCACACTCACTCTCGCTCCCAGCCTCCATCGCCCAAATGGCCAACCAGCTCAAAGACTGGCGCGGGATGCTGCCGCCGCATCTCCGCTGGCAAGAGCTTCGGCCCGCCGATTTCCCCAATGCCGACGCCTCTGCCGTCGACAAGGTCGACGGCAACGAGCCCGAACCTATGGACAAAGACATGGCACCGCCCTCGGCCACGACGGCTTCCTCAACAAACTCGAGCATGTCCGCGAGCACGTCCGCGAGCACGTCCGCGTCTGTAGCGGCCTCCATGTCCGGCGCCGCCTCGGTCCCGTCGTCGGCCACGTCGGCCCCGCCGACCGCCAGCATGTTCTCTGCCGACCTCGACGCCACGCCCGTTGCCTATCCCTTTGCACTCGACCTGCAGGTGGCCTTGCTGCGGTCACGATACTACTACACAAAGTATTTGGTGTACAAGCCCTGTCTGTACAAGGCCATGCACCACCCCGCCCAGCTGTCCCACGACGACGCTGCCGGTGCGGCCGCCTGTCTGCAGGCGTGTCTGTCGTGGCCCGTCGCCATGTCGCCCACCTGTGCGCACAAACGGCTGGTGCCCTGTCTGTTTTTCTACACGCAAAACTTCTTGGGCGTGCTGCTGGTGCTTCGTCTGGCCCAGCAGCTGCCGATTCTTCAGAGGATCACGGCCACCCTCTGTGGCGGCGAACGGTTTGCACGTGCAGCACGGGCGACGACGGCACTCTGCATTGCCTGGATGCGGGACCTGCGGGGTGTCGACCGGGCAGCCGAATGGGCCTGGGCTGTCGTGCAGGCCCTGTACAATGTTGAGTAACGACGGGGAGTATATACACGATAAAGTCAATGAATAGTGACGATATATGCGGTATAGTGGTTTATTTATTTGTGTTTTTGACAAGAGACACGTTTCACGAATGCATTTGCAGTACATTCATACTTTGCTTGATATAAATCTTCTCTTGATCTCGTGAACAGGCACAGCCTCTTCTTCGAAATATGTACAAGATACCAGACTTGGTTTTTTCTCCTTCTCTTTTCCCCTTGCCCTTCTCTTCCGTCTTTCTTTTTTGTTTTGTATTTTCTACTCCTCTCTCCACTCCCTTTCCCTCTCCGTCTTTGCATCTTCACTAAATACATAAATATATACAGGGTTGCCGAGGCAGATGACGGGTGGCTGTCAGTCTGTGCTTAAAGGCGAGTGAGAGCTACCACTAAGCCGCTTAAGCAGAGAACTGGCGAGCCTTCCTGCCGGCCTTGTTGGCCTTGGCCGAGACGGAAGTGGCGCCGGTGCCAACAGCAGTGGCAGTACCATCACTGGCCATCTGGAAAGCAACCACACCGCCAAACGGACCCGCCGGGTTCGAGTTGGCAATCTTGGCCAGGCAGACATTGGACTGGCCATTCACCGTGCCCGTGCACGTGGTGCCGGCGGGCACGCTGACGGCCACGGGGAAGTCCATGTTGACATTGGCGGCGCGCTTGGCAATGATGCCCATCGACTCCAGGGCACGGCGCAGCACCGACGTGCCGTCGGGCGAGATCTCACCAAGCGTGCCGGGGACCTGCGTGGCGACATCCATTAGGGTGCCGTCGGCAAAGTTGCCGGTGCCCGTGGTGTCCAGGACAGCCTTGACGGGGCCAGCACCGTCCGTCGTGACAATGTGGTAGACGCCCGACAGAGTACCGTTGCCCGAGCTCGAGACCTGGGGCAGGTCGGCGCCACCCGACAGTTCCTGGGCCTGGGCGACCATGTCAAGGGTGTTCTTGCCCTGGCCCGTGGTCTTGCCGAGGCCGTTGGACTGGGCCTTGATGGAGCTGAAGACGGTGGTGTCGACTTCGGTCTTGGAGTTGCGGCCGGCGCCGGGCACGACGCCGCCCTGGATACCGATGCCGGTGGTGTTGCCGCCGGCGTCGCCCTGGATGGCGGCGATCTTGCCGTGGGCGGAGACGAGGGGCGACGAGGCCAGGGCGATGATGAAGACCTTGGAGAACATTTTGGCTGGTGGGGGGGGGGATATAAAAATAAGGGTAGATGTGGGAGAGTAAAGAAAAGAAGAACGAGTCAATCGTTTAAAAGTTGAAGTAGAGCTGAAAGTAGTAGTAAACTGCAGGTAGCACGAGTCAATCGGCTAAAGAAGTGAAAATGAAAAAGAAAGAGAAGAGAAGAAAAAGATGAAGTGGCTTTGTGATTGTCAGAAATGTTGTTGCTGATGAGGAGAGAGAAGGAAAGAATGGACTGAAGGGGGAAGACGACGAGGTGTTTTATACCTTTTTGACGTCTCGAGATCAACAACCTTGATAGAGTCTACAGACAGAAGAGAGAAGAGAGAAGAGAAAAGAGAGAGAAGAGAGAGGCTGGGGCACAATACGAGACAACATCGTGACGCCAAGACATGGCCGATGCTTTACTGGGAGGTAGGTGGTGGAGGAGAAGCAAGAAGCAAACAGGAGACAAACGGGACGTCTGTTTGGAAACAGCAGGCTGGCATAGACATGGGAGATCATGGCCATGTCGACTGTGTACTGCGTACAAGCGTGCATGCGAGCAAGCGATGCGAGAGGTCGGCAGTTGTGGGGAGGACATGCGAGAAGAGGACAAAGAAGGAGAGAAAAACACCACGGAGAACAGGAGAACAGCAGAACAAAACAAGAACAAAACAAAACAAAATCAAAACAAAACAAAACGGAGGCTGAGCGTCGTTCAGAGGTGCGACGTCTGAGGCCTGCAGCTGAGGCCTGGCGAAGAGCATGGGCCATGTAGGGCATGGTGAGGCTGTCGAATACGAAGAAAAAGCCTCTGGTGAAACAGCTTGATGAGCTTGACTTTTTTGACTTTTTGACTTTTTTCTCTTTTTTGTCATTTATTTTTTGACTTTCTTGTCTTTTTTGTTTTCTTGTCTGGCATTGACTTTTGCTGCTCTTTGTGAGGCCAAGCCGTGCCAGGATCGCCCAGGATCACTGGCAGGGATGTGATCTGTGATCTGTGATCTGGTTGAGTGGTGTCCAGCGATCCAGGGTGGTGATGATGGAGGGTCGTATGCACACAGTACGTCGTACTCCGTAGGGCAAAACCTGGCAAGGATGTCTCGGAGGATTCCCACTGCCGGCTGCGGCTATTGTGTGCGACTGCAACATTTTACTTTTATTTTTTACTGGATTTGGATGTAAGTGGCCGCCCTTACTCCGTACCTTCCCTCACCAGGTCGCCAGGCCTTGTTTGGGGCCCGAGCTTCTTTTTTCGTATAGTTGTCCTGCGGCGAACCGAGAGCGATGTGAAACGGGGGTCCCTCTTCTCCTTACGCAGTACAAACATAGAAGGGACGTGAGAGGCCAGTGGTGTTTATAATCGACTGGGGAGAGTGGCTGAGCCAAAGCGGCCAGGCGACTAGCGAAACGTTATTAGGAAGAAGAAGAAGGGAACGGAGAATAAAAAGAAAACGAGAAAAAAAAAAAAAAAAGACAAGAGTAAAGAAAATCTCCATACGAATAAAAAGAGAAAGAGATGCGAGCGATGCGAGAGCGATGCATGCAAGGCCATCACTGCAAAAAGAGGCTGTGTTGGACATGATACAATACCACTGGCTCTCCAAACAAAAACAGTACGTCGTACGTCGTACTGTGTAGACAGCACTTTACCTATTCCCCACACTCTGACCTCACACGCTTCACAGTTCACACCACCATCCCTGTCCACGCTCCTGCTACGATCCTAGCCCGCGATCCCCGACCAGACTCCAGAAAGACCAGGAAAAGCCGACAAAGGCCAAGGGACTGGGCGATCGCAGGTTGCTCTGCAGATGGGGATTCTGTGGTTCTCGATGTGGAGAAGAAGGCGCGGCAGAGCGAGATAACAAAAGTCTCCGCGCTTCGGCTTCTTCAATGCTTCTTGGCTTGAATTGACGAATATGAGGGCGGCACAAGACATGAGAGCAACAGCCACATCATATTTGAAACTTTGTAAGCCATAGATGATTTTCTTTTCTTTTCCTTCTTTTCTTTTCTTTTCTTTCCTCTTCTTTCTTTGATTCGTATTATGGCTTACTTTACATTGTCAGTGGTCTTTTGATATTTCCCTCGAGTTGTTTTAACTTATTTTACTTTACTTTTCCTATTCTTATAAGAATATTGATATTAACTTACCTATGGAGAATCGTCTCAAGTACCTCAGATGGCGATTTATTTACTTCTCATGCTACACCGCGATGCCTTTTCTTTTGACAGCCGTTTCTTATAATTGCCATTGTGTGCAAATCACAAAACAAGAAAACAAAAGGAAAGCCCCCAAAGCCCTCCAAAGACTCACAAAACTAAAACATGCAACACCGTTTCATACAATACACCCGCACAGGCCCTCGTCTTGGGTGCACCGTCAAGATACCCAACCCAGCTTCCAGGCTCGCCTTCCTTCCACCCAGACCCCTGGAGCACAGATCTCGCTCGGGAGAGGTCTCAGCCTCGCATCACTGCCCGAAATGGGAAATGTTGCGAGAGAGGAGAGAGAAAGAAAGGAGGAAGAAAGATCTAACGGCTGTGCACAGTACTCCAAAGAAACATGCCCAAAGTCCACGACTGGCCGGCCCCAGCTCAAAACATTTCTCTCCTGTCTCAATGTGCGCCACATTTTTTCCTCGACAAAAACCCCTCTTTCGCCTCTTCACTGGCCGACGTCGACCGTCACGTTTCATGTTCTCGTGTCGAGAGTAGAGAGTAGAGGGGGAGACTGTGGATTTGGTAGGAATGCTGTGCTGGGTCGCTGTGGTCTGCGGTGGATTAGTCAAGTCTAAAAGGCCCCCTTTGTTGAGCACTGAGCAAAGGTCCGAGGTCCACATTCCAGTCAAATGATATCCCATCCATACGACGTGCACGTGGGGCAAGGTCAAGTCACAACATGCAGTCTCTTGTTCCAAGGTGGGTGTATCTCCATTGAGGTTTTGTTTCATTTCCAAAAAAGGTATCAAAAAGTCTATTAAAAGCGGTGTTTCTTCAGTACCGTCAAAAGGCAATCTTTTAGATCGAGTGGCACAAAGGCTCAAGTGGCTCAATGTGTGAAAATGCAAAGTAAATGGCTCAGGCTGTTGTAGTTTTTCAAAAGCAAGAAGCGCAGGAGTAGTGGGGAATCAAGTGAGAAAAAGGAAAAAGGGACAACGCTGTGCTGCTGTGGACAAGAGACGTCTACTGCGACCCCTCCGAGGGCTCGCCCGTCTTCTCGTTGGCACCGTTGGGCAGCAGAATGTCCTCCAGCACACCGTTGGCCTTGCCGTTCTGGCTGGCCATGTAGGGGCTGTTGGGGCTCGTGTGCAAGAAGAAGCGGTGGGCATCTTCGGTGAGGCCGCTATCGTCGACAACGTCGCCGTCCTTGCCGTGCACCTCAGCCTCGCGCTTGGCGCTCTCGCGGGCTTCCCAGTCGGCGCGCATGTCCTGGATCTTGGCCTTGGCATCGAGCTCCGGGTTGTAGTACTTGCCCACACCCCAGAGACGCTCCCACAGCGACAGATGCGTGGGGTGGACAGCAATGCCGTGGTACTCCGACTCGCGGCCGTCCTTGATGTAGCTCCAGCGGCGCTCCTGCTCCTTGAGGTCGAGACCGGTGGTGTCCGGCAGCCAGACCAGAGTCAGGATCATGCCGGCCAGACCGAACCAGGGCACAACGTAGAACTTGGTCTGGGTGTCAATGTAGTTGTAGAGCACCGAAGCCAGCAGGGCACCCGACTTGCCAATGCAGGCGGAGAAACCGTGGGCGGTGGCGCGGATGGGCGTGGGGAACACCTCGCCGGCGACGAGGAAGGTGACGGAGTTGGGCCCGAACTGGTTGAAAAAGGACGACAAAAAGTACATGGCCTGGAAGGCGTGGATACCCGAGAGACCCGAGTAGTACTTGTAGTGGAAGGCGGGGACAACAAAGAAGATGAAGCACATGAGGAAGCCAACCTGCATCATCATCTTGCGGCCGTACAGCTTGTTGTCGATGAGGAAGCAGGCCAGGTAGTAGCCAGCGAGCGAGACAATGCAGTTGCAAATGTTCCAGACCCAGGTGACCATGACGCTCTTCGGGTTGTCGGCAATGACGTTGATAAACTGGCTCTGGAACAGCTTGTTGCCGTAGAAGAAGACGTCGTTACAGAACCAGGTGCCGGCAGTAGCGAGAATGCGGCCGCCAAAGTGCTTGAAGATGGTGCGCAGCGAGTTGACGTCGTAGCCGCTGACGTTGTTGCGCTTCTTGACGAGCTGCAGCTGGCGCGAGGCGTTGGGCATCTTGTAGGTACGGTAGTAGACGAGCCACAGCGTGCCGACGGCGGGGAAAGCAAAAGACAGGCGGTAGGTCCACTGGACAGACGACAGACTGTACGGCGGATCGCCATCACCGTGGTGGAGGATGAGCAGCAGGATAATGAGCAGACCCTGGTTGACCAGCTGGCCCCAGCCCTGCATCAGGAAAGCCATGGTGACCTTGCGGCCACGGTGCAGACGGTCGTCGCGGGTCGACAGCTTGCCGGCACCGACGGCGGACTCCATGGAGGAGGTGGCCGTCATGGGGTACTCACCACCGACACCGTACGAGTAGAAGAAGAGCGACCAGGCGTAGCAGATAACCCAGCCCTGCAGGGTCAGGCCCCACGAGGCCGTGAGCATCAGCAGACCGACGAACATGATCAGGGCGTCCTGGATCAGACCCCAGCGGCGGCCAATCCAATCACCGATGATCTAACGGGTTAGCACTGTGAACAGAACCATACTTTTGAGTCATTGAAAAGAGAGGAGACGTACACCAACGGAAACCTGACCAAACATGATACCAATGACCTCGAGGTAGGTCACGGCAGCGATCCAGTTCTTGTTGCAGACGGTGGCCTTGCTGCCCCAGCACTGCGGCCAGGCGGCAGCGAAGAGGGGCGACAGGTTACCAATGGAGAAGAGGACGTAGCCCTCCAGACCAAGACCGGCACCGGGCAGAACGGCATTGCGGAAGTACCAGGTCACGGGGCCCAGGGGATCGCGCTTAAACAGGCTCCAAGTGGCCTTGAGCTCACTCAGAGCCTCGGCGTTGTTGACCTTGTTGACGAAGCCGATGCGCTTGGTGAGCGGCAGATCGGCCCAGTAGGTGCCGGACTCGTCGAAGCTGTCGTCGGGGTGCGTGATGTACTTGAAAATCTCGCGCTCCTGCTCCTCGGTGTAGAGACCCTCGGGGCCCATGGGGTAGGTCTCGGTCTCGGCGCCGGTCTCGGGACCGTGGGGCACGGGGATCTGGCCAATGACGGCCGAGTGCACCTGCTGGTGCTGGATGTAGCCGGACATTGTGAAGGTTGGGGTGTGATGGGATGGGAGAGTGAAAAGAGAGCAAAAGAGAGGAGAGAGAGAATAAAGACGAAAAGAGAAGAGAGAGAAAGGACGGAGGACTGTTTATACAGTCAGAATCCGTTGGCGACCGTTGTGTCAGTCTCGCGTGTGACTTTTCTGCTGAGGCGGTTGGGCAATTGGAGACGCAGTGAGCATCCTGGGGAAGAAGAGAGGAAGCAAAAAGAAGGACAGGAACAAAGCAGAGATGGCGATGGGAGCTTGATATACTTTTTGGCTCGTAGATGGAAAGATGGGACCATGTCTCGGCGGGCAGTAGCTCGGTTTCCCTTTTCTGGGCGTTTTCCCAGCAAAACTCATGCTGTCAGTCTTTCTTTCCTTTTTTTCCTTTTTTTCCTTTCTCGGCTGTGTTGGCGTTGGTCTTTCTGATTTTTTTTCTGCTCGCTCTTGCCTTCCAGCGTCTGGAGCTAAGCAAGCGTGGGCGCGGGCTAGGAAGGCGCGTGTGGCGACCGCCCGTGGGGCTGTACCTCCCAGCCAGTCAACAGCATACGGAGTACACGACGGTCCTCCGCTCCTTCCTTTTGGCTGTCTGGATCTTCATGTTCTTTCCCTGGGTTTGCAGACAAGCCCTTCGTGCCTTCCCTCGTGTAAGCCCGCTGGATCAGCCGAGACACGTCCACTACAAAGCAAAGTGCAGGCGTTTGGCGGCTGACACAGCGTACTCCAAAGGTACTGCATGCCTCTACAAGTCTGTGGTTGTACAGTACTCCCCGTAATCTGTCCAATTTACCCTCGACAGAGTTCGCATGCGATGAAGAAACGTCAGGATCTACGTTTACCGTTGACGCTTGTGCTCCGTGCTCTGCCGCAGATGTCCATGTTTTCCCTACCGACAGCTGGGTGGGTTCCTTCCCACCACCCAGGACCACTTTGACAATTGGCCCGATTGGGAAGTCGGTCGGTGACGAATTTGATCCTATGGTACGACGCAGGGAAGCAGCGTGCTCTTGTCGGAGGAAAGAGCTTTGGTGCTCATGATAGAAACCGAGATGTGGAAGGTGCGGCGAACAGGGAAAGAAACAAAAAAAGTTCAAAAAAAGAAAGAGCGTCCGAGTCAGACACACTGCCTGGGTCCCAGCGAAAAACAGCCCAAAAAGGCTAGAGCGCTCGTCAGGCTGGGCCTCCGCTAAGCGCTTTCGTCCGCACATCGCCTCGTTCGCCTGCCGGACTAGCAAGGGGCCACGGTTCCCACGGTTCCACCAGACTTTTGCTGTCAGGAATTGAGCAAGTTGCAGCTGCAAACGATGTTGACGACTGCAGCACATGCACACACTTCATATGTCGTAAGGGAGCACAGTCGACGTACTTGAAGTCAGCTTGCGCGAGTCTGTTACCATGGGCGAGTCGCTCTTGCCTCAATTGATACTGTGGCGCTCCTTGTGCTTTTACGGGTCGGTCCTTCTTGTGTTGCTGGCTCTCGCGCTCTTTCCCAACGGCGCATCTGTTGACCCTGCATCGCGCTTTCCTCATTTCCTTCTTTCCCACTCCTTCCCGCAATAACTCCTGCACCTAATAGCAGATCTTACTCTTCTCGCCGATGTCCTCGAGTCGACATTGGTCATCCTGCACGCTTGTTATGCGGCAATGCGCATGTTTCGTTGTCTTATCACTTCATTTTCTACTCAACCGCCGTAACCCATAACCCTGGCTTTCCGAAAAGAGTCTCTGCTCGCGTGCCCCTCTTGTCGTTCAGAAAGTTCAGAAACCCTCGTCCGTCATACGAATCTTTCTCTGCATCTTGTCGTGGCCAAGAAACCACCAGGGAAAGAGCCAAGAGTCGCTCCTGCCTTCCCTCTACTTCGTACAACCTCCCCTCCTACCCCCACTCCATATCTTTAGCGTTCCGTCTTTGCTCTTTCCTTCCTCGACGGAATTGTAGATTAGCGGGTCCAGGCCCGGCATCTCACACGCCATCCCAGGTTTTCAGATCTGTCGACCAATCAAAGTGCCGGATCTACACACGTGTGTCAACGAGAGGGCCGCAAGGCTTCCCCCGCGCAAAAGTACGGAGTACCACTCTGCATGTGGACCCTTTGCTAGAGAACCAGACCAGCCCAGACTAACTCGTATGAGGAGGGGAGACCTCTGCAATAGCAACTCAGAGTCGATAATCGAGCCCACGTGCGCCCTCTCTGATCTTGGTTAGGGGTACTTTGGTGCGCACCAAGTTTTGGAGAGACAGAATGTATCCTGGGAGGAACTTCTCTTTTGGGACTGTGTCGACGACCATCTAGCCAGCCAGACTCGCTCTTTCCATCGTTTCTCCCCTCTCACCATTGACTCTCAACTGCTGCGAATTGGGCAATCACGATTCAGGGTCAACGCTAATTAAAACATTGAATTGCGGGAGAGTCGAGTGCCCTCAATTAAGTACAAACCCGTATAATTTATTTGGCCTCGCCTCGCCTCGCTCGCACTCCGTCTTCCGTCCTTCGGTCGTGTTTCTGTTCTTTTGTTCTTTGGTTCTTTTGCCTTGCCGTTCCAGCCGGCGACTCCATCAATGGAAGCCACTCTCGAAGCCGGTGAGCATTTTTCTGTGGTCTTCAATTGAAGCTCAAGCCTGTGAGACAAAGAGGGCAGCCTTCGTGGTGAGCAAAAGGCCTTCTCGAGGTTTTAGGTCATCAGTTCGCTTGCACGTGTCGTAGCCCGGGGTAGGAGCACGTCGTCGCGATACGGCTTGCTATTGGTCCGTTTAACGTCCCCCTTTACGAGCATTTGCTTTATTTGGTCTGTTGGTGTCGTGTCTCGCCCTGTGTTGCTCATTGTCCCTTTTTGATTCTTTGGCGGGTGTACCTTGATTCTCCCGCGTGTGTCTCTTTGTGTTCGTTTTGTAGGACTCTCTCGCAAACAGCTGTCTTTTTGTGACCTCTTTTGATCGCTCAATCGCTTGGACAAACACCGAATGGTAAGGACATACTTATTTTTTGTGTCGGTTTGGCCGTCCATGTCGTAGGAGAAGAACCTACTTACAGCGAGTGAGACGCCCGTTCCCTGCTTTTTTTGTGTTCTATCCCGCCTGATGTTGCCTCTAGATTGTCTTTTTATCAACACAAACATCCCGTAGTGTTGCACATAATTTCTGTCTTCTGTCTCTGTCTTTCTTTCTCTATCTTTCTGCCCGTCTGTCGCCTGTCGCCTGTCTTCTGTCTTCTGTCTTCTGTCTTTTCTAAAAGTTCTCTCCGTCACGCCGTCGTTGATGACATATCTCTTGGCCATTCTTGGCTTCACATCCTCCCATCCAACAAAGACGTCACTGGTCACTGGCCACTGATCGATAAATCATTATTGGCAAAAGAAGAAGAAAAAACAATTGCCACAATCCCCCCCCCCCCCCTGATTCCCATCCCATCAAAGCGGCTTCCCGCCCATAGTCTTGGGCGACAGGTCTTGGCGATGAGCACCGGGGGGTATCGTCAACCTCCCCGTCGCAACCCACAGCACCATCGTCACTTTCCTGGGCAAAGCTTGTTGGGCGACAAGCTTTGAGCAAATCTCAATGGCACGGTTGCCACGACGGGAGATACACAGATGGGCTGCTTTGGTGTCTGGGCAGGCCAAGACTGGGGAGGGAAAGGGTATGAATCTTCGAGTGGGAGGAAGAAAGCAACGATAGATGCACTCGTAGCACCGATGCCCAGACCTCGTGCCGACGATGCAACCTCTTGGTATTGAAACGAAGTGGTCCTTTGTCGACGAGGAAAGCCGGTCTTCACAATAACCCTTTCCCACCAGCCCACACCACCCTCATTACCTTTTCTCTGCACTCGATGTTTAGTCCTTTTCGTCTCGTCCTCTCATCGCCCCGGAGCTGTGCATGTACTGTTTTCAGCAAGGCTGCTTGGCTGACGATGAAGAAGGAAGAGGCGTGATATTGCCCAGCCATGCCTGACTCTGAAGCCACACCCCCCTTTCCCCTTTCCCACGATCTCTCACTCCCCCCCCCCCCCCCCCCCTGCCGACCTGCCGGTGTCCCCCGTTCCGCCACCGACGGGGACCCATCCAGATTGCGAGCTTAGCGCACGTTTTTTGTTCTTTGCCCTTTTGTCGTGCAGCCGTTTTACCCCTTTATATTTGCTCTTCCATGCTGCATCTTACCGTACCTACATGACAAGAAAAGCCAAGACGCGTCCTGCAGCTCTCCCATGACGCCGTCGCCCTCATTTCACCATCGGCTCGGAAGTTAAGGGCGGCTCCCCACCCCTTGTGTGTAGAATATCAATGTCCTTTTTTCAGTATTCCTTTTATTGACTTTATCTCCTCGCCTTTTCTACTTTATCGATTTTATCGATGCTCGTCATTTTTCTATAATATCAATTTTTATATCAATTTATCGTTTGATCGTTTGATTTGTTTTTCTTATTGTTTCATTTTCAACGCCACTTACTTCGTACACGACGAAACTAGCAGAGTTTTTTGAACGTCGTCTCCTCCGTCTCCCTTTGTTTACTTACACCACCTGCAGTATCGTATTTCTCTAGTTCTTCCATTTCCACTACAGTTCCACATTTCCGTCTACTTTTCCTTCTTCTTGTTCGTTTCGTTCTTCGTCTTACTTCTCGTCCGGTCCCCATTTTCCTACATAACAAGTCCTAATACCTTATTTCATTAAACGACAGACGTCGTATTCCGAACTCCGTCCATGTCCATGTCCATGCTTGTGCCCATATTTATGCCCATGTTCATGCCCACGAGGTTTCAATACGCGGTTTCCTATTCAGGAGACTGACCGAGATGCTGCCCGTTTTGTGGACTTGCACGACTCCATCCTAGCTCCGTAGTTGTTCTTCTTTCTTTCCTTCTTTCCCCTCTTTTCCCTCTTTTCTTGTCTCTCCCCATCCCACAAAACGGGTTACCGAACAACCTTTTGTCTGCTGCACGTCGCATGCCACCGACGACTGGACCGAAGCGCAGGAAAGGAGCATCATCGGAGGCACAAAGCATGTGGGGGCTCCATGCATATGCGCCTGGCAAGCTTTCTTGTCCTGCATTTCTTTCTTTCTTTCTTTTCTTTCTCGCTGCAGAGAGCCCGCACTCTCTTACCCTTAGTGTGACCGACCACGCAGCTTGGTTATGCTCTCCACGTTTTTCTTCTTCTTCTTTTTTCCTCTTTCTTTCTTTCTCACGTCCCATCCCTGGTGATCAAAAGCCCTGTGTATGCAACGGACATGGCCGACAGAGGTTAGTTGCTCTGCAGCTGAAGTTTAAGTTTTTTTTACACGAACCATCATTCGTCCACAAGGAAGATCATTTCCTTCTTCTCCCTCCGAATAGACCTTATTGCCGCATGGTGGTTCCCGTACGAGGGATATGCTTGCATGCAACAAGCTGAGGTGCGTCGCCTCTCGTCTACCTGGTAATATGCCCTTGCTAGGGCTGTTTGGGCTGCGTGGAGTGCGAGCTGTGTTTCTCTGTTTTTTATTGCCTATTTTCAGTCATGGCTGTTTCTTAATTCTACATCCGTGACCGAGACGCAAAAGTGAGACCAAGAGGAGAACAAAAATAGGCGCCGCTTATTCTTCCTCATCTTATTATTTACCCTTTTCCCTTTTCCCTTTTCGTACCTGACCGCCATGGACCCCCTTGACCTTCCTTGACTCTCCGTGACCACCCTTTACCCTCCTTTACCATCCCTAACCCACGCGCTCGGTCAGGATGTGCTCCTTACACTTTTATTGCACGATGCGTGCATCGTAGCATCGTAGTTCGTAGTATAGAACCTTTTGGACTGGCACATGCGACCCTGTGGGCGTGGGCGTGTGCGTGTGAGTGTGGATGTAAGTATGTGTGCACTCGTTATGCGTGTGCGTCTGTCAGTCAGAGGTAATAGTAACACGTGGTGTGTTGGACACGGCACGGCAACACGGCACACAAAAGAAGCACGCAACAAGCACACACGAGAACTCAATATACACGGGAGGCTTGTGTTTCATCTTGAGATGTGTTGCCGTCGTACGTCACAAAGGGACAGAGTGCGGCAACCAGAAAAGATGAAGCACACGATGTCAATGAGGTTGAACTCTTGTCTGTCGAGGCTCAACAACAAGCATTTCGGGGCCGCGGTAGGATGCAGCTTGGCACCTTGGCAAAACAGCACGTGGATGATGGATTGATTTTTTCTCTCATAAGCTAACATTAACACACATCATACACCGTTACATCATACACATTACGAGGGTTCCGACTAGAACCGTGGAAACATCCCCTCGAGCCAGATATCGCCCCAGCCGACGGCCGTCTGCGCCAGCACCGACTCGACCATGCCCCAGGACGGGCGGTCGCCCTCGCCGGCGTCCGGGATGCCGCCAACATGCCGTCCGCCCATCATGCCGGCCTCGCTGGCTTCCAGGCGGGACGCCACGGCCGCCCGTAGGACACGCACCAAGTGTGCCACTCTCCCAAAGATGTCGTCAATCTGGCGCTGCGGGCCCTGCCACAGCCCTCTCCCTAGACCGGCGGCAGCGCTCTTGAGCCGTTCGGCGAAACGGTCGAGGACGTCCAGCAAGTCGACGGTGGCGCGGACAGAGCGCGTGTCAATGGACACTTGTACCAACGGAGCGAGAGGCGGTAGGGTCGACAGCCGGACTAAGGTGACAATGGCGCGGGACAGCTGGGCCCAGACCATAAAGGAGTAGCCGGCAAAGGCGGTGGCAGGGACGCCTTCCAGCAGAGCATCGCACAAGGCACGGATGGCATGGACGGAGCGCCAGTAGCACTGGACGCGGTCAATGTCCGAGGCGGTGTCAGCGGCGGCGTGGTCTGAACTCTCCGAGATTTCTGTGCTTTCTGTGCTTTCCGCTGCTTCGGTGGCGGGCGGCACGTAGTTGGCCGAAAAGGTCATCTCGTTCAGGCTGAGCTCGACAAACTGCTCGTGGGCTTCGAAGATGGCAGCCCAGAGCTGGGCCTGCAAGTCCTGGCCCTGGTCCAGGTCCAGATTCCGGGGGGTTGTGGGAGGAAACTGCGGCCGTCTTGCTTTCAGCTCCTCGAGCTGTGTCTGGAAGGCTTGGGTAATGTAGAGCGGCAATGCAGCCTCGTGCTCCCGAGCATGGATGGCGCGCTGGACAATCTGCTGGAGACGGACTTGGTACGCGAGGACGATGTCGCCTGGGCAGACAGAATGAGCCTCGACCGCACGCAGGCAGTCGTCCATCTGCGGTGTCCAGCGCATGCCGTCAATCTGTACAAGGTAGATGGAGGTTCTGCAAGGTTGCAAGGTTAGCTGTGGGAATAACTGAAAAAAAAAAAAAAAAAAAAAAAAAACATGGCAGAGGTAACAGAGGCAAGGGCCACCCACGAAGACGTAACGAGAAAGCAGCCTAGGACAGCACGTTGCTTCTCGAGCATCTCCTCCTCTTCGGACTGAAATGTGTCCTTCTCTTGGTCGTCATCGTCGCTGTCGTCGACTGGTTCTTGCGGGTATCCCTTTGAGTCGCACTTGTCATTGCTGCTGGTGTACGTTGTCAAGAGATGCTGGTCCACGGGCAGTGGCTTATTGAGCCGCATATCACAGACAAGCGACAGTGCCATCATGGCAAGCCGTGAAAGTGTTCCGCTGCGGCTAACCATGGGATCTGAGCCCCAGGAAATGAAGACAAGGAGACCCAATAGCAGATCCAGGCTGGACTGGTTGTCCACGAGCATTTCCCTGGCCAGCAGTTCCTTGATGGCCCGGCCTTGAGCAGCCTTGTCCCGGACAGTTGTGGTCGTGACGGCAACAATGCAGCGAAGAAGAAAGGGTCTGTGCTGCTGGAGTCGTTGCGACGTCGTTTCTGGTGGAAACGACAGGAATGGACAGAAGGGCAAGAAAGTAGACCGAAAGACGGTCCATGCATTCTCGAGTGCCTCCTTTGAGAGTGACTCGTAGACAACAGCGGAGCTGGCCGGTGTGACGGATGCTCCTTTGGAAGTATTATTCGTGCTGTTGCTGTTGCTGCCGTCTGCCGTCGCCGGACTCGACAGAGAAACAGGCGTGTGCTGACACTGTGGCCGGTTTGATGCTGATGTTGGCTGTGCTGGTGGCAGCGGCAGTTGGTCAATCACGGCCCCTCGTAAATGCTCGTCCATTCTCCCACCAAAGATGTCGCGTAGTGCAGCAGCCGTGGCCGGGGCTGGTGCTTGCGTGACCGACTGCAGCATCGACATGATGCCGTCGAGCTTCTCTTCAATGTTGGCGACTCTCTCGTTGGAAGCGGCCGACGCCAATGTTGCAGAAGAGGAAGAGGCTGCCTTGGGCCTGCTCCGTTTCCGGATGGCCTCAGACGAGTGGCACGTCTTTTGCAGCCGATGGCATCGCTCGCAGCCGTCGCCGTCCGGCCGTGAGACGCATCGGCACTTGGCCTTGAAGCAGTGGAGGCAGGCCTGGCCGTAGGGCGCCGAGTGGCTGGGCCCGCGGGACGCCGAGTCCTCAACGGAGCGGCGGGAGGGCATGGTATCACTCGGGTCTGGTGACGTCCCCAAGAGTGAGTTGTGAGTTGTGAGTTGTGAGTGTGGGTGTGGGTGTGAGTGTGAGTGTGAGTGTGAGTGAGAGTGTGAGTGAGAGTGTGAGTGAGGTTGAAGTGATTAGTCAGCCGGAGTTGGCGGATTGCGGCGATGGGCAATTAAATGAAAAGGCGGCCACCTCAATGCTTTTCAACGACCAACAACAGACAGTAAAATGCAATAAAATACGCAGTCGATGTAGTGTGACATTCTATAGAAGCTGTACTGTGCTCTCTTTTCTTGAGTCAAGGTGAGTATTCTGGCCGTTCTTGGTAGTCCTTTATGAGGCCTTCCCCAAGTGCGGAGTTTTCAATTCCGAAATCCGGTCCACACAAAATCCGCCATGTCCAGCTTCGCGTTGGTGCAAGTATGGTTGTCGACAGATGGCCGGACCCGACTGCTTCTCTCTGGGAGGATATACACTTGTGATTTGATTACCTTTATTCACGGTTGACGTTCAGATTGATGGAGTCAAAGAACACTCTATTTGTACACGCATGCAAATCAAATGCAAGCCAACACCGACAAAGACACAAGACAGAAGACGTCTAATGACTGAAAAACAAACAATAGAAATAGATAATGAATGCTCGCCCTATCTTTCCCTTTCCCTTTCCCTTTCCCTTTCCCCACTTACCGTCTACAGCTTCTGGTACTCCAGCTTGCCCTCCAGCTTCTTGCTCTCGGCAACCTTGCGCACTGCCTTGTTGAAGTCGTCCTGGTTGACGGCGTCCCGGTAGTCCTTGATGGCAAAGAGGCCGCTATACTGTTAGCAGTGAACAATTTAATCTGAATAATCTGCACAAAGTAGGGATGGGGGACGTACGCTTCTGTCACAACGTTCCGCAGATCGGCGCCGTTCAGGCCGTCGCTCATCTTGACCACGCTCTCAAAGTCAATGTCGCCCTCGGTAACCACACTCGCCGCATGGATCTTGAGAATCTCGAGCCGGCCGACCTCGTTGGGCAGGGCAATCTCAATCTTGCGGTCCAGACGGCCCGCACGCAGCAGCGCCGGGTCCAGGGTGTCGGGCCGGTTGGTGGCCATGATGATCTTGGTCTTGCCGAGGTAGTCAAAGCCGTCCAGCTGGTTGAGCAGTTCCATCAGTGTGCGCTGGATTTCACGGTCGGCCGACGTACCCTCAGAGAAGCGGCGGCCGCCAATGGCGTCGATCTCGTCCATGAAGATGATGCAGGGCTCGTGCTCCTTGGCGTAGCCAAACATTTCACGAATCAGCCGCGCCGACTCGCCAATGTATTTGTCCACAATGGCCGACGACACCACCTTGAGGAAATTGGTCTCCAGAGAACTGGCCACGGCACGCGCCAGCAGCGTCTTGCCTGTGCCGGGCGGGCCATACAGCAAGACACCCTTGGGCGGCTTGATGCCCACTCTCAGAAACAGCTCAGGATTCTTCAGGGGCAGCTCAATCACTTCGCGCAGCTCGCGGATCTGGTCGTTGAGGCCGCCAATGCCCGCAAAGTTGACCTGCCCCGGGTCCTCGAGCGACATGTTGTACACCAGCGGGTCGACCTCGCGCGGCAGCATGCGCATGATTGTGAGTGTGGTCATGTCCAGCGCCACACGCGTGCCCTGCTTCAGCTTGGCCCGGTCGACCTTGGACCGGCACCCCACGACATAGCGCGGGCCCGACGACGCCTTGACAATGAACCGCTCTTCGTCTAGCTGTTTCAGCACCTCGCCAATGATTTGGCCGACACTCTGCAGCGCCTTGATGTTTTCTTCGGTTTGGTCGTAGTCGCGTTGTAAGCCCTTGATCTCGAGGCGCAGGTCCTTGAGCTTGGCCTCCCACTCGCGCGACTCAATGAGCCGGTCTTTGAATTGCGACAAGGCGTGTTCGCGCTCCTGGTCGGCCATTGTTGTGTGTAGCCGTGGGGCGGGTGATGTGAGAGAAAAGAAGGAGAGGGAGGAGAGGGAGGAGATGTCGGAGGCGAGGGGTCGATGAAGGAGAAGGTCGACGTCGCGATGGATGGATGAACTCGACGATCGATTCCGTGTTAAATGCCGTCGATGAATGCAAAATGGAATTGTCGTCGCTCGTACCGTCGTCGATGTGGTTGTGGTGGATGGGGAGGCAATGATGTTTCGAGGTGGCAGTACTGGTGATGTTTGGCTGCGGGCGGCGAAATGGCGTCGGTCAACCGTGGACGCTCGTGGTCGCCCAGGGAAAGAGCTTACCTCAAGCTTCTGCTGCCTTGCGCCTGTTTGGTTTGGCCGGCGCGGGCTGGCGTGGGCTGGCGTTGCTGGCGGTACCTGAAAGGAGCTAGTCCTGATTTGGACAACTGTCAGTGGCGGACTGGCAGCCGTGCAGACGGAGCGCAGGTTTTGCCGGTCCGTCAACTGGTGAGTGCAGAGTGCCAGAAGGAGAGAGGATTACATAAGGTGGGAGGACTGAGAGACCCACTTTTACATCGACGCCTGCTTCCAGGCGCATCCCGCCAAAACTGCATCACGACGAGTGACGACGTATTGAGACACATTGAAAAGACGCGAACAAGACGACGACCACCACGACGACACGACGACAACGGCGACTCTCACGACACGCGTCTGGCTGGACTAGACCATTCTACTGAAACCCCACCTCCCCTCAATTCCCCGGGTGAAAGCCCTCCGTCGTCATCATGTTGTTCTTCAGGTGAGTTCTCACAAAGCGATGAGTGAGATGAGATGAGTGCGCCGTGGTGATACTAACCACGACCCGTGTGGACTGCAGCTTCTTCAAGACCCTCATCGACACAACCGTCACCGTCGAACTCAAAAACGACATCCAGATCCGCGGCACCCTCAAGAGCGTCGACCAGTACCTCAACATCAAACTCGATGACATTACCGTTGTCGAGGAGATTAAATATCCTCACCTTGTACGTGCTCTCCCCTAAATCTACTTGAGTCTTTTGGAAGCCCACTTCTAACGACGCAGAGCGCCGTCAAGAACGTCTTCATCCGCGGCAGCGTGGTGCGCTACGTCCACCTGCCCGCAGCTGCTGTCGATGTCCCTCTGCTCGAGGACGCCACACGGAGAGAAGCGGCCAACAATGCACCAAAAGCTGCCGCCGCCGCAAGGTAGTCGGTGGTGTAGGTGGTGTGAGGTATATTGATGGTCGAGGAGTGGTGGTCGAGGAGTGATGGGATGGCCGGAAGAGCCGCCCAGCCTGTCTCTATTTAAAAGCGAAAAGCACATTTAAACATAAATACAACATAATCATCTTGCCTGTGCCCAAATACATGAGTGTGTGCGGGTATTGTAGTATGTAGTGCCATTAAGTTATGTGCTAGTCATTTTGAATCGTGTTCGTTACAATATAATACAACGCCGCCGAACACAGTTCCGGGCACAGTCACCAATAGGCAACACCGCCCTGGCCGTCTTTGCCTTCCCAGAGCTTGCCCTCCTTGCCTGCCTTTGATGTCTGGTCGCCTTCTGACAAAGTCTGCACGACACCGCCTTTCCGCCGCTCGGCCAGCCACCGGTCAATCCATGCCTTCATGCGTTTGCGGGAGATGTCGCTGCCCACATTCACAGTCGGCACGACCTTGTCGATGCGCAGTGCCATGAGAAAGACGGCCAGCTCGCGGAATGAGCTGTGCTCGCTGTAAGGTACGCCCAAGCAGATGGCCTCTTGCGTGCTGCCGCGCTGTGGGACGAGGTCGCGGACACCGAAACGCGTGCGCCAGCCAGCGCCGTGGAGAAGAGTGGTTGTTGCCAGTGTTGAGGGCGAGAGGGAGGCCGAAGGCGTGGCGGCGGCTGCGTTCGCCTTGGCAGCGGAGGAAGCTCCGCCGCCAACACTCCCCGCACCCGGCGCGGCCGCTCCAGACGCCTGTGCCGGACGGTAGTTCCACCCCGACGGCCGGAACCCGACGATGCGCGAAAAATGGCCCTTGTACCCCTCCAGGTACTCGGCCAGCGTCTCGGCCCGCAGCTCCATCAACATCTGCATGTGCACCTGTGCTTCGGTGGCATCGTTCGTCATGAGTGCTGTCAGCTCCGGATCGCCCAGCTGCGAGACGATCTTGATCTTGGCGGGCGACGCATAGATCTTGGAGCCCAGGGCCTGGGCAATGGCCTTGCAGATGCGTTCTTTGCCGATGCTGTAGGTGCCGCAGACGACCAGCAGACGTTTGCGGTCGCGCGGTGGAGGCCGTCGACCAAGGGCGGCCAGCGCGTCCTTGGGCGGTGGCACGGCGAGAGGCTCTTCCACCAATGCATCGGTTGTACTGGTTGTGCTGTATGTACTGTTTGTGCTGTTTTGGCGCTTGAAAAAGTCCTTGACGTTCCCGCTGCCGTCGCCGGTACCCGCCTCGCGTCTTCGCAGCGCCTTGTCCCACTCGCCTTCTTCGCCAGCCCGCAGGCTGCGATCGAGGGTGGCACACAGCGTCGCACACGCCTGAATGACATCGTCTTGGGGCGGGAACGAGTACCGCGGGTTGAGGTAGGTCGTGTCCAGGTAACAGACATCGATCCGCTGCTGGCGTTTCTTGCCGTGGCCCAGCCTGCTGTCCAGCACATCGGGCGCCAGCAGCGGGTGGTCCACGTGCGCACGGCACGCCCTAAAGTCACCACAGTGCAAGATGCGGTGGACACGCCCGGTCGGCCGCATGGTTTTCTCAAACAAAAATAGGGAGCTGCCAGGGCAGTGGTTCGCCGGAATCATGGTGACACGCACATCCTCGATGCCCGGAACGTCGACCGTCTCTTCAAAGTCGAGCGCCACAACATACTGGGCAGCCGTGCCCAACTGGCTGCGCACAAGACTGGCCGTCACTCTGGAGCAGTAGATGGGGCCGTGGCACCATTTTGCTGTCAAGCCAATGTAGTGGTCGCTGTGGAAGTGGCTCAAAAAGTAAGCGCGGCAGCCCTCGACGGCGCCGTACCGGAAAGCGTCGACACAGATCGAGAAGCCGGGCATGATTTTGTAGAAAGGACAGGTGCGCTCGTAGGCCGGTTTGCCGCGAGAAGCAACCTCGGACGCAGCGGCTGTGGCCCAGGCCTCGTCTTCCGCGTGGCCCGACATGAGTTTGGCGAAAGCCGAGCCGGGGCCGTTGGACGAGGACGAGCCTGGACCGCCAAAGGCAACAGGGTTGGCCTGGCCAGGCCGAGGTTGGGCGGTCCGCATGAAGCGTTTGGAGAGGCCGGATATAGATGTGGTCGACTTGGGTTCTGTTGTGGGAGGTGTAGTCGTAGGGGGTGTAGGTGTATTCTTCGTGGTCTCTGTCGGTCGTGGTAGCGGTGGTGGTGGTGGTGGTGGTGCGTCTGTACTGCTGCCGCCGCCGGTCAACCCATCCAGGCACGCATTGACGTGTACCGTGGCCTGGTCGGAGGTCTTGCCAGCCAAACTGATACCACAAATGGGACACCCGTCGGCTGCACCGTCGCCTGCACCGTCGCCTGCGCCCTCGCTGTTTCCACGATCCTCCACCACCATAGCACTGGCATCCGCCTCGAGCCGTGCCTGCGCCTCCATGTACTTCCGCTCGCGGAACTCTTCGCCTGCATAGGCAAAGTCGTCATCGTCGTCGAGATCCGCGAAACCGGCGAAATCGGCGTCGAGGTCGTTTTCGAGGTCGTTTTGGAGGTCGGTAATTTCTTCCGTTGTCTCGACTGTCTTCGTTGCCACATTGACAAACGTCTCGTCAAAGGAAGTGTGAGTCTCGGCTCGTCGTGGAGATGGTGTGATGACTTTGTTGTCGAGTGTCGGTGGTAGGAGTGGTTCGTTCTTGTTCTTGCTGTCGTAGTCGTCTTCGTCGTCGTCTGAATCGTCAACAAATGGTCCTCGCTGGGCCGTCTTGGCCGGCTGCTCATCGCTCAGCCTCTGCCGTTTGACAGGCCCTGTGCACTCGTTGAAGCGAGTGTCGTCGATGGCCTCGACTTGTTCTCCCTCCTCCATGACCAGAACATCATTCTCATCATTCTCCTCATTCTCTTCATTCGCCTGGCCCTGGCTCGCTGCCAGCTGCTTCAACACAGCCGCCGCTTCCGCCGAGCCTGCCACAAACATGGATTCTTCCGGCGGTGGCACCTTTTTGAAGAAACTCAGAATGCTCTTGTTCGGTGGACCCTTGGCTGGCTGTGGTCCGGCCATCTTGTTGCGTGCCGAAGCGGGCGACGAGCCCAGCTTCGTCTGTGTTTGTGTTTTCGTCTTTGGTGTATTTGCTGTTTTTGCTGCCGCCATCGACGTCATGGTCTTTTGCTTTTGGCCGGCCCCAGGCCGAGGCGCGACACGGGTCCTTGTTGGTGTCGGCATGTCGTAGATGTACAGAGTACTGGAGGTGCGTGTTGCATCGTCGTATTGTCGTGTCGCTGTCGCGATCTCTCGCAGTCAGTCGTGACGTGGCTACCTTTGCTACACTAGCCCAGGCTGCAGGCCGATTGCCAAAATTCTCGACTGACACGAACGCGGGGCGCGCGTGGTCACGTGGGTGGCCATCTTCAATTTAAGTACTCGTACGGCCTGCGTCGTAACGTGTTCCGCGTCATTACATAATCTCGTTCCGGCCTACAGCGCCCTACAGTGCACTTACAGGCCGTCCAGCGCTGTAAGCGTTGTCTTCAGGGCCTCTTGGATATAAAGTTCGACACCACATAAATCATCACCTGGCTTGTTTGATTTTATCTCGAAAACTAGCGGAGCTTTCTGAAGAATCTTTGTCAATGTTTCCAGTGAAGTGCTTGCCTTGTTTATTCCACCTTGATTTGGGCTTCCTTGACTCTTTGTTGTCTTTCGAGGACACAATCAGTCTGAGACTGTAGGCGAGCTGGCTGCCAATACTGGCCTTTCTCCAAGTCCCTCCAAACACGGCAAGTTTTGTAAATTGCATCTGCCAAAATCAAATTGTAGATGTGGATACCTTGTATAAAAGGCAGAGTACTCCGTATGGGCAGGGGAATATTGCTACTCATCTGCCAAACAACAGTCAACTACGGGCGATGCTGTGGAGAATGCCGCATAGTGGCCCGTGAGATGAGAACGAGGAGGGCAAGGGCAAGGAGGGCAAGGAGGGCAAGGAGGCCTTACGTGCTCATCTTATGACGATATCCTGGTTTCTGTTAAGAGGGAGCAATATCAGTAGGGCAATGGTGCTCGGCATGTCTAATGCATCCGAACAATCCAGTCAAAGCTCCGGGTAGGGCGTGGGGGCCAAGATGCAATGGGAAAACAGCGGAGGCGAGAGGGGAGGGGGCTGAGGAGAGGACCAGGCAACAGGACCTCGCTCATGCAAGTCATAGTTGAGGGTGGTAAAATGAGAGAGAAGGTGATTGATGAGCGGGTAGTGAGATGCAAAACAAATAAAGCGAGCCGAGGTCGATTAGAAATGTCTTACAGAGGCAGGGCGAGACGAGACGAGAGGGGAAGAGATCCGAGCAACTACGATGACGCACGATGAGCTGGGAGGGGGTGTGCAAGTACTCCGTAGATGAGGAAAAGTATTTGAGGACGCAGCCGAGACATGGTGTGTTGGAATACCTCTCACCAAACGTGTGTCAACTGGCAATCAATAGATCAATGGCAGCAAGAAACCGAAAATACTATTTAAGCAATAATTGTGCCATCGTGACAACATCAAGCTAGAGCTTACAACTTGGGATATGGCCTGCAGCTACGACGTATGTTGTCGTTGGTGGAACTCAAAAGTGAAGTGTGAAAAGGAGACCACGGTTGCGGAAACACAGTTGGACACAGCCAGCCAAAACTCTCCCCAAGACTGCGACCAAGAGAGGCCATGCCAGCCAAGTTGTGAGAGCTGTGAGAGCTGTGGTTGTGTGAGTCTTGTCTTGGACTGGTCTGGGATGTTGCTTTTCCATGGTTTTGCTCTTTATCATTTATTTTATATTTTGCTTCACAAAATCACACACAGGGGAAACGCGCGTGTGGGATGTGAAGAAGATTGACTGTTGACGACAGAGCCGATGCTCCGCGATACGCGTCTTGGCCGCAGTAATCACCGTTTTCCTTTTACCTGAGAAGACAGCGAATTTCGTTTATTCACGGTTTATTTCCTGCTTTCACGCCCTCTGTCCGTCTTCTGTATTCTGCGGTTGCAGTGGAACACCCATTTCCTGGGACCAGGGTGGCCAGGTCATGTATGTATGCACTGCAACTTTCGCCCTGCATGTTCCCCTGATACCCTACAACTGACGTAACTTCGAGAATTGTACGGGGTTTGCGCACAATTGCATCGCCTCACTTTTCATTGATACGAGGCCCAGGGGCACGATACATCCAATCACACAAATAGCGAGAGTGCGACGTGCTGTCATATCGTTAAGAGCGTCATGAAAAACGTGGTTGGGTTACATTCATCGCGTCTCATCATAATGTCAAGACCCTCACGAGTCACAACTGCAACACCACTGCAACAAATAGCTGATGAATCAAGTGCCGTAACAGGGCGAATATTGAGATAAAGTGATAGAGCATGTAGGCGGTGATCTCTCAGCTTTTCTTGCTTGCTTACCCTCAGCAAGCCACTTCCTTGCCATTTCGCTGACCGCTGTTCTTAGACCTTGATGTTGTGAGAGCTTATCAAGGCAAGTTACTCAGATACTGTTGAATTTTGAAAGAGAGTCTGCGGTAAACAGCGCGGGGAGAACAGTAGGCTCATATCTGTGGCTTTCTTTTGCTCTTTTGCTCTTTTGCTCTTTTGCTCTTTTGCTCTTTTGCTCTTTTGCTCTTTTGCTCTCTTCTGTCTGGCTCTGTCCTGCACTCTCCTTTTTCGTGACGCCGCACGTTTCGGTCGATCCGCTCGGACCTCTTTTGAGGCAAAATAGTCTGAGTGCCCTAACCCGCCACAGAGCGCGTTAATGTGAACAGGTGAATGAAGAAAAGAAAAGAAAAGAAAACAAAGATACGGAAAAATCTACCGAACAACAAACTGATCGACGAAAAAAGCAAAGAAAGCATGGCCAAAGTGACGTGCCTCCGACCATTTGACTGACAGACACAGAGTAATACGTCGTACTGCCGAGAATTATCACAGCAGAGTTCACAACAAACTGATGCCGAACACAGAGGAGAGACACCAGCAAACAGGACCACCACGCGGGGTGTGCATTGACGGTGATTGGCTGACTGATTGTCCTGGGGCCAACCCGAGATACTCGAGAAGAGGGTATTTGACGCGTTGACTTGCTCTGACAGATGAAGCAAATTCTACGGGGTACGACGCACGGCATTAGAGTCTGACACACGATAATCTTTGCACAGGGCGTCCCTTGTCTTGGGATGTCTTGGGATTTCTGGGGTTTTTGGGATTCTTGGGGTTCTCGGGGATATCTGGAGAAGTCACTGTGTATGTTTTCGGGTATTGTTTTTTTTTTTTTTTTCTGTCTGTCTCTCTCTCTCTCTCCCTCTCACCCGGCGCTTGTATGCTTGTATGCAACCATCCTGCGCGTATCTGCACGTGGCTCAAAAAGCTGCACCCATTTTTAAGTCTCTGGCAAGCAGCCAAGCAAAACTGTGTCTACCCAGCTTCAGGGCAAAACAAGCTCATGTACAGCGTTCTCCGTACAGGGCCAATGCAGACGCAAATGGCCAGGGGTTTTCGAGGAGATAAAACAGCCCTTGAAGCAACTTTATTCAAAAGCAAACCCCTTCATCGCGACTGCTTCCACTTACATTGTATGCTGCACCTGTACGACGTATGCACTTGGCTCTCGCACACTTGATTGATAATACGCTTTTTGATATGTAGAATGTTGTTACTGCCCAACGGAGCATTCAATGGTAACGTTTGCCGCGAAGGCCCGGGTTTCTGGCGTCAAGGGTCTGTTTGAACGCAACGTGACAACGTTATGAATCAAGCAACTGCTCGAGTTCGATGGTGACCCCGGCGTGCACGTCCCGGATATTTTCCATTTCGTCCCTTTCGTCTCTTTCTACTTAGTGCGAGTGAGATCCCAGCCAGTCGCATCACACGGGCCGTATCAAGTCGTTGATTTGAGGTTGTTTTTGAGTGCCGACTTTATCACAGAAATGATTTACTGCTTGTCGAGCTCGCTTGGTATCGCTCGACCTCGCTTGCAGGTAAACTGGGGCCAGCTCTTCTTTTCTTTTCTTTTTTTACTTTCTTTCTTTTTCTTTCTTCCCTTATTCTACCTCTCTCTCACCGCACAGTCTCCGGTCTCGGGTTTTGCCCTTTTTGACTTTTTTTACAGAGTAGCATCCCAGCCTATCACAGCTGCGACGTACTTTTTCTCTACTCCCTTTTTCACAGACGCTCTGACGTCCGCCCGGCATCCCCCTGTCATCTGCCTCTCGTCTGCTTCTCATCTGCCCCTCGTCACGTCTTACGCCGTACATGTAGTTTGCAGTCCGGTCCGTGCGCGGAAGCTACGACGTTAGCCCGTGCAACAGCACCAGTGCACCCACCCTTACGACCCTCCAACAGCCAACCAGGGGTGTCCCCATCTGTCTTTTCTTTTTTTGTCTGTCCTTTCTTCTTCTTCTTTCTTTCACCTGTCCTGTGCACCTTCCACACCATCTCCTTTCTTGTCCCCTCACCTCCTTCAACGTCTTGTGCCCACAAGCATCGCAACTCGGCGTCGTCATTCGTCAATGGGGTTTCTTTGCCTTCTTTGTCTTGGACTTTGGCAATATCTGAAGGCTGTCAGTCGTCGTCTCTTCGCAGAGGAAGGGGGCAAGGAAAAGACGGCACAGAGTGCAGCAGTCCTTACAAAAGAGACGCCTAAACGTTCTACAATGTTGCAAGCCAAATCGTTGAATTTACCGGCACTTGGTAAAATGGTGTGTCGTTGTACGATGACGATGTGTGATGTGTGCATGCAGAAGTGTGCAGATGTGCGTGGATGTGCGTGGATGTCGATGTGTTTACCATTCGATCAGCTCTCTACCCTGCCGCCGTTTCTTTGCAATCACTGACTAAATGTCCTTTCTCGACCTCACCGCACGCATCACATTATCCTCATTTCATCAAAACCCTTCAGAGACGGTCGATCAACAATTTCCTTGAACAAAGGCCTGTCCTTGACACTAAAACAGGAATACGACGTTGGAGGTTGAAGATCAATGTTGAACAATAAAAATGATTAAAAAAACAAAAGTCCAGGGTCAAAATCTCGAAAGCCAGCCTCTAAAAAAGCCTTGCCCAGCAGAGCATCATCGTACTTTTGTCATTTTTGTCATTTTTGTCCTTTTGCACTTTTGCACTTCTTTACCCCCCTGCCCTGTAACCGTTTTATCGTGACACTGGGCGATGGTCCATTTTCGTACGGAGTAGCTCCACGGCCGATGTTGCCCTCCAATGCCTCTCATCCAGGATGTATCCGTAAGGACGCCAGGATGCCAGGATGCCAGGATAACCAAGGAAATCACCATACCTAACCACAACGCGACAAAAAGACAAAGAAAAGATACAGGGAACAGCGACAAGGATGGCCGGGTCCATGTTGCAGGTGGTCAGGGCCTGTCGGATTTACCTTGCATCACAGGAAGATCATTACATTATGCCAACGCCCAGCGGCTGTTTTTATTCCTACAAAAAATACTGGAGCCGTTGCAGTACTTATGAAGTAGCAGATTTTGATTTTCCTCCTGCCGGTCCCTTCTCTGCGAAACGGCCACCAACTGAGCTGTCTTGATGTTTATTTTATGTATCAACACACGGTTCAAAGCTCGTAAACAGCGAAAACGGATAAAGTAACAAGGGTGCAATGAGTTCAAACTAAAACTTGCAAAGCCAAGGCCAAACTCACGCCACATGTGAGAATGCAAGAATAAAGGAATAGTAAAATCAATTAAAAAAAAAACCAAATAAAA
The DNA here is from genome assembly GCA_019925295.1 of Sporothrix pseudoabietina. NCBI lineage: Eukaryota > Fungi > Ascomycota > Sordariomycetes > Ophiostomatales > Ophiostomataceae > Sporothrix > Sporothrix pseudoabietina. The sequence goes on along the minus strand of JADHKS010000022.1, from coordinate 196,533 downwards.
GTAAAATAAGCAAATTCAGATTAAATCAAAAGACCAGCAGCTTCAAAAAGACCGTGCACTGTCTGTCTGGTCCTGTCTAGTCTCATCTTCTGTCAGTCTGAGCCCGACTCTTGCGTCTTATCCCTGTCCTCTTCACACCTCACACACGGCGCTTGGGCATTCTTGGACATCTGCCCTCCGGCCGCGCAGCCGAGAACTATGATCTGTATTTGCTGCGTTCTGTCTCCCTCGGTGTACAAAGGTGTGCTGATATCTCTTCTGTCGTCTATTGTCTTCCTCCCTCTGCCCTGCTCGCGTGTGGTTGTGTGGTGTGCAATAAGGCTCCCCGGCCGGTTCAAGGCACATCCAACATCATATCCACTCCCTCCATCTATCCACATCCGTTTTGACCTTCACCCCCTTCCTCTTGTCCCTTGTCCTGGTCTGCGTGCTTTTTCTTTTCTTTTGCTATCTGCGTCTTACACCCTCGTGGCTTTTCGGCATACACCCCTGTCCTTCTCCATACTTTCCCTCTCTTATTTGATCGTTTATTTGACCTCTGTGTTATTTTATGGTTTTCTATTATTCGTTTTATCCCACTTCATTTATTCAACGTCGTCCTTTTCTCACATCTTTCATCTCTCTTGCTTTTCTCCACTCAGTGCCCCCAACTCGACCAATCTATCTCTACATCGACACACTTCTCAACACATATATTGTCGACAACCTTTGTCCTTGGACAGCCTTTTCGGCCACATCCTTACCCGGCTCTCTTATTATTTCATCTCCTCTCCCCCCCCCTTGCCTCCCCCTCCTTCTGATCGTCATCGCATCCTGCCTTCTTACTGTCTTCTCACTGTCTTCCGTGGTAATCACGTCAGAACACAAAACACTAATTTAATCGGAAGCCGGCCACTCCTCCAAAAAGCAAGCAAGCATTATCAATACACACACACACACACACACATAGCACATCAATGCATCAATCCCTCGGCACACGACACCCCGACCCCCGACAAGCAAGACAACCCTGCCTTGTCCTGTCTTATTGTCCTTTAAGTCGCGTCTCGCTTGGCTCCCCCTCTCGGGATCCCTGCTCGATATAACAAAGTAACCCAGGACTCACTCAACCCACAAACGTCTTGCACACCTCGCACAGATCACACACTTCGCTTCGAGACCTCTCTCGCACACATATATCTTTGCACACCTATACACACCCCTCTCCTTGTCATCCTTCTTCTTTCTCCATTTTGATCTTGGCGCCAGCGACAACACAACGGCCGCTGTACTTTTTCGTCCACCTCCACCACCATCCGCTCCACCATCCGATCAGGCAGATCAGGCCAGGGACCCCCGGGCAAGGGACGACAGATACGACTGTGTTTCGTTAAGTTGACTTGACTCGAAATAAAAGACGACTTCTCGTCTTCTCGTCTTCTTACTCCTGTCTTTGATCTCGTTCCCATCCTCGTCTTACACGCAGCCTCTCTTTATTCTCCTTCCTCACTCAGCTCATCAACCTCCCTCGGCGCTTCTCTGATCGTTTGGGGCTACGGTCTTCGACTTGATATATATTACGGCCTCGCCCTCTCTTCTTCGTCTCTTCTCCCATCATTCTTTACCATCTTCATCCTTCTGCACCGGCAACAGCCTCACGCGTACACCCTTCACCACCTCTTCTCTCTCACCACCCACCTTCCTCTATACACAGTCACAATGTGCGACTTTACAAAAAACTACTACATCTACACGTCCTGTATGGACCCCGGCGCACACTACTTTGACACATCTGTCGACGGCAGCCGGAAACATATGTGTGCAAAGGGACCGCACGAACGGTATATTGTCTTGCCAGGGCAGTGTCCGCTGTGCAGTGGGTAGACGGCGAACAGGCGACGAGCAGACGACCAACAGACGGCCTGCTGCGCTCGTCGTCATGGCATCGAAACGATCTCGGCGACAGATCCTACGCCTTCGTCTTCGCTGCTGCAGCTCAATCCTTTGCATCGCCTCCTCTCACACGACTCATCACCTCGTCACATCGTCTCCTTTCACATCGTCACTCCAAAACGATGCCAGCTCGTCGGTAACACAAACAACGCCACGACCGTCGGAACCGCCTCAGAGCAAGTCACCCGGTATGCTCAGACTGCTGTCATCTTCGCCGGCTTCTGAGTTGAAAACGCCAACTTTAAACGAGAGCATGAGACGACGCCTCCTTCATCAATTTTGTTTTATCCTCCAACTTGAGCTTCACCATCACCTTCTGTTTCAGCTTTTGACATTCAACTTTCAGCCTCTTCCGTTTATATCTTTTTATTATTATATCCCCCCATTTTGTCAGCATTGATTGCCTGCCTTTTTCTTTGACCTTTATTTGCCTTGCCAAGGTATTTTTTGGAGCGAGGCGCTACAGGATTATTGTTCGGTTTATTTGTATCTCACTTTTTATTATTGTTTCTTATCCCCTCTGGGTGAGCTTCACATCTGTGTACGTTACGCAAAGACAGACTCGGATGTCTTTTTTATTGAATACCATGGGTTTGTTTTTCTTGCAGTTTCATAATCTCGATTTTTTAGTACAGTGGACACTGCCACTGGGCGACACTTGGGCCCTCCTGGTAAGGTTGCCCCTTGTGATCAACTTCCATGGAAAGAGATCAATAGAGAGAGATACAATCACAATACGTCACAAGAATTGTGAAAAGTAGGATGATCACAGCGGACAGCGGCCAGCGGCCAGAACCGCCACTAGGCGGTGATCACCATCCGCCCACCTTCCCCGCACCCCCCCCCCCCCCCCCCCCTCTTTTTCTTTTGTTTTTTTACTGCATCGTCGTTGCATCTTCCACAAGCTTCCAGAAAGCGAGAGATACGGCAGGGCCAGTCTGGGGGGGAAGGCCTAGGCGAGGGGCCGGCGAGGGATGGCGAGCAACGGCAAAGGAAGTCAATGAAAATCAAAGTGACCGAAAAGGAAAAGATGGTGTGCACCATTTTTCATGATCCTCGCCCAGCATGCCCTCCATCTGTGTTGCCATGCATTGCATGCAGTGAATATGCAGTGGGCATGCAGTGGACATTCAACGGACATGCAGTCCTGTAAAAGGGCCTGCAGGCAAAGTAACCAAAGGATCGTTGGAGCACTTGATGGCACATCCACCACGAAGACGTCCAAGGAAGGAATTGTCTAGTAATACTTTTAATAAAATGTATTAAAATCAAATAAGATGTTTTGAACTGTACATGTACTCCGTTTATTGTACAGAAAGGTATAGAGACAAAAGAAATTCAACGCATGGAAAGACTGGTCGAGAATCAATCAAGAGGGGGGGGAGGCGAACTCGACGCGACAAGTGTCCGTCATTTAATGTTTATTTGCAAGTCATGCCGAGTTTGATGTTGTCCAGGACGATAGAGGCGCCATAATAGTAGCCGCCGTCACCGTAACAGGCAATGTAAAGAACAGGGTTGGCCGTGGTCGGCGTGATCGTGACGCTGCGGAGGTTGACGATATCCAACTGACCCCGGCCCTGCAAAAACACACTGTCGACCTGGACGCTATCCAGCTGCGTCTTGATACCAACGCCGCCGTCGTAGATGCCGCTGGCGTCGGTCAGTTCGTAGGAAAATGACAAGGTGTACGGCTTGTTCGGTGTGAGGCCCGTCAGCTGCTGCGTAATGGCATAGACGGCGTAGTCCTTGCGCTCCGAGATGACAAACTGTCTGTAGTAAGGAAACAAAGAAAGTTAGATTAGATGCAGAAGAGGAAATCGGGTACGGAAGTTGCCTACGCGTAGTTGACGCCGCTGGAGGCATAATCCGCACCCGGAGAATCGGTCTGGACGGAGACGCCGCTGTCAAACGTCCATGCCACGGCCCCGAGTTCGAAATCGCCGTTCTGGAGAACCGTTGCCGGGTTGCAGGTGGCACAGGGGCTGGCACGGGCGCCGAGGAAAAGGGCCAAAAGGGCCGCAAGGGCGGGAGCGAACGACTTTAGTTGGACCATGGTTGAAAGGTTGAGGTGGTTTGATGCAGCGATGGGCAGAAAGAAGCAGAAAGAAGTAGAAAAGAAGCAGAATACGCTCTACGCCCTACGTCGGGAGACTGGTCTGTAATAAATAACAAAATAACACAAACAATGAATCTTGCCACGAGCTTTGTCACCATTTTTGTTTTCTCTTTTCTTTTCTCTTTTCTTACGTCTACACGCTTAAAAACAATTTCCACAATACAGGCGTGCTCTGGATCAATAGTCTTGCTGGACAGTACCCAAATCAGTCAATAGTTTGATTGTGTCAATACGCCACCTGTCCAAATCGAGTAACATTCTAGACCTAGTTACATTTTCTGTCACTTTCTGTCCCCTTTCAGCTTCTGAAGTTCCCTTTGGTGGCCCAGGCTGCGGTCTCTGTCGTCCTCGGTAGTTTTCTGTTTTCTATTTTGAGATTTATCTACTGGTCTCACCGGTTTCTCAAGTCTCAAGCTTAGTACGGAAAACATACGGAGTACACGCTAATAGACCTCCGAATTGTACGTCTTCTCCCCCTCTTTTCCACAAAAGTAGAATTAGCTGGCCCGAATTGACACCAAAAGGAGGCCGCTGAGAGCATAGGCGAGGAAAAACCAACCACACTCACATTGACAAGAGAAAAGGGGAACAACTTGAGCCCGAAAGAGAGCTGTTCTCGCCCAACACCTTCTCCGCCTACACGTCGTATGTTGGCATGCAATGGATGCAGAGGACATGCAAAGGGCATGCAGGGCCTAGTCACCGAGTAAAGCCGGTGATGATGCTCCGAGAGACGAGGGCTTCCCCTCATCCCACCGGAACCAGAGGGCGGAGCTGGCCAACTCGTCGCATCGATGACGTATAGGTGCAGTGGGCTATATCAGGAGGATGCACGAAGACGAAGACGAGAGGCAAAGGCAAAGAGTTGAGTAAGAAGATGTCCAGTAGTCCTTTCGAAAAGAGGGTGTGCAGGTTGACAGGGCCCTGCTGCACATCGCCCCTCTGGTCCTGTTTTTGCGTCTTGCGTCTTGCGTTTAAACAGTAGTTTTGTCGTCATTTCTTGTTTCCTTTGCCTCTTCAACAATCTTCAACCCCTGCTCCTTGCCTCCGTTCTTGCCCTTCCGCTGCCGCTCGAGCCCGTCTTCCGATGCTAAGCTTTTCTCTGCCTGGTTCAAAGAATCCAAGGATGTAAAGTCAAAGACACCCCATGACCGTGGGGTGATTATCAGGGTGCAATAGGGTTGCCAGGTTGCCTGTCGAAGTTGCAACGACCTTGTGATGAAGATACTTACCCTGTGCCCACCTTACTTGATACGGTGCACAAAAACTGGCAGAGACGATCTCGCTGTCAAGACACAACTCTGACAGAACAAAGATTGTCAAAACTTTGTTTTGTGCGGAAGTGCTCTGAAGCATATGGGTGGGGAAGGGCATATCATCACCGTTGTATGATCCACCCGGCCCGATGGACAGGGGAGGGCGTACGACGTATCTGTGCACCATATTTTGGAGGGTAGCAGGGAGGGGGGATCAACAAGGTAGGAGAGAGTCAGGGTAAGTAAGAACAAACGAGGGCAGAAAAGGGCAGAAAGGGCAAGCAAAAGGCTACAGGGTTGAAAAGTAAAAAAGGTGAGGTGCGTCTGACGGATCGTAGTTGTGCGATGCGACGTCGACGTTGGCTCAAAGAATTCAAAAAAAGACTGCATCAAACAACACACCTGTCGTACATTACGCATCTGGACAACCACATACAACAATGTAGTCACACAGACTAGACCGCTGCAATATGCACGTCGATGCATCCAGCCGCTTGCCATGAGGGCAGAGTATGTGTTGTGCTCTTTTTTTTCTTCTTCTCTTTAATCAACTATATTCAGAATCCTTTTCATCAAATTGAGTGATTTATGGTAGTAGAGACAAAACATACACGAACAAAAATAAAAACAAGAATAAGAGACTGAGACTGTGGGGAATCGGATCGTACACGAAGGATCAAAACACAAGGTGTGTCCAGAATTGAATAAAATAGATAAACAAGAAAAGAATAAAGCTACCTTGCGATGAACAACCTGCATTGATACATATCGTAGTGCTGAAAGCCCCTGTTCGTCTACTGTCTACGTCGTACGTCGTACTGTTGGCTTCGATTAAGCTATCCTGGATGCTGGGCGCACGAATGGGTCGAAACGCTCCAGGAAAGTAAACAACAGATGAGAGGGCAGACGAGGTCCTTGAATATTTACTTTGTCTTATTGCAAATCGCATGAAATGTACGAGGTACCTAACATGCAAAATGACAACAGAACAGATAAAAGAGACAAAACATGAAAATAAAAAAGGAGAGCCAGAATACTGTGTAAAATATGGCACGGCAAGGCCCGCCGCCTGAGCCGCTGTTGCATTCCGGCGGGCTGACTTGACCACATATACGAAATACCACAACATGGCAAAGACAAAGATAGACACAGCGTCCCCCGCTGTCAATATCAGGCTGAGAATGGCCCCCACCTGGACCATTGTAGTCCAACACCCGCAGCGGACAGACTCGGTGAGGCCCAGGAGACGCGGCCACGAGGCGTAGAAAGCAAGCTGGGGCAGGAAATAAGGAAGAAACGGGAGGCGGGAGGGAAGAAGCATACGGGAGCACGCGGGAAGGACATGCGGCGGAGATTTAAAAACAAATACGACTGATGCTCGACGTGCCATTGACGGCCCGTCACGTCGCCTTGCCGCCGTTGATCTGTTTTGTTGAATGCTAATATTGGTCTAATCTATTTTAAGTTTTCTATTTATCAATGGTAAATTAGACAAAAAAAAAGAGGAAAAGAAGTGGATGAAAACAGATTTAGATTTAGATTTACTTGCAAAATCTTAACAAGAGACAGTATTTTTAAACCAAAAATAAATAAATTGGAAGCAAAACAATAATGCCAAAAAATCTAGCAAAAATATATCGATTCAGAGCAATCTAATTATGTGCGACTGTATACCTCCAGCTCACTTCCTCCCAATCGATTTTCATATCGTTGCCATTGTCATCTTGTGATGCTTGCGGTCGTCAATGGTAAATGCTTCTGTGCTGTTGCCATTCTTGTGATGCTTCCGACTGTTTTCGCGCTAGTCGTCCAAAGCGGCCATTGAGCTTGAATTTGAGTGACAGATTCCTGGCAGCCCCTTTTCGATGTGACGACTCGCACGTGACAGGTGCCGCCAGCTGGCCAATGGTCTCCACTTATTCCATGCCCCGCCTAAGCCCGCCCCTCCCACAAACAGGCCCAAACTTTTGCCCTTTTTGGCCTTTTTGGCCCTTTTTGGCTGGCTTTTCCAATTTTTTTTTCGAGCCCGCATTGTCTGCATTGTGTCTGCATTGGTGGGTTTTAGCAGCGACGACGAGCATCACCACTTTTCGACTTTTCGACTATTCGACTTTTCGACTTTTCCTTTTCGACTTCCGACTTCTCGACATCCCTTACGTCGACACGATAATCTCGATCGCCGACATGGAGTCTCTTTCGCAAATCATCGCCGCTCTGCCGGACGGCGACGGCTGGGGCCCGCCGGTCACCACCGACTCGACGCTCAACGGCGTGCCGTATGCGCCCTTCTCCAAGGGCGACAAGCTGGGCCGCATGGCCGACTGGACGGTCGACGGCAAGGACGCCGGCCGTGGTGGCCGCCAGCAGTACAACCGGTACAACAGAGGTGGGTGCCTTACTTTCGTAGCGGCAGATATCACTACGAGACACTACGAAGACACTACGAAGTGCTCGAACATCTTACTAACAATGGTGCATAGACCAACAGGTGTACGGTGCCGGCACCGTATCGCTGTTTTCTGCGCCGCCCGCCGAAGACGAGGGCACCTTCTCGGTCGTCAGCAACGTCCGCGACACGGGCAAGACACGATTCGGCCGCGGCGGTGCTGTGTTTACGCGCGGCGGCCGTGGTGGCCAGCGCGGCGGCCGCGGCCAGGACGCGCGCGGTGCACGGACAACGCTGACGACGCGCGGTGGCCGCCAGGGCGGTGCGGCGGGCTCGCTCAACAGCTCGTCCAACGCGGGCGGCCGTGGAGGCGCCTCGAACCGCGGCCGGCGGTTCGGCTGGAAGGACTATGACAAGCCGCAGCGCAACCGCGACGCGTCGGTCAACATCAAGGCGGACTGGCACCTGATGGAGGAGATTGACTACAACCGGCTGAGCAAGCTGAACCTGGATGCCGACGAGGGCGAGGACCTGGACTCGTTTGGCTTCCTCTACTACTACGACCGCTCGTTTGACAAGCCGCCCGTGGCCCGCTCGAGCGAGCGCAAGCTGACGGCGCTCGACCGCGCGGCGTATAACGTGACGACCTCGTCGGACCCCGTCATCCAGGAGCTCGCCGACAAGGGCGAGGCCACCATCTTTGCCACGGACAGCATCCTGTCGATGCTCATGTGCGCGCCCCGTTCCGTGTACCCCTGGGACCTGGTGATTGTCCGCCAGGGCGGCAAGATCTTTTTGGACAAGCGCGACAACGCCGCGCTCGACATGGTCACGGTCAACGAGAATGCCGCCGATGCGCCGCTCGACGCCGCCGACGGCAGCAAGGACACCATCAACCAGCCCAGCGCGCTGGCCGAGGAGGCCACCTACATCAACCACAACTTTGCCAACCAGGTCGTCATCGAGTCGCAGTCCGCGTCTGGCAAAGTCAACATGGCCCACGCCAACCCCTTCTACAATGCCTCGGAGGAGACCGAGCCGCCCGCATCCAAGGCCTACAAGTACCGCCGCTTCGACCTGTCGACCAACGACGAGGAGCCTGTGTACCTGGTTGTGCGTACCGAGCTGGACGCGGTCCAGAAGAACGCCACCAACGGCGAGGACCAGTTTTTGTCGGTCAAGGCGCTGAACGAGTTTGACTCCAAGGCCCAGGGCTCGGGCGGTGCGCTCGACTGGCGCGCCAAGCTCGCCACCCAGCGCGGTGCTGTTGTCGCTACGGAAATGAAGAACAACTCGTGCAAGCTCGCCCGCTGGACCGTCCAGAGCATCCTGGCCAAGGCCGATGTCATGAAGGTCGGCTTTGTGTCGCGCGCCAACCCCAAGACCAACGATAAGCACGTCATTCTCGGTGTTGTTGGCTGGAAGCCGCGCGACTTCGCCGCCCAGATGAACCTGTCTCTGAGCAACGGCTGGGGTATTGTTCGCACCATTGCCGACATGTGCCACAAGCAGGGCGACGGCCGCTATGTTCTGGTCAAGGACCCCAACAAGTCCATCCTGCGTCTCTACCAGGTGCCTGCCGGCAGCTTCGACGATGACGAGGAGGAGGCCGACATTGCCGAGGAGGCCGAGGAGGAGTAATCGTGGTCTCTTTGATTCTATTTGATTCTATTTGTTTTCTTTTCTTTTGCTGTCTCGCTCGTCGTGCATTGGTCGGGGAAAGGTCGGGCAAAAAGTTGTTTTATTTTAACGGTCCTTTAATGTAGAACGTCCTTGAAATTCATGAGCATACACGACCATTACAGTACAGTAACGAGAATGAGAGAAGTGCTGAATATAACCGTAGAATCATAGAAGACTGTAAACTGAAGTAAAGGTTGATGTGAGAGGACACAGTGCGCATACAGTGTGATACAGTGCTAGTAGCACTCAGCGGCCCTGAACTCACACGCCAAAACTGGAGCTCAAGCTCAAGCTCCTTTCAACATCAACAGCTTCATCACTCCCACAGTCGTCATGACCACACCCCCATCCCCACCACCACCACCACCACCATTACAGCTTTACGCTGAACTGCTTGTCAACATCCGCCAGGTGTCTATCTCGGCGTCATTCAGTGGTGCTGTCGACCCAAAGACAACGACAGCCCAAGTCTTGCCAGATGGAGCGACGTTGCGAGTTCGCGTTGACAACAGCAATGGAGGAGAGCAGCACACAGTGACCTTGACCCTGCCCGGCCGAGTGGCTGTTGGCGCGTCTGGTGGACAGCTTCCACTGCAAGACCCGGCGCTGGCGTCTGGGTACGTTGCGTGGCGGCTTCCTCTGGCGGGTGGACAGACTGGACAGACGGGACAGACGACCCAAAATGGTGGTGACGACAGCGACCTCGCGCCATGGCCGGCGCCCGACTTGACGCCGGGATCGTCGGTGGGCTGCCGTGCCTGCAGTGCAGAGCTGGTCTCTTCTGGTCGCATCACCGCATGGAAGGACCTGCCGAGCGACAACTGGGCCGAGATGATGGAGTTTTGGCACTGCCACAAGCCAGACGTCAAGAAGGGCGACAAAACGACAATAAATGGTGGCGACGAGAACGGACTGGCCGACCGTGGATATGGAGCCAACAGCATCATCTCGGCCGAGGCGGGTGTTGGCTTTGTGGACTTGACGACGCTCCTCTTTTCAGAGACGGACTGTCAGGGGCTTTTGGTGAGTTCCTGCCCTTTTACCCTTGTACCTTCTACCTTCTACCCTCGCGTTCATGGGCATAAAGAAGGCGGTCAAGCTGAGCTTTCGCTCGACACCATAGCATGGCCACCGATACAAATGCCCTAGATCAACTTCTCATAAACGGCAGATCTATCCCCGCTCTCTACTCTCTGGCTGATGTTTCCCACAAGAAGCGTCAGCTGAAGAGTGGCCTCGGAGATGTCGTCACGGCCCTCATATGTGTCCACCTATCGTTGTGGCGGTACACAGAGAGGGATGAGGGACATGGTTTTCTTCACTCGGACTTTTCTGAACACTTGTTGATACTTGCTGACGTATGCAGTTCTCCGACTCGACTGCCGGCAAGGCTTCTGCACAACTCGACACTGTTCTCGAGACTGTCCAAAAGGCTGTTGCGACGGCAGCAGCAGCATCCCCCAATACAGTCGCCACTCCACGCGGACTCAACATCTTTTGCGCGTCCTGCCGCGCCCAGATCGGCTACTTTACTCTGAGACGGCAGCAGTCAGTGCATCTCTTCAAGTGGCAGGTTTCTGCCACGAGCAAAGGCAGTGCAAAACCAACGATTGCCGACTGTGTGGCGGCCACCCTTGTTGCCACAATCCAGAGAACAGGCTCGTCCAAGTCACTGATCCTGCCAATCTACGAACTGGAGGGCCGTTCTTTAGAAGAGACACAGGAAAAGGTCCTGCAGGTCTGGGTGCTCAACAGCAGTATTGTCTACTCTGCATCTGGGCGGTCTTCTGCAAACGCAAGTTCGGGTCAACGGCCCGCCCGCGCTATCAAGCTGCTCTACAAGTACCTTCCCCGAAAAGAGGCAGACGCTATTCTGGACAACTTGAACGCAGACGTCCAAGAAATCAATCTTCCACGAGAGACGATCAGTGCCGTCTCTGAGCTGTTGGAAACAAGCACACACCTGCTGCCGGCAAGGGACCGTGTTTTTAAAGAATACAAGATCGGTCTGTTGGAACGGTGGGACTCATCAAGGGTATAATATAGAAGGCGTACCATTTATGATTATGACAACACATACGTCGAAAATGAAATGAATAACTACGGCGTATGTTCTTGGCACATGGTAAAAACGTGCCTCCACGTGCTGTATTTGCTGTATTTATAGCGGGTGCCACTGTACTTACAGCGGACGCCTTCAGTGACAGCCTTGGGGTTACATTGGAGACCCACTTATATACATACTCTCAGCCAATCAGCGCATTGAACTCACTTACTCCGTAGGCACCACATGGAGCAAGCCCTGCGAAACGGCAGTTTGCCAGGGGTCGCGCCTTCCCTTCGCCTGTTCACATAACCCCGTCCTTCCGTCTCATGCTCCTTCCTTCCTTTTCTGATATTTGTTTTGCTCACCAATATCAACCTCGCCCCTTTTCATTCACCGCTTAGAGGTAAACAGCCTCACAACATTGTCCACGCACCACTCCACACCACAATCGATGCAAAATACACAGTACGACGTACACCACACGCCACTGACTACATACACACCCTCGACGACCGGCATGAGCGGCATGTAAGCCGGCCTCTCCTCTCATCGGCCTCACAGCCCACCCCTCTTTGGGCTTCACCCCCTTTTCTCATCCACGCCCACAAAAGCCCACAAACGTCTACAAACGTCCACAATGGTGCACGGCCCGGACGATGGCCGCCCCAAAAAGGGTATCCCGCTGTCGGACTACATCCCCGCCGGCAGCGTTTCCTTCAGCCTCAGCGGCACTGGTGTTCAGCCTCCCCTGCGATGGCAGTACTCCCCACCACCATCTTACGTCCCCACAGCCGAGGGCGACCAGGGACTGGACCTCTTGTCCAGCGAGTTTATGAGTGCTCTCTTTGGCGTCTTTTCTGGCAGCGACGACCCCGACCTGAAGCGTCTACAGCGCCTCCGCTCTCTCATCGAGGCCCGCTGGATCCGTATTGCTCTGAAGCGGCGACCAAGCAAATTTAATGCCAACGACGAGGCGGCCGTCTGCCGTATTTTTGTGCTGCCCGATGACCTGCACCGCACAGAAGTGCCGCGGTCCAGCGACAAGACACGGCACGATCTGCGGCAGATCTTGAGCATGCTGGACTACTCGGCCGAGCGGTGGAGCGGAGCCGCCGACAAAGACGAGGTCCGTTCGATGGAGGCTGTCGAAACAGACGAACCGACGTCGTTGCTGCAAATGTTCAACACCATCCCCTCGCCCTCGCCATGCACGACCGACTTTATCCACGACGACTCTTATCAAAGAGTGCTGGATTCCCTAATGTCGAGCACCATCCCAGGACTCAAATCGACGACGACGCTCTACGGGCACCAGATGCGGTCGGCGGCCGTGATGCTGCAGAGGGAGCTGCAGCCGGGGCGAGTGGTGGATCCCAGACTCGTATGTTTGAAGGACCAGCCTCATTCTGAGCGAAGCGAGGAAGAGGGCGAGCGAAGCGAGGACATAATAGACAGCAAAGAGGGCGAGCAAAGTGTGGAAAGGAAATGGTACTATGACGACGTCACGGGCGAGGTGCTGCGGACGGCACGGCTGTATGATGGCGTGTCTGGTGGCATTTTGGCCGAAGAGATGGGCACCGGCAAAACTCTCATTTGTCTAGCCCTGATCTTGGCGACACGGGCATTCCCGGCCGAGCTTCCCGATGTCTATGTCGAGCGGACCTACGACGACACTACAAAACAAAAGGGCCCACGCTCGCTCATCGACATGGCCGGCCGTGTCGTCGCCAAGCAGTCAGTGCCCTGGAAGCTGTACCTGGCCGACACGGCCGCCAACGCCGACGAGTTCCGCCACTGCATCGACGCCATCCAGCGCAACCCGGCCATGTACGCCATCCCCAAGTACAAGACGACGGGCCGGCAGAGTTCTCGTATGCGGACGTCTTCTTCCAAAGACACCAAGAACAAGGGCTGGGGCCAGGAGTACGGTCCAACCATTACGCTCAGCAGCTGCAGCCTGGTCATTGTGCCGGCCAATCTGGTCAGGCAGTGGGAGGAGGAGATTGCCAAACATACGGAAGGGCTCAGCGTGATTGTCGTGGCCGGCAACCGTGCCCCCGTGCCCACGGCGGCCCAGATCTTGCAGGCCGACATCTTGCTCTTCTCCATCCCCCGGTTTAAGAAGCTGGTTCAGGATCGCGAGGTCACCCGTGACGGGTACGAACTCAAGTCGTCGCTTGCCACGGTGCACTTCAAGCGTGTCATTGTCGACGAGGGCCACCACATTGGCAACTCCAACATGGGCCGCAAGAGCGATCTGCTGCTGGTGCTGGACTGTCTGCAGATCTCGGCACGCTGGATCGTTACGGGTACACCATCGACGGGCCTGTTTGGTGTCGACGAAGCACAGATGGCGGCTGATGCCGCAACGGCTGATGAGGAGAAGGATTCTCGTGACGGTTCCGGCCCCGGCCCTGGCCCCTCTCCCAACAGTACCGCCGCACTGCAAGAGCGTAAGGACCTCGAACGCATCGGCTCCATGGCCACCCTTTATCTGAAAGTAAAGCCCTGGTCTAACCCCAAGACGCCCGACTGGCAGCGGCAGGCCAATGGAGGGCTGGGCGGCGACACACCCGCCGACTGGAACATTTATGTCATGCAGCCGCACCACAGCAGCCGGAGTAGTGGGCGACGCGGCGTCCTGCGCGCGACTCTCGACTCTCTCATCATCCGGCACCGCACCAGTGAGGTTGGAGATTTATTGCCCACCGTCGACGAGCGGGTCGTTGTCATTGACGGCTCGTTCCAGGACCGCATGTGCCTCAACCTGTTCTCGATGATGATTGTCTTCAACGCTGTCCAATCCCAGCGTACTGACCAAGACTACTTCTTCCACCCCAAACAGCGCGGCGCTCTGCTTACCCTGCTCAAGAACATACGGCAGGCAACCTTTTTTGGCGCCAACTTTTACTCCGCCGCCGAGATCGCCAAGGCCCTCGAGACAGCCGAGAAGTTCTTGGAGGAAAAGAAGGTGCCCATCAGCGAGGACGACGAGATGCTTCTCAGAAATGCCATTGCCTTTGGCCACATTGCGGTCAACAACCGCTTCAAGGCCTTGGCCGATGCCTGTCACGAAGTGCCCATCTATGTGGCCGATATGCCCGGTGGAGGACCCTTTGCCGCAGCATGGTCGATTGATGGACGCCCTCCGTCCGACAAAGATGGACTGACGTGTACAGTCGCGCCCATGGTCCGCGCCCTCCAGCAGTACCTGCGTCCTTGCATGGATGCTCCGACCTCGCTGCGCGCCATGATGGACGACGGCCGATTCGAGCAGAAGGGACACGATGTTCTGCGCAAGCAACAGGAGTCTGTCCAGAAGCAGTCGGGAGGCAGACCAAGCACTACCACGACGACCACAAACGGAGATGCATCTGCCACACCTGCCACACCGGCCACGCCCAGCAAGAACGACCCAACGCTTGCTGGCAACACCAAGCTCGGCGAAGACAACCATGCCGGCTCGCTGAAGAAGCGGTCTACTATCGATGCGAGCATTGCCGTCGACGCCTCGTCGGCTGATGTTTTTCTGGCCGCGCCCTTGGCCAACACCCGGCTCGTGTCGACTGCGTCGGCAAAGCTGTCGTACCTGCTGGACGCCATTGTCCGCTACCAGGCTGAAGAACAAATCATTGTGTTTTACGACAACGAGAACGTGGCCTTTTACCTGGCTGAACATCTCGAGATTCTGCAGATTCAGCATCTCATCTATGCCAAGGGCATTACCGCAGAGAGACGTGCCCAGTACGTGGCGACGTTCAATGGCGACACAGCGATGACGCCTACGAAGCCGAAGGAACCGAAGGAAGCGATGGAGGTAGACAACCCGACGGAGTCGACGGATGCACCTGCTATTCCACCCACGTCCTCGTCCTCGTCCTCGCCCTTTCGCGTTTTGCTCATGGACCTGTCCCAAGCCGCGTTTGGCCTCGACATGCGCTCCGCCTCCCGCGTCTACTTTACCTCGCCCGTCCTCAACCCGCAGGTCGAGGCCCAGGCCGTCGGGCGTGTCCGCCGCATCAGCCAAGGTATTGCGGCCAAAGGTGGGCAGAAGAGAGTGCTTCATGTGGAGACACTGGTGCTCCGTGACTCTTTGGAGGAAATGATTGTTGACCGTCGGCAAGCGCTTTCACCCGCCGAGCACCGCCGCATCAAGACGCTGCTCGACGACGGGCCAATCTACGAGTGGGTACGGAATGCCAGCATCGTCGGGATGGCGGGTGACAAGGACGGCAACATCGATGCTGACCCCGCCTCTCAAATGGCGCCTCTCAAGGAACCGCAGTTCTTGTTTGGCCGCGGGTTTGGTCGGGTCGTGCATCCCGACGAAGGGCTGGTGGTGGTCGAACGACCGGGCAAGAGGGACGGTAACGGTAATGGAATTGCTTTCGCCGACATGCAAACGAGTGCAAGCAGCAGTGCAAACACGCCGGCCGCCAATACGCCGACAGCAACGACGCCCACGCCTTCTCCTGCTCCCGATGCGAACGCGGACGGCGATGCACATCCGCCCAAGAAGAGAAAGCTGCTTCCCAAGGCGCCGGTGCGTTTTGCCTGAAAAGACACTCTCATGCGACATTGTGTGTTGTTGCCCACTTTCCTAAAGCGTGACGCATGCAAAAAGCGTGTGACAAGGGAGGCTCCAAAGACGATCCCGCGATGGGATGTGGCGGGCAGTGTGAGGCTAGGGCAGCTGAAGAGGATATTCGTCAGGGAC
Organism: Sporothrix pseudoabietina; assembly: GCA_019925295.1. Taxonomy (NCBI): domain Eukaryota; kingdom Fungi; phylum Ascomycota; class Sordariomycetes; order Ophiostomatales; family Ophiostomataceae; genus Sporothrix; species Sporothrix pseudoabietina. The sequence goes on along the minus strand of JADHKS010000022.1, from coordinate 180,393 downwards.
CAGGGACATTGAAATTGACTGCGCTTCCCCTGAACGGAGTAATTTGCTCCGGCACAGTTCTTGCAGACTTGGAGACGTCGACAAGGACAAGGGGTCAATCTGCAGGCAGCAGTATGCACAAAAGCAACTGAAAGCACAGCTGACAGCCTGTTCAGATAATGTTAAGACAGTTCAGACAACTGTCGGAACAGCCTGCCCTATGGGGAGAGTTTGGCCGAAGGCTTGAAGCCGGTGGTGTGTTACACTGTTACACTGCAAGGCTCCGGGCGTCAGGGGAAGGAGGGTCAAGGTCAGTGAGCCAAGGTCAGTGACTGAATACTGTCGGGGCTGAAGCTGAAGCTGAAGTAAGGACGGACGGAGATTTCACGAAAATAGTACCCTTTGATTTAGAGCAGCCCTGCGGATTTGTACGAAGTATTTATTCTGTAGTGGAGTTTGGAAGGCGTTGGAGGCGTTGGGGCGTCAACAAAAGACGCCGATGTATTGATGACCTGAAATCTAATGAACAGCCTTGTGTATTTCCATTTCCATTTTTGTTTTTGTCGTTTTGTCGTTTTGCCGTTTTGTCTTTTTGTCTTTTTGTCATGTACGTCGTACTCCCATCCACTACGACCGCCCGACCGGCGTCAATATATTTGTCCTACACTGCTGCTGCGCGCCCACACTATGAATGTCGCCCTGAACAATACAAAGTACTTGAAATGAACAGAGAAAGGGGCAGAGAAGGGCAGGCAAGAAAATGCGATGTGCTCTCCTTTCTGTCTTGTAGTGAAATATGTTTACAGAGTACTCCGTATTGCGAGGAACTCACGTCTCCCTGGGTAACACAATAGTTCTGCTGACCAACTATTGCCTGACTACCAGGGAGGCGCCAGACCCAAACTACGAGTAAAAAGACGTCCTTATGGAAGGCCTGTCCCTGGCTAGGGAGGTTGAAGAATTTGGGGATGTCGAGGGTTACATGCCGATCACTTTACTAGCCTTTTCGCCCTTGCATAGGGTTAAGTAGGAGGGCAGTCGAAGGGAAGCCAGCAGGTACTAATGATAGGAAGAGATGATGCCCGACGTCGACAATGAAATGAAGGTGATAGAGAGTAGTCGACGGAACACATTATCCCAGTTGACAATGGACAATGGACGACGGGTGATACACCAATACGAGACAAAATGCCACCGAAGCCAAATGTCTCGCCTGTCACAACGTTGGGGATCGGCAAGTCAGGCGACGTTCACGGCGTTGGGAGGCGTCAATGAGGGGCGTGACATTGTTGATATCGCCAAACAGCACTCTTACCGACTCTGTCACTACATTGATGTGCATTGATGTGCATTGGTGTGCATTGATTGTTTACAATGTTGTGGTTCTTTCACAAGCTTTTCTCGTTTGTTTACCTCTCACCAGTCACACGTACACATACCGCCCGTCCTACACGGGACGACAAGGGCCGAAACGAGGCCGACGGGCAGCGAAGTCGGTATTGTTTCACTGTACTCCGTACGTCGTAGGTCTCGTCAAGAAGGCTCGCCTCCCAAGCTGCACCCGTTTTTGCTCGTCCGTCGGCGTCTTTGCAGGCCCACAGCAGACGTGGTCTTACCACCCAAAAAAAAAAAAAAAAGCAACGGTGCGAGACTGCACCAAAATTGGACCACAACGGTCGCACGGGGACCTGTCATCAGAGCGGAGAATGCGGTCGGTTCCTGGATGCTGTGGGCGCTTTCTGGGTCGACTGTTTGTTGTTGAGGTAAAGGGCGCCAGATGAAAGCAAAGCGATCGACATCAATGAATCTTGGGGGCCGATCAACCACATACGATCCTCGCCATCAAACTGCAAATTCAAGGTGCACTTGACTGGGAGCGGCCAACATCTTCCCTCTCTTCCCTCTCTTTCCACTCTTTCTACTGGCATGCCAACGGAATGTCTCAGAGTGTCTGTTCGTGGCAGGAAGCGGTTTAGGTGACATCACTCTTCCTACCCCTCTCAACGGTTCCGGCCTTTCAGAGGAGCACGCAGTAGTGTGCATTCCAGTCGGCCACTACTGGTAAAGAGTAAAGACTGCAAAAGGAAGAAAGACAGCGCACTCACCTGCCAAAAGAGAAAGAGCCGAGACAACAGCAGTAAAAGACAGTGCGGGCAGCATGAAGCGAGGAATGCGGCCAAGAAAGGCCAAAAAAAGAGGAAAAGAAAAAGAAAAAAAGGGGGTGGGAAAAGGGCAAAAGGGACAAGGAAATAACACAGATTGTTGCGATGGACAAGGCACGCGACTTATCAGAGAACCTCTTTCGACGACATCCTCGAGATCTCTTTTGTCTCTTTTCGTTTCCTTGTCTTGGTTCTTCTTAAAATTACTTTTGCATTTGTTTTTCATTTTTCTTCTTTTGTTTTCTTCTTTTGTTTCCTTTTTATTTGCTTCACTTTATTCACTTCACACACAATGACGTCCATCATGCCGCCAACGCCGACGCCCACGGGCCCTCGCAAGGTCCGCCACCGAAACCAGACTGGAAACCCCAACCTAGAGACAAGCCGTATTGCGACTGCGACTGTCAGACCATCAGGGACGTGGGCATCTGCATCAACATCATCATCAGCACAGACGTCGACATCGACACCAGCCTCCCGGTTCAAGCCCATGACTATCCGTGTCGTCACACCCGAAGACGAGGCCAGCAGCAGCAGCGGCAGCGAGAGCGAGAGCGACAGTGATACTGGAAGCGACCTCATCCTCGACCACACCGTCGACTCCGACTTCAACGACGACGACGTCTTTATGCCTATTGCTCAGGCCACGGCCGTCAGGAGCCAGCGCGCCCAGGCGACGACAAGAACGGTCAAGAAAAAGTCACCTCAAACGACATCTGCTAATAGCCGCCGTGCGCCGTCATCTTCCATCAAATCTCCACAGGAGGATTCCTTCCCGCCTGCATTGGTTGCGTGAGTCTACCTGCATATTTTTTGTGTCTGCTTTGTTTACGTCGTATGCTTTCCTTCTTTTGCTGTTGCTTCCTCTTTTGCTGTTGTTTCCTCTTTTGCTGTTGCTTGTCTCTCATCATGCTGGAAGTCCAGTATTCCGTCATGTCCGAGTGTGACGGTAGGAACAAGGCAGAGACAAAAAAAGGTCGAGACCAGGTTCGAGTCAACCAAAGAAAACGAGGGACACCAACAGCTCAAAAGCCGCCTTGACGATTTAAAAATACGCCACATTTTGACAACAAATGCCCTGCAATCTGCATCTGCAGGCCATGGATGGATGGACAGGGGTCGTGAGGGGAAGACAAGAAAGAGCAGGGGTCCAGGACTCTTCAGCGTCAACTCTCAGCCCTCTCTCTTTTCTTCCTCAGTAACGCCTTGATTCCGCCATCCGCCATCCGCCCTCCACCACTCACAACGGAACGAACGAGCTTAAATTGCCAGCAGCCGTGGATCCACTTCAAAGTTGCACTCGCAGCGCGCAGCCTCTCAGCTTCCACAGCTTTTACTGGGAACTCCGCAAAGCGTCAACAGAGCGGCAGTCAGACCTTGTCAGTACCAGGGTTTGTTTGGAGAGTACGTCGCACTCCGATCGAGAATGAACGGAGAGCGACGAGGTATGAGAAAGTATGAGAAGAATGAATTGATGAGTGATGAGATGATGAGTGATGGTGGAATAAAATTGATAAAGAGAAAATCAAAAGAAACCAGCGAGTTGACAATTCTCATCAACCTTTCTTTCTTCAGCTCTCATTATTTCTTCACCGTTTTCTCTTCTCTCCCTTCTCATTGCCTGCCCCTCTCGCCGAGACTCTAAAACAAGCCACCAATACCAACGAGTCCCCAACACCACTCCAAAACACATACATCGATGCAACACCGCCCGACAAAGCTCGTTCCTTCTCGGGGCTGAGCTCAGTTTTGTCTGTTTTGTCTGTGTGGTCTGTGTTGGTGTCTGCGGTGTTTGTGCGTTTTGTGTGGTTTTGTATTGACGCTCTGGCAATCGTTTCGTCGTCGGCTCTCACGTTTCCGCTCTCTTTGCTTCTGCACCAATGACTTTCACTCTTCTTCGTCTCGATATACGAAAATAAGATTAAACCTGCACCCGTCGCTCGTTAGCCAGGGCAGCCTATTTTTGGGCGTTTTCTTTTTTCCCCCTCTTTACCTCTTTCTTCTTCACCACCGTACCTTTCTTGGCGACCGTTGACGCCAGGCCAGTGTACTCCTCTTTTCTGCACACTGCCCACCTTCACCCACCATCACCCACTTCTGCAACAGCTTTCCTTCTTTTTGCTTTCCTTCTCTTCCGAACATCCTTCTTTTCTCGCCTATTTTCTCTCCTAGCTTCCTGCCTAAACTGCTTTCAGTGAAAGCCTCTTCTTCACGGACCACTTGGCAACTTTGATTCTTGTTCTTTTTTCGTCTACTCCGGCTCGCCCTTTTCGAATACGGGCGCTGCAGGCGCTTGCACTCCAAAAGTTCCCCACGCTTCATCGGCTTGGACGACTTTCCAAGTTGTTAGTGCTGGCGGCAACCAGAGTCTAATTTGCGCACTGGCACGTTTTTGCGCATCACTTTGCGAATAGGGGGAATACGAGCATCCAGACGAGCGCCGCGAGGAAATGAAAAACAACAAGAGACAAGAACAAAAAAAAGAAAGAAAAAAAAAAACTAACTCTCCCTCCTCCCAGCTTCTTGCAAGACGATACGGATCTTTGGGATGACCAGTTTGCCGACTTTTTGCAAGAGTCACTCGACGCCGATACGGGAGGGAACGTTGACGACGACAAATACAAGACTGCCCAGAACAAAAACGCCTACAACAACGCCTACAACGCCTACAACGCCAACAACGCCAACAACGCCAACAACGCCAACGCCGCCCGCGTACCTGCATCGGCTCCACCGCGCTACCCGTCTGTGCCTGTGACTAGTTGGGCGAGGCTGCCAGACGGCACAGCGACCAACAGCAACAAGATGGCTGCCTCGACTGTGTGCATTTCCAGTTTGCTGCAGAATGTGCCTTCACGTCAGGCCCTTTCAAATATGAACCGCGAACCTGCCCGGCACGCCCTGGTCGAGTCGTATGTTCCTGCACCACTGCGCATCGAGAAGAAGCAGCCGCAACAGCAGGCGCAAGCACAGCAAGCAACCTTTCAGACGGCGACGCCTCCACTGGTACAACAGTCTCCTCTGATCCAGCGGCAGGCTCCTCAGCAACAACATCAACAGACACCTGCCCAGGCACAGAAGATGTCGCAGACACAGCAATATGTCCAGCAGCAGCAGCAGTATGCCCAGCAACACCACCAACAGCAGCAGCAGCAATACTCGCAGCAGCACGCGCTCCAACAACTCCGTCAGCGCCGGCCGTCCAACGCGTCCAACGCATCCCACGTCTCCGCGGCCTCGGCCACCGCCCAGCAGTCGTCGTACACAACCTACGCCGGCCAGGCCCACCACGCCCACCTGCGGGGACCCAATGGCCAGCCTTTCCAGTGGCAGCGGCCCGCTCCGATCAAGCCGTCGAAGCCGATGAAGCGCCGGGCACCAGGGGAGATGTTTGCTGCTTTGCCAGGCGAGGTCTTGGAGCTGATCCTGGATGAACTCAAAAAGAGCCACATGGACGACCCGCACAGCTGTGCCACCTGCTGGATGCGCGATGCAAGCAGCATGGCCGTGACGGCGCGCAAGATGGTGAAATATGCGCGCGTGGCGCTGTACGAGGGCATCGAGCTCGTGGGTGCAGACGCCGTGCACGTGCGCCACCAGCCGAAGAAGAAGCCCAAGTCAAAAGAGCAGCAGGCGGCCCAGCAGGCCGCTCTTCTGAGCAACGCGCGACTGAGCCTGCTGCTTCGCACACTCCGGGCGAGCCCGCAGATTGCCGCGATTGTGCGCACGCTGCGCATCCCCTCGACCTTTTCCTCTCCCCTGTTGACCGCGCCCGTCTCCCCGGAAGAATACGACACACTTGTGGCGTCCGTGGTCTCGGCGTGCCCCAACCTGGAGCGTGTGCTGGGCTACTACCCGGCCTACGACCACGCCACGCACAGCCGATTTACCGCAGCCCTGGCCTCGCGCACGCGTCTCAAGGAGGCCAACTGGGTCGTGGCCCCTTTGCTGTCACAGGAGCAGCTGGAGCAGCGGGCCCGCGAGGAGAGGGAAAAGGCAATCCTCCTCGCCCAACAGCAGCAGAAGCAGCGCTCGCGTGCCAAGTCGTTTTCGCATATGATGCGCCCGGCGTCGCCGCCATCACCGCTGCCGCTGCTGTCACCGCCTGCATCGCCGAGACTGGTGCAGGATGGCGATGCTGCGGCGTTTGGCGGTGCTCTTGTGCGTTCGCGCACGGGCTCGGGCTCGGCTGCTGGCATCCCCGCAGTGTCGACGGCTGTCCCTCTCACACCGCGCCACTCGGCCCGGTTCCTCAACCACCACATCCACTGGCAGTATCTGTCGAACCTGACCGTGCACTGCCAGCCGGGGGCCACACTGACACCCACGACGCTGCTGGTGGAAGCGCTGATGTACCTGCCCGCCCTGCAGAATTTGTATCTGTCGCACCTGCCGGCCGCCGCCTTTGACGATTCCAGCCTGCTGGCCCTGCCGCCCCTGAAGAAGCTGTCGCTCGTGCACATGGCCGGCCTGACGTCCGAGGGCCTGTCGACCTTTGCCACGCGCGGCGCCAGCCGGTCACTGACGGACCTGGCGCTGATCCACTGCGGACTCGACTCGCTGCCCGCCCTGGCGCGTATTTTGTCCAAGCTGGACAAGCTGACGTCGTTGAGTCTGGTGCAGCAGCAGGCGCCCGCGCTGCCCTCGGGCGAGGTCATCTGGCTCTTTCCCTACCTGGCCTCGCCGTCCCTCCAGAAGCTGCACTGGGACGTCCCGGCCGATGTTCCGGCGGCTGGCCAAACGGCCACTGTGTCCCCCTTTGATTCTGTCCTCCCAGGCGACGTCGTCCTCGCCCGCAGCATTGCCGCCCAGGGGTTCCCCCAGCTGCGCCAGCTGCGCACGCCCTGCGACCCCGACGGTTTGTTTCAAGCACTGTGCAAGCCGCAGGAGCGTGTCGACCTGCCGCGGGACAAGCACCGGACGCTGGGTTCGTTCCCTGCTGCCTTTGGCGCGTCGACGGCCAAGCCGGCTTTAAACAACACAGCATCCTCGCCCCCCTCGGGCGGCCACCGCCACCGCTACTCTGAGTCGTCTGTGTTCTCTGCGTCGTTTGGCAGCCACTCGCGCAGCAACAGCAGCGCCTCCTTTAGCTTTAGTGGCAAGTTCTCGGCGGCGTCGTCGGCTGCGTCCTCTCCTTCGTCAGCGTCTTCCGCCTCCTCCGCCTCCTCGGCATCCTCGGCGTCCTCGACGTCGTCGACATCGTCCGCCGGCGAGTGGGAATGCTCCAACCTCTCCCATGCCCGCTTGGCCGCCCAGCACCGCATCGACGCCTCGCGTCGTGCACCGCGCATGTTGGTAAATGTCACCGACGAGCACGGCCGGCTGGTCGACAGGTACGGTCTGGCTGGGTTTGTCGGGACCGTGGGCAGTGAGATCAAGTACCATCTTGTGCCAGACCAGGGGGCGACCGACGCCAATGGCGGCATGGTGACCATGGATGACTTTTTGGAGGTGTCTGCGGAGGTGTCTGCGAAGCCGGCAGACAAGGCTGCCGCTGCCTCTGACGCAGACTCGTCGACTGTCTGCACTGGCCAGTGGAACGCCAACTGGGAAGTCCCCCAGAAAAAGGATCGTGAGCGGTGGTGGCATGCTGAGCGGCCGCGTGTGAAGACGGTGAAGTTGATTTGAGAAGAGGCGAGGCAACGAAGAGAAGTTGAGTGTACGATAATGATGTGGAGATTGGGAAGTTGAGATTGGAGATAGGGGCTGACTGGTTGCACAAAAACGGAAGGCACCAGCGAGCGACGGGCGCTCCTTCCTTTACGATTTTACGGATGAATTTTTTGTTTTTGTTTTTCTTTTTCCTTTTCTATATCCTCTGCTTTCTGTACTATTATATGATTCCCTCTTTCCCCTAGTCTGCGCCTGATTTGAATGCAAGAATCAAATACCCTCAAAAGACTACATTGTAAACAACGTGAACTCGAGTCATATGCTGCAATCTCCGCCAATCTCCACGGTGCTCGGCGTTAATCGTTCGTCTTTTAGTGGACGTCGACTGCTGTCCGGCTGTTGTCGGCACCGAATTGCCACTGACAGCGTCCCCCAATGTGTGCCGAACCTCACCGAGCGCTAAAGCTGTCAAGTTACAGCACCTCCAACGCCGGGCAGTCGTCGCAAGCCCCTGTAGGCGGCCTACAGGCACCGACGTCATATGTATCCCCGCGTGCCTTTTCCAAACTTTTCGCCGTTTTCGCTCAAAGCTTACAAAACTTGACGACCCAAACTTGACGACAACAACTCACGTTTGCAACTGTCACGTCACGACACACCCACCACACTACACAACATGCCTTTTACAGCATTACCTGCCATGCTTGGCCGCACTCCATTGTGTGCGCAGTGCGCCCGGGCGGCGAGGCGCGCGACAGCAACATCCTCTCTGTCGACTTCGATCTCGACTTCGATCTCGACTTCGACTTTGACTTCACGACCATTCTCGCGATTGACGACAGCTCAGCGGACAGCGTTGCCTGCACGGACTCTACAGCAAACACGACTGGTATCCATGTCGAATCGTCTCTCTACACCGGTGCGCAGCGGCCAGCCTTCTTCCGCTTCTTCCGCTTCTTCCTCCGACGCCCCGGCGACATCTCCCTCTCCTGCCACCTCCGACGCGCCCCAAGGCCCTCCCTCCTTCTACGCTCTCTTTCCCAAGACGTTCCCGCTCGGCGCACCGCCCGTCGGGCCCTTCCATGTTGATGTGAGGGCGTTGCGGACCGAGTTTCTCCAGCTGCAGGCCGCCGCCCATCCAGACTTTCACCATTCGGCGGGCGGTGGCGCAGCCGCCGCGTCGGAGAGCAACGCCGCCGGCCACTCCTCCGCCCGCGCCCGCGCCGAAGCCATGTCCTCCCTCATCAACGAAGCCTACCGCACCTTGGCCTCGCCGCTCCTGCGAGCCCAGTACCTGCTGAGACAACGCTACGATGTCGACCTCGCCAACGACGAGTCCACTTTGCAGGGCGGCAGCGGCAAAGACATGGAGCTGCTGATGGCCGTGCTGGAAGTGCGCGAAGAGATTGAGCAGGCCAAAACAGAAGAGGACCTGGAGCCGGTCAAGACGGCAAACGATGCGCGCATGAAGGCCAGCGAGGAACTTTTGAGTGACGCATTCAAGGCGGACGATGCGGCGGCGGCGCGGCGCGAGGCTGTGCGGCTGCGGTACTGGGTCAACATTGACGATGCCCTGCGCAACTGGGAGCGGGGCAAGGATATTGTGCTTGAGCATTAAGAACTCAGAGCACGAAGTGAGAGTGGGTGAGGAGAAAGGAGTAGAGCACGAAGTGCGAGTGAGTGAAGAAAGGAGTGGGAAGAATGGACAGAAAGAGGAGATATAAAATCTATGGGTTACACAACAGGGATAGGATTGGCCAACAGGGATAATAGAATGGACATGGGGTAATCTACAACATCTGGGCTGCACCAGGCATGAAAATGAGGCGTTGTGATATCGGCTTGTTGTCTGAGTTCCGCAAGAGACCTTACAAGATGATGCATACCGTTTATGTATCCGTAGAATAACCTCAACAAGTCGCCGCCCGTCCTTGAGGGCCAAGCACCGGCTCGACATATCCAATCGATTTTTTCTTCTCAAACACGCAGTGCGTCCAAAATCTTCTGGACAGCCTGCTCGTCTCCTTGTATCGTATTCTCCTTGTCGCTGTCCACCCACCCATTGGTCCATCCGCCCCCAAAGTCAATTAGCCACAAGTCGCCGGCAGGGGCTTCTTCTTCTTCTTCTTCTTCCCCATGCCCAGCCCCCGTCAGGTCGTCGGCCCCGCCAACGCCGACAATGAGATTGCCCGTCTTCCCGTCGCCCCAGACAAGACCCAGGGCGTGCAGGGCGTCGACGGATGCGCGGAGCTGCTGGGCCCACCGCAGCTTGTGGTGCGCAGCGAGTGGCTTGTGCTTCCCACGCGTCTCGCGCTTCAGCACATGGGATAGCCTCTCGCCTGGTATCCACTCGCGGACAAAGCCGACGATGCACTGGCTCTCTGGGTGCGTGACCAGGCCGACGAGACGCGGCGTGAGCACGCGCATGGACTCTGCCGGCGCAGAAATCGCTGGTGCCTGATAATTGTGTTCGTGCAGCGCCAAGTGGCACGCAAGCTCGCGCCGCAACGCAGGACTCGCTATGAGGCCGGCCGGATATTCCGTCGCTTTGCAAAGAAGATCGCTCGAGGCCCTGTAGATGTCGTGGATGCCGTGGATGCCGTGGTTGTCGTGGCTGTCGGCGTCGTCCCCGTTGTTGCGTGGCACGACACGGACACGCGTTACGGTACCACCGCTGAGGATCTCTTCGACGACGTTGATGTCGTTTGTTGTGTACCGCGGAAAATGATGCAAACGGGATAGACGGGACAGGAGCGACTGAATTTCCTCAGCGCTGCCATCAACGCAGTCTTCGGAAGGAGGCGCCCAGCGGTTTTGGACCTCGCTTGGGAATATGGGCACAATCTTGGGCTGTGCATCGGGGGCCGCTCTCCGAAAGGCAAAATAATGTGTCTTGGGGTAGAGCAGCGAGTGAAGTTTGCTGTTGGCTTGGTGTGACGACGACGCGGAAGCCCTTGGGGCCCTTGGGGCGACGCGCCGGAATTCTTCCTCTCCCGCCGGCTGGATGATGTCGAGGATGTCCTGTGGCCTGTGGCTGTGCCTCCAGCACAACAGGCATAGCGAGCACAGGGGAGCGCTGCAGGTTGGAGCAGGGACGGCGCGGGGGCACGTCCAAGGAAGGAAATTCCCAGTGAGGGTTTCGGTTCATAGTGGGATGATATCTACAGATTTTATCTACAGATTTATGTACTGATTTATCTACAGACTTTATGTACAGATTTTATCACAACTACTAATGTACAGCCAGACACCATCTATCGTACAGACACTCTTATTTTTTTAACTCTTGACAGACTGCCCCCTCACACAATCGACGACTTTTGCATTTTGCGGACAGTCATGTACATGACAAGGGTAAAGACGGCCGTCAGCGACATGGCCACACCGGTAAACAGCTGCACACCGAGGTAGCTACCGCTCGTGTCGAGGATGGCACCGGCAATGGGAGGCCCAATCAATGAAGAAATGCCCTTGAGGACGGCGACACACCCCAGGCGGGTGCCGAGGGTCGACAGGTCGTTGGTGATGCTGCTCAAGACGACGGGGGCCAGCGTGACGACGGAGCTCGAGAAGAAGCCGTAGAGCACCGAGAAGGCGAGGTTGCCCGCCTGGTTCTGGACCGAGATCCAGTAGAAGTCGACGCCGGCGGTGATGATGCAGACGACCAAGAACGTGGCAACGACGCCGTACCTGTCGGCAATGACGGAGGGGATGAGCCGGCCCGGGATGGCTGTCAGGTTGAGGATGACCAGCAGATACTGGGCCAGGGAGGCGGGTGTGCCGTGCGCCAAGGCATAGCTCTGGAGGTAGTAGAGGGGCTGGAAGAAGCCCAGGTTGGAGAAGAAGATGGCGATGCACTGGATGACGTAGCGGGGGTCCAGGAGCTGGGCATCGTGGGTCAGCTGGCGGAGGCCGGCCAGGCTCCACCTGCTTGCCCCGGCACCGACGGCAGCCCGCTTGAGTCTCGGCTTGGCCACAGCGGTGGCTGCACTGCACAGCAGCAGGGCAACAAAGCCAATGGTGCGCATGGTCCAGGGGTAGCCGATGCGTGGCTGGAGACGCTCAAACATGAGGGGGTAGAGAGACGCGCCCAGACTGCTGCCAATGCTGGCGACGCCCATGGCCAGGGCGCGCTTGGTCGAAAAGTAGCTCGGCACCAGCGTAATGGCCGGTATGTACAGACACCCGGTGCCGATGCCGACACAGAAGCCCTGTGCTAGCAAAATCTGGTAGTACTCGGTAGCCAGGCTGGCCATCATGAAGCCGAGGACAAGCAAGAATATGCCAGTCACCAGCATAGAGCGAGCATAGCCCAGGTCAAAGAGCGGCCCAAAGAAGAAGCCGCCGGCCATCAGCAAGAAAACTTGGACGGACCCGACCCAGGAGATGGCCGATGCATTCTGGCCGGACAGCAGGTCCTGTTCATAGTAGGTCTGGAACGCGCCGAAGCCGTTGAGCAGGCCCAGCGAGTTCCAGTACAGCAAAAAGGCGGCGGCGACCTGCAGCCAGGCCTGGAAGCCGCCGTCGGGCGGCGGGTCCTGGGGCGGGCCGGGTGCCAAGGGAGTGGAGGCAGAGTCGGCCAGGGCGTTGGCTGGCTGGGATGCGTCGGCATTGTGAGTGTCGGCATGTGGTGTATTTGAATCGTCTTGTGGTTGTCGTTCCTGTTGTTGCTGGAACTCTACTCTCTTTTCAGTGAGAGGAGTGTCCATGTTGACGGTGGACGGTGGAGTGCAGATGTTTGTTTACTTTCCCTTTTACTTATGCACTTAAGATGTCCTCGGACAATGTTATTGTTGGCCAATCTCGGCATTCATGGTGTATTATGTCGGTGGTCTTGCGTTGTGAATACTTTTAGTATCGTCTTGTCGTCGTCTTTCTGTTCTTTTCTTTTCTTTTCGTGAAGGCTGGTTGTCGAGTCTTTCTTTTCGTATGTCCAAGCAGCTTTCGTGGAGAAGGCGTAGGCCGGATGAGGCCGGATGGAGGTAGGAGGTTAGACGTCAAAGAGGTGGGATTTCGTATGTCAGTCTGCTGTCTGTAGTCGTGTCGCTCTTCGCGTCGTCTCGTCTTTTCTTTCTGTCTCGCTGCTTCGGTGTTTATTTCGGTGAGTATTTCCAGGGTTATCACAGTAAAGAAGGACAAAATAGTCCGTAAATTGGATTCTTTCCATCTTCCATCAAGTCCTCATAAAATTATCTAAACAGTAAATTTCTCTCCCACGTTTGCCCTGCTTCCCATTGCGCCATCGCCGGCCTTGTCCAGCCAGTCGGTGCTAGATTCTCCGCCTGTCTCTACTAAGGGATTTCTCCGCTTTGCGGATTGCAGGCATCCGGGAATAACAATGTCCCCAACACACACCAAACACCACATAAAAGAGCCGTCAGCTTTTTGTCCCACCCCAGTCTTTTGGACCTTTGAGTCTTTCGAAGACACTTCAGTCTTTTGACAACAGCTGCCGAACCGATCAAGAGTGGGGGTTGTGTTGTTCAAGAGTGGAGGTTGTATTGTAAAGAGTCGGCGGTACTGAGGTGGGGAGAATTCCCTTGCTGGAGTAGTTGCTGGGAAATAGCGTGGAAGTCGGCGTTACCCTGTTGGGATGTCCAGCCAGTGGGTGGCTTCCTGGCCAGCCGCCTCGGCATGTTCTCTCATCTCTTATCAATTGATTCACCTTTTGTATATCCCTTTGGTGATTCACCCTTTCGACCTTTCGTAAATCGTGACTCGCGACTCGCTCAGACACCCGGTCGTGTGTAGTCGAGCGAGGCCACACGCTTCCACACCTCACGCGCCACACGCTCCTGTGCCTGCCGGGCTGTTTCCGTCTTGTCCGCAGACGCACCGGCCGGCCGGATGGCCAAGTACAGCCGGCCGCCCAGATGCGCATCTTCCACGGGAACATCGCTGTAGTCTCCTGCCTTGCTCTCGGGCGGATTGGCCGTCGTCACCAGTCCACCGGCTTCTTGCAGAATAGCAAACCCAGCCGCGACGTCCCACTCCCAGCAGCCGCCCTCCCACCAGATATCAAACGAGCCGGCAGCCGTGTAGGCCAGGTCCATGGCGGCGCTGCCCAGACTGCGGACTCCGTGGACCATGCCGCCCAGGCCGTTGCGACCAGACCGCTCCGTGGCCATGGTGACAAAACTGTCGATTTTTCTCGACAGATTGCCCCCCGGGATATCGCGCCGGTCCTTGCCCCATTCGCACGAGAAGATGCAGCCAGAGGGCGCGTTGGCCGGGAGCGGAGGCACGACGGGGTTCTGCTGCAGCGGCAGGGGAATGCTCTCGTTGAGCCAGGCGCCCTTTCCCTTGCAGGCACTAAACAGCTGGTTCAGCATCGGCGCATAGATGACGCCCACAACCGGCTTGCCGTCGACGACAAAACCGATGGACACACAGTACATGGCAAACAGGTGCGTGTAGTTGACCGTGCCGTCCAGCGGGTCGACGACCCACGTCGGTCGGGAGTCCACGAGGTAGTCGCGCGAGGCGCCTTTGGAGTAGGATTCCTCCCCCAGAAAGCCGTGTGTCGGGTACGCGGCCGTGATTTGCTGCTTCACAAACGCCTCAACGTCTTCGTCGGCCTGTGTCACGAGATCGACCGACGAGTCTTTTTCGAGCGTGGCAATGACGCCGCCGCCGGCCATGCGGGCTTTGGCGCCGTCCAGGAGTCGCTGGCCGGCATCCTTGGTGAGCTGGACAGCAAAAGCGTAGATGCTGTCGAGGTCGAGGGAGGAAGAGGCCGCGGCAGCCGATGCGGATGCTTGTGATGTAGATGCCATTGTGTGTTGTGGTTGTGGTTGTGGTTGTGTGTGTGTGCGTGTGTGGTCGTTGTGTTGCTACACTGTAGTTGTGTTGAACAAATGCTAGATTGGAACAGTTGAGGTGTGAATGGTGTGTGTGGTGTCAAAGGAGAGCTTCAAGTTCAAGCTCTTTTTGGTCCTGTTGTGGCGAGATAGCTGCCCCTGGGCAGCTGCCTTTTCTGTCCTGGCTGCACCTGCCCTGACTGCACCTGCCACTTCTGACTCTGACAGCTTTGGCGTCAGCCGCCGTTCCTGCCGTTTCTGTCTCTGCCCGCCATCTCTCTTCATCTCCCCTCACTTTTCTGACAGCTTCTCACTCTTTTCTGGGTATACCACCCACTTATCTTTTATCTTTTATCTCCCTGTCCGCTACTAACCGATGGAAACCTTGATGGACTCAATTCCGCGCGCGGAGTAAAGTCAGACTGAACGGAGAGCGGCATAAGGACAGGAAGAGTGAGAGTGAGTGGTGGGCAATTCCACAAGTATTAAACTACGTCAGCTGGCCAGGAAGACGCAAGAATAGGCAGAACTGACAGAACTGACAGAACTGACAAGAAATGGCGAGCTGGGTGGGCGCTGTGCGGCACTCTCGGGGCCTGAAAAAGTCTGCGGACTGGCGTGGACAGCGACACGAGGACCCCAATTCTCCCGCTTCTTTTAGCGCCTTCAGCGCCTTCAGTGTAGCCCACTGCATCCACTAATCCGGAAGAGCGCTTTTCCCCTCCTGCGACCTCTCTCGACATGACCTCACTCGGAACAATCACTTCTTCCCCAAGCCCCCCCACACTCCACAGATCTTCTCTGCTCCCCTCAGACACTGCAACCGGTCGCCGTCAACGGACCTCGAAACCTCCCTGCGCAGTAAACGTCCCCCGAGTACGGGGAAATGAGGGGGTCAATACAGGCCGAGAGTGACCATCTTGAAGATTTTGTAGCTCATATGTAGATGTTTCCCTCTGACGACTTCATCCCATACAATCATACAACGATACGATCATCACCACTTGCTCAATCTCACGTACAAACTTACCCCCACAAACATCACACACCGCTCTCACAATGGCCCGCCGCATCCTCCTCATCAATGGTGCCAACCTCAACATGCTCGGCACCCGCGAGCCGGAGATTTACGGCAGCACGTCTCTCAACGACGTCGTCGTCGCCGCCGAGGCCCAGGCCAAGGAGCTGGGCGTCGAGCTTGAAGTCTTCCAGTCCAACCACGAGGGCGCTATTGTCGACCGCATCCAAGAAGCCGGCGGCTTTGGCCATCTGGTCACCACGCCCGTAAAGGGCGACACGACCCGCCAGAGAGTCGACGCCATCATCATCAACCCCGGCGGCTTTACGCACACCAGTGTTGTTATTCGAGATGCACTCCTAGGCGTCAGCATCCCCTTTATCGAGCTGCACGTCAGCCAGGTGCACTCCCGCGAGCAGTGGCGGCACCACTCGTACTTCCACGACAAGGCGACGGCCGTGATTGCGGGCTTGGGCGCGTACGGCTACACCGTCGCCATTGAGTATGCGGCGAAGCATCTCAAGATTGCAAAGAAGTAGGCGAAGCAGGCAGAACAAAATGTACATAGTCAATGAAAAGAAACAGACAAAGTGAAAGTCAGTGAAAGTCAGTGAAAGCCAAAGTGAAGTCAAAGTGAATATATATTCCATGGCCATGGTGATGCGATAAAGACATGTGTGGAAGAAACAACGCAAGCTATGATACAGCGGAAGAAAAGAGAGAAAACGATCAAGATCTAGCAACATATCAAACGGCCATGCTTTAAACGGTCATGTCGTGCATGAAAACAGGCGATAAAGACAACGACAGATTACACCACCTCTGGCAATCATAACGAGGCAACCAGCTTGGGCGTCTCGCTGCTGGCCGGCACGCTCGCCGCCAGGTCCCGCTGGAAGCGCTGCCACGACAGCGCACCCCGGCGGGCCAGCTCCTCGGGCACCACGGGGTCCGTCTCCGACATGCGACGGTTAAACAGCTCCAGCGACACCCAGTCGTTGTTGTACCCGATGCCGTGGAAGATGGTGCGGGCAATCTGGAGGACGGGCAGATACGACTTCTCCTCGCCATAGAAAAGCCGGCAGTTGCGCGACCAGCTCATGCGTGGCGGCTGGTCGGCATTGTAAAAGGGGTGGTCGGGCAGGAGCGGGGCATCGAGACGCTCGGCGTCGACCAGCTGGACCAAAAAGACCTTTTCGCGGGGTACCGAAGCCCGCAGACGGGCCATGGAGGCAGCCACAGCAGCCTCCGCGTCCTGGGTCTTGCCGTCCTGGGCGGCCGGGTCGGCATAGATGGCGCCCGCAATGTTGAAGCTGTCCAAACACAGACCCACGTTGGCGCGGTTGGCCGCCTGCACGACCTCCCAGCTGTCCTCCCACGTCCGCGAGTACGTGCCCCAGCACAGGCTCTCGTAGCAAACCTTGATGTTTTCGGGTGCAGCAAGATCGGCCAGTTCCGCCAGATCGGATCCCCGCGTCTCCAGGGATGACAATAGCTGGTCCGCCGGTAAAAAGCTCGAGGGCACCAGGACCAGGTCCGTCTCCATCGCCTTGGCCATCTGCAGCCACAGCTTCCACTCCTCGATCCGGCGGGCGTGCTCGGCGCGGTCGCGTAGGCCTTCGTAGTGCATAAACGGCTGCAGGGAAATGACCTTGAGGCTGCGACGGGCGCACTGCTCACGGATCCAGCGGGCCGCCGCGAGGTGCGACTCGGCCGACGGGCTGGCGGCGTCGCCGGCCTTGTTGGTCGTGTTCTTGTCCAGCGTGTGGGCGACGTCCACGAGATCTTCATAAAAGACTTCAATACCCAGGTAGCCGTACTTGCGGGCCATGTCGAGCTTGTGCTCAAAGCTGTGGCCGGCAAAGCAGCGTCCCAAGGACATGGAGCTGATGGCGAGTTTGCAGTCCATTGTGTGTGTGTGTGGGTGGGTGGGCGGGAGAGAGAAGAAAAGAAAAAGAAAAGAGAAAGTGACGAGATGATGATGAAAGAGGCAAAGATGGAGATGGAGACGAAGATGCAAGATGAAATGGGGGGAGAGATAGAGGTAGAGACGATTAAGGGAAAGGGGGATTAACAGTGTGCCTGGAAGAGCTTCAGGGGTAAAGAGATATCAATGCTGAGGAAGGAGCAAATGATAAAAAACGATAGGTTCACCAGTTGGGAAGGAACAGACATGCACCATCATATGTAGGAGGGAAAGGAAAAGTCTCAAAATAAAAGGGAAGGCGCTCCTGTTTGTCTCCTTCCCGGACAAGACACGCCCCGTAACGAAGGGAGAAGCAAATCTCAAATCGTTTTCGGCAGCTGCGACTGAAGGATGCGAGCTGCGGAACGTACGAGGAAGGCGCGTCCCTCTCAAAAACGATGGCTTGATACGGATACACACGGGTTTTGTTTTTCAGGCTCGCAGTTGTGGATGCAACCAAAAGACGTCAACACTCTTGTCAGTGCTCAGTACTCCGTAGAACGTTTGATAATGCACTATCCAGCGGCAGCTGCACCTTTGCTGGGCATATCTCTTGCAGACTGCACTGCCCGCTGTAAGTCGAGACTTCCTGATTAGGCAGGGCCAGAGGCACACTAACACGGAAGAAGGTTGACAGACCCGCTTTTCTCGATTTTGCACGTTTTTTGCCTGCGATTCTAGTGCCTGCTCTTTGTTCACCCGTTTTGGTGAGACCGGATGAATCTTTACCAGTTCTAGGAAAGGTCTTCTGACTGCCATTCTAGTGGAGTTCTTGGGTCACCACTTCAAAGTACGACGTATTCTTCTAGCCTGTGCACTCTTCCAGAACCCTGCCAAACCCTGCTAAACCTGTCAAAACCTGTCTCTTTGCTTTCCTTTCTCCCTCTTGAACTGGTCTGCCGGACGCTTCGGGGCATTTCCCACGCTTTTCTCACATTTCCTGTGTTCGTGTTGACGATCCACGATCCAGTTAATCCTCCACTCCAGGCTAAGCGTTTTCGAACTCGATTCTCGTCGTACTTCTCTGTCTAGTCCTTCCCAGTACGGAAGTAATACGGTCTTTAGCAGGCACCTACTCGCAATGAACATTCTTCCAGCATACTCTAGTATTTACACCCTCTCTCGACTCTCCTACGGATGCCAGCGAACGGCACCGGAGACGACGCGCAAGGTTTATTCCCAAGAAGGATTACTAGAGACTGAATGAGAGCGCCTCAAGTGGAGACGTTTGGTCTCTTTGGCGGGTTTCTCTCCAGGATTTACAGAGTACCATATCACGACGCTCTTCTTGGTTGTCAGCGTGGAGAAGAGGCGACTTGCCCCTTGTTTTCTTGTCCTTCGTCTGTGATACTAATATATCTGGGTTGACGGCCGTGCTTTTCTCTTTTCGTCTTGCTTCGTCATTCTTCATTATTCTCTTCAGTCTTCATTTTACCCTCATAAACTTGACCAATATCACACTGCTACCACCTCACGGCAAGCACGAATCACAGCAGAACCAAACAGAAGGAGCGACGCACAATTACCTGCATCGACCCCACGCCTGCATCTTCGCTTCTTCCCTTCTCTCTTTCAACTTCTCTCCTTCACCCCCTTTTTCTCTATCTTCTCTCTTCTCTTTTCTCTCTTCTCTTTTCTCTCTTCTCTCTTCTCCTCACCCACCCACACATCACAATGGCTACTCAGGTCGAGACCCAGACACAACCAGCGGCTGTCGCCGCTGCTGCACCCGCACAGACTGAGCTCCCCGCCGTCGACCACTTCGAGAAGCACGGCTACCTCTTTGGCAAGAAACTGGCCGCCTCCATGTCGCCCTACCTCCACGACGTCGTCTACTCCAACCTCGGCCTCAAATGGGGCCAGGTCCGCTTTGACTCGGCGGATATTCCGACTTTCCTCCAGCTCACACAAGCCCCCAACTTCTATGGTGCCTCGGTGACGATGCCCAACAAGGTCGCCATCATCCCTCACCTCGACAAACTGACGCCCGAGGCTACGGCGATTGGCGCCTGCAACACCATCTACCTGGAGACGGACCCTGAGACGGGCCGCCGTCTGCTGTGCGGCGCCAACACCGACACTGTCGGCGTGCGTGACGCTTTTACCCAGAATCTGTCGCCTGAAGCGCTCAAGACCCGCATCGCCGGCCGCCCCGGCCTCATTATTGGCGGCGGCGGCGCTGCCCGCAGTGCTGTCTACGCTCTCCGCCAGTGGCTCGGCTGCACCGCCATCTATCTCGTCAACCGCGACGCCAGCGAAGTCGACGCCGTCATCCGCGATCTGCAGGCCTCGGGTTTTGGCACCGACAACATCTTCCACGTCGCCACCCTCGAGCAGGCCGAGTCTCTAGAGGCGCCCGGCGCCGCCGTCGGCTGTGTCCCCGACTTCCCGCCCCAGCGCGAGGACGAGATCCTGGCCCGTAAAATTACGCAAGTGTTTTTGGCCAAAAACCCCGAGGGCACCATCCTCGAGATGTGCTACAACCCGTCGCCCTACACGCAGCTGGGCGCACTGGCCGAGCAGGCCGGCTGGCAGGTGATTCTGGGCACCGAGGCCTTGATCTACCAGGGTCTCGAGCAGGACCGCTACTGGACCGGCCGGACGCTGGACAAGCTGCCCGTCCAGGAGGTCAAAAAGGCTATTGCCTTGGCCCTGACGCAGCTGCCAAAGATCTAGACGGCGGAGCAAAGCGATGCCGTTGTGTTTTTGTGTTTTTGTTCTTGTTGTTTTTTCCTCCTCATCCTTCATAGCGATAGATCTGCGATAGACTTGCAGCCTCCTCCTCGTTGCGTCCACGAAGATGCATCGAGTCATGTACATTAACGAGTCCAAATATCATGCTCATACCACGTTCATCATGCTCACTTAACACTTGGCGCTCACACTTGGCGCTCACACTTGGCGCTCACACTTGACGCTCGATTGACTTGTAATCATGTAATGTGGAAACACAATATCGTTGTTACTGTCCCTACTCAACAATGTGTGACTGCTCTGAATTGTGTGCCTAGGTCTAACCTCACCCAAACTCATGGCCTCGCTCACTCTCGCCCGTCTCACCCCCCATCTCATCCTTGATTCGTCCGGACTCACGAGACTAAGTCTATTCTTAATTCATTCCATTCTACATTTCTTATTTTTGTTTGATATTAAGGCACTGGTAAATAGTATGTATTTCATTTATTTGATGTGGTTTATTTCATTATTGTTCACTTCACTTCACTTCACTTCATTTCTATTTTATTTCTATTTTATTCTTCGTGATTAAAACCATTTCGACATATAAAATAGTAAAATAATTTCTACTGTTTAAAAAGAAAGAAAAGAAACAACGAAATACATAAAAAATCTAAACAAACTCGCACAATTTGGGATAACTTGGGCCAACTTGGGATAACTACTTCACTTAACTTAACTGTATCTTCTGATCCAATCTCATTCAACATCAACTACGGCCAACTTCAGTTACCTGCATTGTATTGCATTAGTCTACGTGCATTAGATTCATCTGTCATCCTAGGTATGTCTTCGTTTATGTACATGGCCTCCAGCAGTCGTCTCCGACGACAGTCTCGCTCGCCTCGTTCCCCGTCATCGTCTTCGACAATTGTCGTCGCCTCCGGCGCCAACTGCCGTCTCTCTACGGCTCCTGATTCACAATGTTATCTAGTCGTCCCTGCAGATGCGGCAGGTTCGACCGGCCCGACTCGTCCTTGTGCGCCTTGAACACTTCTTCGCGCATCAACCGGCGCGGCGCTCTCCGTCCCGTAAACAGCTCGAACTGGGCAAACCCCTGTTCGGGCAGCAAGTCCAGACCGTCGAGACTCACCCAGCCTTTGTGGGCAAGCTTGCGGCTCTGCTCCAGGAGGGGCGTTTGCAGTGTCTTGTACGCCAGCTCCACCAAGACACCACCGGTGGGGCTGCCAAACCAGGCGGGCGGGAGTGTCAGGTTGGGCGCAGGCACCGCCCCGATACGGTGCGTCGGGATGCAGCTGATAATCATGGTGGGCATCCTGTAGTCGGCCGGCCAGGGGTCTTGGTGGGTGCGCAGCACGTGAAACCGGGTGGGCGTTGTCTCCTCGTCGTCGGTCCGACTCAGCAGCTCCATCTCGTTGCGGTCGAGCATCCCCGAGAAATGGGCGACCATCTTCTCGGCGTTGGCCACCGTCCGGTTCCAGACGACAATCTGCTTGACGCCCAGCTGCAGCATGGCATAGATGGCGGCGCGGGCCATTCCGCCGGCACCAATCACCAGCCCCACACTGCCTTGGCGGACAGCATTGGCCGGCGAGAGACCTCGTCGGATACATGCGCGAATGCCAATCCAGTCGGTGTTCTCGCCATAGATGGCAAGCACGGGGCCCGACTGGTTGCGTGTCGTCAGGATTTGCGAGTAGTTGGGCACGCTGCCGTCGGCCTTGAGCTGGCGGATAGGGATAATGGTGTTGATGGCGCCGACGGCGCGAGCGTGCGACGACAGCGTATGCGTTAAACGGATGGCTGTTACTTTGAATGGCAGGCCAATGGAGGCGCCGCCAAACCGCGGGTCATGGATTAGTTTATTAATGTAGTCCATGGAGTTGGTCGAGTTGGGCCGGTAGGTGTGGGGCAGACCGCAGGCCGAGAGGGCAACATGGTGCATGGCCGGCGACAGACTGTAGTCGACATAGGCGCCAAAGACGTAGAGGCGCATGGGCTCGTAGACAAAGGCAGACGACAGAGCGACGCTTGCCTGGCGGGCGGTGAGGGAGGAAGACGTGGACGAAGAGGGAGATGTCGAGGAGGGCGGCGAGCCAGGATCAGAGAGCGGTGCAGACGGCTGGCGGGAGTGGGAGTGGGGGTGGGAGTGGGAATGGGCATGCCGAGACGAAGACGAGTCGGAGGGAGGAGTGGTGGACCCGTGTGAGTCGGCAGAGGTGTCCATGGTGTCGGAAGAGCCGCCGACACTGGCGGGCTTTGTGGATGCGCTGGTGGTGACGGGTGGCCGAGGTGGTTCAGCCACGACAGACGTGAGCACCGAGTTGAAGCAGGCGGAGAAGCGGCCCTTGCGGCCCGTGTTGTAGGCGATCAGGGGAATCTGAGAGGGGCACGCTTTGGTGCTGTAAACAAACTGGGAGACTTCAAAGTTGTCGCTCAGCTCAACCGCGCGGCGGGTCAGGCGCGCAACATGGCAGCCCAAGTCGACGGCGCGGCGGTAGTAGGCGAGCCAGCTAGGGTCGTGCCACGAAGGGGGCGACACCTGCGCTGAGGGCGAGGGTGAGGATGAGGGTGTACCGTCGACATCCACAGTGCCGATAATGCGCGACGTCCACGCAGCCTGGCGGACACGTGCAATATCGGCGTCCGGCAGCCGCAGGTCGACGGTCACGTAATCGGGCGCCAGCCTTAGTCCGTGCAGGACATGCGACAGGTACGCATTCCGCTGGCTGTCGTGCTTGGCGGCGACGTCTGGGTCGGGCAGGACCACGTGGTAGATGATGGGAATGACGGTGCTCCGGCGAATATGGCTGACGATCCGGCTAATGTTGTTGGCTTGCTGCGGGGTGATGGGCCGCGCATAGGGCGTCTCGTGCGCGGCGGGGACACAGTCCACCACCAGCTCAATGGCGTCGGCGCCCGGCTCGGCTTCTTCGACGTCAATGTCGCCGGCAACGAAGTCGGACAGCTTGATGGACAGGGCATAGGTGAACTGGCGGTCTTCCGTCGGGATGGACGCCAGCGGGTAGGCCGACTCGATAAAGGGAATGGCGCCGCGGGGGAGGATGAGCGACAGGAACTTGAGGAAATGGCGCTCTGCTCTCTTCAGAGTGAGGTAGGGCGCGGGCGAGCGGTTGTCGTGGTCGTCGGCGTTGGTCGGGTCAGGCTGCGGCGCGCCACCGGTGGCCTCGTTCATGCCTGTCGTGGGCGTCTCCGAGAGATTGAAAAACTCGAAGCGGGCGCACCGCCGAAAGACGGGGCCGCTGGCCGTCACCAGGTCCTGAACACGCGCATCGTCCCAGACGCGCAGATGGGTCTGGATGGCGGCTGTGTCTCTGAGGATGAGGATGATGGGGTTGGTGGCGGAGCACTGCGAGAGGCGGGCCTGCACATCGCGCTCCATCCACGAGCAGACGATGATGGCGCCCCGCCGGTACGTCTCCAGAATATGCTGGAGAACCGCCGACTGGGCTTTGCGGTAGGCGACAACGCCGTGCTCCCGCTGGAAGGCGCCGCTGGGCTGGCCGTGGGTGTCGGCAAAGACCTTGTCGGCCTCGACAATCTTGCGGCGCATGGCCGTGGAGGCGATGACGGCGAGCGTCGACTTGCCGGCGCCACGGACGCCTGTGAGAATGACGGAGGCATCGGGGTCAAAGTGCGGGCGGCCGTGGGGCGTAGGTGCAGCGGGAGTTGAAGGTATTGAGGTGGCTGCAGTTGTCAGTAGGAGTTTGTTGTCATCCCGGTCGGTGGAGGAGTACTTACCTCGTGAATGTGTGACGGCGTACCTTGGCTCGTCGTGTGGTTGTGTCCTTGGTATTGAGTCGGCAGTGGATGTGTATGTGGATGTAGATGTGGATGTGGATGTGTTGGAAGCAGAGGACGTCGAGTTTGACGTCGCCGCTCGGTTTGCTGCACTCTCGCTCTCGGACTGTGACCGTCCATTCTGTGCCGTCGTCTGCTGTCCCTCCCAGTCGGCCGACGCTGCGGCAAACGAGCGCTTCACGCCGCTGAGGACGGAGGCCATGTCGACGACGAGAGTGGGAGATCAAGGAGTATCTTGTATCGTGGCCGAGTGTGGTCTGTCGAGAAGATTGACTCTTGACTCAACGTCAACGCAAGAGCGACGTCGAGACGACCATGGGCACGTGCGTGTGTAGGAGAGGGAGTGTGTATGCCGAGGAGAGGAAGTCGGTTGAGTCGGTTGAGTCGAGAGAGATGGAGAGAAAGAGAAAGACTGACTACGAGACGAGCAGTCTATCGTCTATCGTCTACAAAGCCTTCCTTCAGTATCGACGGGGGGTGTTGGATGGAGTCCGTTTCGAGTCAAAGTCTGGACTGCGGTCGAGGTGTCTGGTATGGTCTGCTGGTGGTATGGAGTCGTCCCATGCAAAAAGTCAAAAGTGCGTGCTGCGTATGGGGAACTGCCCCGGATCGAATTGTGGGAGTGGTCGACAGTCGCAAAGTTGGCGTGGCAGTACGGAGTACGGAGTACGACGTATGTGGAAAAAGCGAGAAAAGCCCCCCTTTCTCTCCAGACGAGGTAATAACAAAAGAGGCAAGGCCGAGTTGCGTTTGGTAAGAAAAGTCGGAAGTCGCAGCCTGTAGGGCCGTCGTGGCAAGTGATACACCGTACTGAGTACTCCGTAGTGGGAAGGAACGAGCGAGAGCAGTGCGCCTTCCATTGAGGGTGTCGTTTGGCGGGCTGGCCTTTCGTCAGGTCTGTTCTTGCCTCTTTGCGGCAGAGCGCGTCTTGCTCTTTCCCGCGCCGACACAGTACTGTTTGCGCCTGCCCTGCTATGACGGGTTCTGTCTCCGCCTGTTCTTGCCGTCCATTCTCTGGCCACTGCCCTTTCCTCTCTCCCTCCACTAAACGGCCCCTCCTTCAGAAGCAGTTTAGCGCAGTCTAGCACTCAACTTTTACTCACTTTCTTCGACTTTGTCCACAACACCCTGGACAAAGAAATGCAGTAGCTTTGTTAGCGCCTCTCTGGTCCTTTGTCTGCCCCACTCCCCCAGACTTTTCAGGATAAATTCTCTTCCGCTGCTTCTCCAACGCGCCCACCTGCAAGCCGCCAGTAAGCCCCCTGTAGACGCCCCAACGGCCCTCCAATTCCCTCACTTTGACCTCCGCTGCTCCGTCTTTGTAGACAATCTGGAGGAGCTCTCACAAGGGTCGTGCACAACACACAGACAGTCGGACAGCGGACAGTAGTTCCAGATACCAGGTTTGCCGTTTGTCCCTTGGCTTGTTGTGTCGTTTTGCCTATTCCCCGTCTTCTCTCCATCTTTTTTATTCCGTCTCTACATTGAATCCGTGTGTAATTATTGGCGGCAAGCAGTTTTTTTTCTTTCTTTTTCTTCTAACAGTACGACGTACTCCGTATATGTACTTGGTGGCGTTTCCCTTAGAAGAATTCCCCGCACCGCGAGACGGAGTAAACCATACAGAGCTACGGAATAATACACTCAAGTACGGAGTACACCGTACACCAATAATGCCCGTTTCAATGGCTGTCTTTGGCCTTTCTGGGACGCCAATTGTGCCCCAGATTTCTGGAAGCTTAATCCCCGAGAGATGGCGGGCAAAGAAGAAGCAGGGAAGACCAGGAAGGCAGACAAAAGAAGTCCAACGAGTCCAACAAGTCCAACAAAGCGGAACCACTTTTCGCCCGTGAAGGCTATTCAGGCAGATGTAACGCACTCAGCGCAAAGGACTGCGAAGCACAGACAGGGGCCGGGCACACTAAAATAGTGTTCGGCACGACTTCGAAGGAGAAGACTGAAAGAAAGAGCGGTCATGCGACTTTTGCTGTGCAGTGAGTGGTTGGGGTTGAGGTTGAGTTGAGTCGACACTCGGAATGCCAACAGAATGGAAACGAACGGGGAGAGAGGGAGGAGAAATGACGCCGGTCACAGGCCAATGGCCACTGGCCACTACACCCTGACCACCGACCTACTTACGACCTGCAAAACGACTAGACTAGCCTAGTGTCGTCTCGATTTCTTGGAGAAGTTCGTGGGGACTCCGTACACGGCCGACTGCCTTTTGGCTTTCTTTTTGGGCTGCCGGGCAATTGAGAGAGGCGTACTTTGAAGTGGCTTGGACTTGTTCGACTTGACGACCACTTGCGACTTTCGGCTTGTTAGACTTTCTCTGTGGAAACCATTCAACATTTGCATCACGAGTTAGACGAGAAAGAGACGAGACGACAACCTCAACTTGACGGCAGCCCTGGTGGCTTATCCTCTTTCTTTTCTTTTTACGACGGACATGCTGATGCAACGGTACTGATTAACGGCAGTTGATCCAGGTGGTCCACAGCCTGCGTCTGCAGCATTGCAAGACAACACTGCGACCGACGTCTGCGAGCGCAACGAGGACACACCACAAAGATGCAGTCTTCCCAAACAAGCAGGGCCAAAGGGAGCAAAGCGGCCCGCGGCGGAGCTGCCGCGCGGGCGGCAGCGGCAGGCGCGGCGGCAACAACATCGACGGCAAGAGCGAACAATACATTAACAGCCGCGGCAGGCGCGACACAATCACAAACAGAAGGCGTGCAGGCAGGAGCAGGCGCAAACGCAAACACAAACACAGAAGGAACGATGCCGTCAAATACACAACCTCCACCACCACCACCCTCGACATCACAACAACCATTACCACAGGACTCGCCCGCCGCCTCGTCGACGTCGGCCACCGCACCACCGCCAGCAGCCGCACCGACCACACCAGCACCCCCCGCCAAACGCCAGCGAGTCTCCCGCGCGTGCGACCAGTGCCGGGCGATGCGCGAGAAATGCGACGGCGCCCAGCCGCAATGCTCGTCCTGTGTCGCCCAGAACCGCGCCTGCACCTACAAGACGAGTCCCAAGAAGCGGGGCGTGCAGACTGGGTACATTCGCACCTTGGAGCTGACTCTGTCGTCGCTGCTGGACGAGGTGCCGGGGTGTGCCGACGCATTGGACGGCCTGTTTGGCCGCCATGGCGGCGACGCTGCACAGCGGCTGTTCAACCCCGAGGCGAGCGCGTCGGGGGACAGTGCCCAACAGCAGAAGGATCTGGAGAGACACAACCGGCTGCACCGGCGGTGGCACAAGAGCCGGGCACGCCGCGAGATCAACCGGCTGTTGTCGACAGACGGGTTTGGTGCGAGCGTGACGCGGCCACTTTCGGATAGAGCAGGATCTGACGAGGATACCGATGCCGAAGGGCCGTCAACAACTACTGCGCCAGTCCTCAGCAGACCGGCCGGAGCCACATCTGCCGTCACTTGGTCGCCCTCCGAAAACACCATCCCGTCACCACTCTCCAACGCAGGCACGGGCAACCACGCTGACGACAACGCCCGTCTCCCTCTCCCACCCAACCATTGGCGGTTGCTGGACGTCTACTTTTCTTATACACACTGCTGGTTTCCCATCCTCGAGAGACAAGACGTCTTGAAGGCAGTCTACCAGTACGAGCGCGAGCTGGGCGAACAGCAGCCGTCTGCACCCGCACAGGCACCAACAACGACCTCTGCTGCCTCGGCAGAATTATGGAGTGTTCTCGCATTGGCGTCCTTTCAAGACACTGCCTCTCGACAGCACCACCTCGACTCATCAAATACACCTTCTACACACCCACAAACCGCACAAAACACACAACACACACAGACCCGCGACCCGTGGCCGGCCTGGTCGCCACATCGCATCTACAACGTTGCTCGCCGGATGATCCCACTCGACGACGGTCCCTTTGAGATCCAGCACGCCCGTGCCCTTTTGCTTTTATCACTGGTCAATATTGGCCGCCAACGATACACGGCTGCCCGTGTTCTGGTTGCCTTGTCAAGGCAAATCGTCCAAGATGCCGACTGTCTGTCGCGTGTCAACGACTATGCACACGGTCCCATATCGATACGCCGACGCATCGTTGACGCTGTCACGAGCGGATGCTGCATTCTCGAGTCGCTTTTGAGCATTGTCCGTTCTTCACTAGGACAGCAACTTCCTTTACACCACCACCACCATCAACAACAACACCGATCCCACCACAGTCCCGGCTCGGTCTCGTCTCACACTCCACATAACTGCCCCGCCGTCCCCGAAGACGGTCTCGACGAGTGGCAGCCGTGGGTCCCCTGTGCCGGCTTTGGCGTCGAAGACGCCGCCGCCTCGGAACGCAGTCCGGCTTACTCCCTAACAACATTCAACCAGCTGCACGCCCTGTTTACATTTATGCAGAACCAGGGCACCAACGCCTCCCCGTCGCCCTCGGACTACAGCGACGTCATTCCCGCTGCCGCTGGTGGCTCACAGTACGCAGCCGATGCCGATCTTGACCGTGTCTTGCGGCCCGACGTGCCCTTTTCTGGCTTTGTCCGCTCGCCCGAGCGCGTGTCGGCACCCGTACCGTCTGCCCATGTCCTGCGCATCACCTTTGTCTGGATGCACATTTTGTTGTCCATGTCCCCAACGTCAACGCACACAGGCGGCGGCATCGACCTCGTCCGCACTCATTTGTTCGCAGACGTCCTCGAACAGTTTGTCGCTCGCTTTGGTGCGGCTGGTGCACCGCCCACACTCGCCCCCTGTGTTTTGACAGTGGTGGAGCACCCGTCGTTCAAACAGCTGCCGCCGCCACTGCAGCAGAGACTGTGTGCTCTGGGGGATGCTTTGGAGGCCGTATGGGACGTGCCCCAGCAGTCGCAGAAACAGTCTATGCTCTCGAGCACGACGGCTAACACGACATCGACACCACGATCGAACACGAATGCAAATGCAAATGCAAATGCAAATGCCGTCCTTCGCCAAACACTGACACCGGGTGGCGGTGCGTCCAGTACCACGGCAGCGGCACCTCCACCACAAGCACCCACATCGGCACCGCCTGCCGCTGTTGTCTACCAGTCGGCCAGTCCCGAAGCGGCGGCAGCAGCTGCCCACCATCAGCAGCAACGCCAGACGGCCCGTCATCACAGAATGTCCTTCTTGGAGCAGCAGCAGCCACATCCTCCACAACAGCAGCAGCCACACCCTCCACAGCAGCAACAGCCTCCTCAGTCACAAGATGTCAACATGTACAATGGGACGGGTCCTCCGCCACCACCAGCCTTTGGCTTCCACCCTCTTCCCATATCTCCACCCAACGCCGGCAGTGTCGCCGCCGATCACCACCAGCAGTCTTCTTCTCAAGCCCCTCAGCAGCCCCCCGGCTATCCATTAATAAACACCCCCTACCCGGGTGACGCCATGACCGTCGATGCCTTTGCCGGTGCACCCGGTGCGCCCGGCGCGTTGGACTATGAAGCGTTGCTGGACGACCTGTCGGCGGTTGATTACTTGGACAGGCTGGACGCCGACATTGGCTCCCAGTTTATGGCCAATCTGGGTTTTGCGCCGGGCATGGACAACAATTTGGGAACCATGATGGGCGAGTTTGGCGGGTTGTAGTCGCGGAGCACGAGAACGGAGTGCGAAGCACGACGTTTGTCGAGTCGAAGGCGACTGCAGACTATGACTACAGAGTACGACTACGACAGTACCTGCAAGACAGACCAGAGCACACACCTACGCAGTAGAGGAGAGAACAGAGAAAAGCGTAAAAAAGACCCATGAAAGAGTAATGAACATACTCAAATGAAGAATGTTTCAAAGACGCAAAAGAATAAAAATTGCATAATGATAATCCTTCGAGACACCATTCTCGTCAAAAGACTGTCACTTGTGCTGTGATTTTGTTGATTTTCTACCTGGACAGGTGTCTGTGCTTCTTGTGCGGGCGTGTTAAATGTTGAGCTGGTCTGTAGTGTGCTCCGACTCCGTCAAGTGTAGAGTGAGTCCACAGCTCAAAGATTGTGCTGCTGGCTGCTTCTCCAGTTTCCAGGCTAACCCTGGCGGTCCTCTTTCCTCTTCCTCTTCTGCGGAGAAAGCCCACTTACTCGATACACTTGTGTCCTTTTGGATTGTCTACGATTGTGCCTTCCGTCCGGGCCTTTAATTATGTGCCCGGGGGGCCGGTGCTCGTGGCTGCTCGTGGTCCTCGTGGTCCTCGCGTGTTTTGTCGTTTCATCTTCTCGCGTCTTCTCGTCTTCATTCATCAGAATCAACCTGGTAGAGATGATTAGTCTTCTTCCGGGCAGCCTGCAGTAGACAGCGGTCAGTCTCCAGTGAAAGCCAGGGTCGACGGTCCCATGATTTACTTTTTCAACTTTGTTGACCACGCGGAGAGCCAGACCTTCTGGAGTACTCCGTACTACTCCATACACTCCAGAAACGTCTCCACGTTTTTTCTTCTTCTTTTTTTGTCGTTCTCTGTCAAGTCCTCTTGACTTTTTCGTCTTTCTTTCTTCTTCCGTCAATACCACCCTGGCCGGCCAATCTTGCTGCTTGGAATTGTCTTCGTACCCCATGACACTTTTCTGCACTTTTTTGCCACTACTTGTCCCCGTCTGTGTGTATCTTCTTCCTGCCATCTCCATGTTTTCCCCATTTTGTCCCCATGTGTCCCCACTTGTCTCCATCCTGTACCCTCCACCGGGAGAATGTTTATCTGGCTGGCGTTGTCATCTGATATAATCTGGGGCTCTCTTCTGGGACAGGCCGGCCTGCTGGAGTTCTGCTGGCCAGACAGCTGTCAACTTTCCTTTCCCTCTCTTCTTGTTCGTTTCTACATTCACCAGACTTCGTATCGGCCACTGCCGGGCCACTAATAATCACCAGACCAGTGGTTATTCCATTGTCAACTCAGATCCAGTCTAAGAAAACGTCCAAGAAAACGTCGACACCCACAAGCCACCCACGCGACGAGCCTAGATATACAGAGTCTAGGTCGGCAAAGGAAGAAAAAGAATAAAAAATGGAAATCAATAGCGCAGGCGAGAGCGCCAAAGGGAGACTACAGGCACCCAGACCACAGCCAGACTGTAGCCAGAACCGCACCAATGGGCACTAAAGGACGCCAATCGAGGCCAAAAGCAAGGAACCGCAGGAACAACGAGGCACTGCCGTTAGCGTTGTCCGCAACGAAGGAATGAGTGGAGGAACGGCCTTTAACCCAAATTCAGATTTTTTCCCCGGAGCATCGTGGATGGAGAGAAAAAGCTGTACGGTGTGCAGAAGAGTCACCACAACCGGTCAGCACTGCTGAGAGAGAGGCTTCTCCTTCACACCTTTGGAAGAACGTTTACAGCATACTTTCTAGTATCACTCTCTTGGCTCTTCTGTGACTGTTTGTTTTTCCAGGATTCTCCCAGCACCCCTGATTCCTGATTCTTGTTCTTCCCCAGACGTTCTTCCCCGTTAACCCCCGTTCTTCAGTTTTTGACATTGCCCATCACTCCCATCACTTTCCTTCGTCCATCCACTTGGGTCTGGGTTCGGTGACCCTGATCCACCTCCATCTTCCACTCTGTTTGCCCACTCGCAGCATTTTGTTCTCCGCGTGGTCTCCGCGTGTTCTCCGCGTGCTCTCCGCGTCAATCTGCCTTTCTCGCCCTCTCCATCTCCCTCTCCAGTCCCCCCCATCTTTCTCCTCAACCGTCTTTTCGTTCTTACGATTTTCCGTCCACCCTCACACGTTTTGGCTCCTTGCTCATCCTTGTCGTCCTTCTCTCGGCGTTGTCTCCCCACCATCACGCCCTTTCTTTCTTTTGTCGTCTCTCGTCGTCTCTTGTGGTCTCTTGTGGTCTCTTCTTCTCTCTCCAGTCTATCCGCATCCCGCATCCCCATGCTAACCTAAAGTTGGACGGTTGTCTTTTCTTCTTCCTAGCTTGAGTTTGTGTCTGTGTTAGACCACCCCTGCCCGGTCTACCAGACTATCATTTGGCCCCGTTGGAAGGTCTTGGCTCGCACGCGTCCCCTTCCCCCAGTCAGAGTTTGCCCAGATATTTAATATCGAGGACTCTCCTTCCCATCATCGTCACTTTCTTTCTCTCTCTCTCATCAGCATCAACAACTTGGGACTTCACTTCTACCTGGGACTTCCCTTCCTTGTCTCATCCCATTGGCAACTCCTACTTTGTTTCCTTTTATACCCCTTTGTTTCTTTTTATACCCCTTTGTTCATACTCTTCACACACCCTCCTCCCTCACAATGTCTATCCTTGCTCTCCGCGAGGACCGGCCGACGCCCAAGGCCGTCTACAACTGGCGCATCTATGTTTGTGCCATGGTTGTGTCCTGGGCCTCGTGCATGATTGGCTATGATTCTGCTTTCATCGGCACCACCATCGCCTTGCCCTCCTTCATCAGGGAGTTCCAGCTCGACAGCTACTCTGCCTCCAAGCGCTCTCTGATTTCGGCCAACATTGTCTCCGTGTACCAGGCCGGTGCCTTCTTCGGCTCGCTCGCTGCCTATGGCTCGTCCCACTTTCTGGGCCGCCGCAAGTCGTTGTGGTTGTTTTCCGTCCTCTTCATTGCCGGCGCCGGTGCCATGTTGGCAGCCAACGCCGAGCGCGGCCTCAACGTCATTGTCGGTTCCCGTTTCCTCGCTGGCTTCGGTATTGGCGGTTCCTCCAACATGGTGCCCATCTACATTTCCGAGCTGTCGCCGCCCGCCATCCGTGGCCGTCTCGTCGGCATGTACGAGCTTGGCTGGCAGATTGGTGGCCTGGTCGGTTTCTGGATCAACTACGGCCTGCTTGAGCACTACCCCAGCAACAACAGCCAGTGGCTGATCCCTTTCGCTGTCCAGCTCATCCCCGCCGGTCTTCTCCTCATTGGCTCAATCTGGGTTCCCGAGTCGCCCCGCTGGCTGTTCTCCAAGGGCCGCCGCGAGGAGGCCATGAAGGTTCTCTGCTGGCTGCGCCAGCTGCCCGCCGACGACACCTACATGCTCCAGGAGGTTGCCTACATTGACGAGGACCTGACCCGCTTCCGCGACGAGGTCGGTGCCGGGTTCTGGAAGCCTTTCCGTGCCCTCAAGCAGGGCCGTGTGCAGTGGCGCTTCTTCCTCGGTGGTGTGCTGTTCCTGTGGCAGAACGCGTCCGGCATCAACGCCATCAACTACTACTCGCCCACCGTCTTCAAGTCGCTCGGTATTACTGGTAACAACACGGGCTTCTTGACCACCGGTATCTTTGGTGTCGTCAAGACGGCAATGACCATCTTCTGGCTGCTGTACCTCATTGACCGTGTCGGCCGCCGCAACCTGTTGCTGTTCGGCTCACTCGCTGGTTCTATTTGTATGTGGATCATTGGCGCCCTCGTCAAGGACGTCATCCCCAAGGTCGACCCCAACGCCGGCATGTCCTCGGGCGGTGTCGCCGCCATCTTCTTCTTCTACATGTGGACCGCCGTCTACACACCGTCCTGGAACGGCACCCCCTGGGTCATCAACTCGGAAATATTTGACCAGAACACCCGCTCGCTCGGCCAGGCCTCGGCTGCCGCCAACAACTGGTTCTGGAACTTTTTGATCTCTCGCTTCACCCCGCAAATGTTCGACAAGATGGGCTACGGCGTCTACTTCTTCTTTGCGTCGCTCATGCTCTGCTCCTTTGTCTTTGTCTTTTTCCTCCTCCCCGAGACCAAGGCTGTTCCTCTCGAGCAGGCGGACCGTTTGTTCGCCATCAAGCCCGCCCGCAAGGCCCACGCCCAGGTCATGGAGGAGCTCGCCCGCATCAACGAGGCCCAGCAGTCCGAGGTCGCCGACGAGAAGCCCGCTGCCACTGCCGAGGAGTACGCCTGAGTGCACTCGTAAGTGGTCGCCGGAGGCCATCACAGTATTCATCATGTCCTGTCTTGACATGCAGTCTACGAACTACATTGTCACGACTTCTTTTCATTTTCAATCTGTATGCCACTAGCAATTAGAAAAATACCAACTTTTTTATCTGTTCAAAACATGTTCTCTTGTGTGATGAAAATGATTTTTCAAAGCATTCATCTGTACACCTGTTTTTTCTCGTCTTTTCAAAAGTAAGCTCTACGTTTGGGATTTTCTTACTGAAAGGGACATGGCTCATAGTAGAAACTATGCCGTAACAGGAGTCCCGAAAAATATCTCTTCCCTACGGAGTATCTGTTTTCCACAGAATCCGTGAAGTAAAAAAGGAAAAGAAGAAAAGGAAAAGAA
The DNA here is from genome assembly GCA_019925295.1 of Sporothrix pseudoabietina. Taxonomy (NCBI): domain Eukaryota; kingdom Fungi; phylum Ascomycota; class Sordariomycetes; order Ophiostomatales; family Ophiostomataceae; genus Sporothrix; species Sporothrix pseudoabietina. The sequence continues at coordinate 146,099 of JADHKS010000022.1, read as the reverse complement.
AAACGAACCAAGATGCTTAGTCAGACTACATCGACCACAAAAGTAGCGGCTGAGGCGACGGCGGCGAGGCTGAGGAGAGAAGTGAAGATCATGCTGGTAATGATATAGGACTTTTATAAATTATGTGCTTTGAAGTAGGTGACTTCTATGGAATGAGCAAGAATGAGAGAGATCGAGAGATTATGAGCAGTTTATACCTGCAGACTGACCTGCAGACTGGTCATGTTTTCTTCGTCTTTGGATAGGTTTGTGGTCCATCCAAAATTATGTGCCCTGGACAGAATGGTCCAGACAGTAATCAAAGTGCACATCGCCAAGAGCGCATCTCATCAGCCGTCATAAACAACGGGCATAAACTTTATCCAAAATTTTCGAGCGTCGGTAACACAGCAGCCACAGCGAGCTCATGTACTTTTACTCCAAATAAATACGACGTAGAGTCATATCACTTCTCGCAGATCCGCCGTAGATAATCAAATCAAATGCATCTCACCCTGTTCTCCTGCCATATGCACGCTCCGATGTCGTTGAATTAGGCTCCTTCAGGTACGGGTCAGAAACTATGGAGCATTGACGGATAAATGCAGATATCAAGAGGGACAAATATACGACTTGGGGGTTTACTGTCTCGGCACTTCAAGACACGGGATGAAAGTCCAGACTATACACATTCTGTTCCAATTTAATGGGGCTGTAATAAAGATGAATGACAAGGCGTAGTGGATAGAGTGTTGAAATGTTTGCGTACGCCAAATGGACATATAAATAAAACGTCCGAATCTATCACCGCAGAAAACAAGAAAGAGGAACGCACGGGAGGCTGGGCTGTATGGAACTACAGGTTATGTACCAATAAAGATTTGAAATGGCTGAGGGGTATAAAAAGGGATAACATTAAAACACTGGAAGCTATGTACATCTCGTTGCTTTCCCCTTTTGCCCCAGCTCGGGATGACTTCCTTTGATAACTTTGTCGATCAATAAGGCGAAGGTTTTGGTTCATTTTCTGCTTCTTCCGGCAAAAGAAAGTAGTTTCATTAAACCTCCGCCCCTGGCACTCCCGTTGGTAGCTGACAAAGGCTCGGAAGTTGACACAGACGCACGGCTTGATCCGGGCTCATTGTCGACTTCTTCCAACTCTGTTTGAGATACAACCTCCGTCTCCGATTGCTGTAGTCGCTTACGGCACTCACTCAAATCGCTAGCCGCCCTGCGGGTATATTCATCATCCGGCCCGCAAAGATTCTTAAAACCTTCCAACGCTTGCTGAAAGCGTGTCGCGGCCTCCGATAGCCGGCCGTCATTGATGTAGACAACGCCCAAATTAGCAACGGTTTGCAAAGTATCGATGTGATCGGATCCGTAGATTTTTTCATAGCCCGCTAGAGCCCGTAGGAACATGGTCTCGGCCTCCGATAGCCTGTCTTGTCCGAAGTAGACGAGGCCCAAATTAGTAACGGAGTATAAAGTACTGATGTGATCGGATCCGTTGATCTTTTCATAGCCTGCTAGAGCCCGTAGGGACATGGCCTCTGCTTTGGGTAGCCGACCCTCTTGGAGGTAGACATCACCCAGCAAATTGCACGTGCTATAGACAAATATGCTGTCCAGGCCGACAGAGCTCTCGAGGCTCTTCAGTGCCCGCAGAAGCGTGTCCTTGGCCTCTGGTAGGCGGCCTTGGTCACTGTAAAGGGCGCCCAGTTCAACAACGACACCCAAAGTCAACATGTGGTCTGGCCCATGTACTTTTTCCGCTGACTGTAGTGCCTGCATACTCATTTTTTCTGCCTCCGGCAGCCGCCCTTGCAAGCGGTAGAAAGTACACAAATCTAAAAGTGCTGTGACCATAAACTGGTGTTCTGACCTGAGTTTGTAGTCTCCATGTAGAGCCCGATGGAACATGGCTTCAGCCTCCGATGGCCGGTTTTGCTCTCGGTAAATGAGCCCCAAGGCATGAGCCGCGTGAAGAGTCTTAATGTCGGCTGGTCCTTTTGCTTTCTCGAAGCCTTGTAGTGTCCGCTGGCACAGGACCTCGGCCTTTGTCAGCCGACCACATCTAAGGTATGTGCTGCCCAAGTTTTGGGCTGTAGTGAGAGTCGTGATGTCGTCTAGGCCGAGAACTTTCTCTTTTCCTCGGAGTGCCCATTCGTACATAGCTTGGGCCTCAGGAAATCGGTAAGTGATGTTGAAAATATGGGCAACGCATTGAAACGACTCGATGAGAAGTATATCGCCCAGACCACGCGATTCTACTACCTTGCCGTCTTTCTCCCACCGGTAGCACATTTCTGCATGCGGGAGAAGCCGACGACAGATTGCCCAGGTCTTATATTCCAAGACTACAGGGCTCGACAACGCAAGAACAATCATCACTAGTCGCAAGTTCTCTCGTTTGCTGTAGGCGTCCTGCAAGTGCGATGCCCATTTGTGAACCACTGGGTGTAAGTTGTACACACCTTGGTGAGTATCCTGCTTGTCGCCTGGTGATGTTGCTTCTACCATGGAATATTGGCGCAGAAGCCGCATCGTGTTTGAGAATGTGGCTTTATTGCAGGCAACTTTGAGCAGCCAGTCAGGCAGAATCTCTTGGCCGGAGATCCTTTCAAGAAGCCATGCTGGCAACATCTTTACTCCTGTAGAGGCGTTGAGGAGGAGCTCGTACCAGAGGTCTTTGTTTGACATCATGGCCCAAAGGCGGAGCAAGTTGGCGGCAGCTTCGTTTTTCTTTTCGATTGCTTCCAAAGAAATGGTCCATGTTGTGGCAACGCATCGGTCATAGCCGGCCAGCTGCGAGCCAGAGCCGACCTCAGGATCAAACAAATCGTTCCAATGCTTATCGTAAAGCTCAACGTATGCTGCGACATCTAGTCCTGTCTCACGGCAGTATGTAGCAGCTTGGGCGAGGGCCAGGGGCAGTCCACCAAGGTGCTCGAGCAGTTTCTTGCCGGCTGCATCAAGAACTAATATAAAGAAAAGAACATGGTTAGTTTGTGGGAAGAAGAAGTGGATATCGTCGGCCTGCAGAGACACGAAAGCACAACGACATACCTAGATCACCTCCGTACCACTCCTCATAGACTGCCTTGCTCAAGGCCTCGTCTGCATTTCCCAACTCCTTTGACTTTCCGAGCTGTGCAACCTTCGACAGCCTCGTAGTAATCAGGACCGAGCCATGATCACCAGGTATATACTTCTGGACATCAAAGGTGCTAGTCGTGCCGCCCTGCTCCTCGTCTAGGTCGACGTTGTCAAAGATGAGAAGCCAGTCGGTGTTATCCGGTCGTGTAAGCCAGTCCAACACATCAGCAACCACGGCGCTCAGAGCGCCAGCACTATCAAGCCTGCTCGTCCGGGATATTTCCGGAATCTGGCCCTGTGGGATTCTGCGTGCACAACTGGCAAGACTTTGGCGCAAACGGTCTTCCGAACGGCTGTCGAGCCAGAAGATGGAACTGAAGGTGTTTTTGTGGCGACGAGCAAAGTCAGCGGCGAGTTGTGTCTTGCCGATCCCACCAAGTCCGTAGATCACAAAGATTTTGCGCCGTTGGTCTTGTTGGGGCCGGCTCAGTCGTTGCGGAAGGAGGCACTCTTCGATTTCGGCCGTGTCGCCGACTCTGGCAACGAAGTGTTCTGACGCCGGCACACCCTCGAGAGTGAATGCTGTCCGGTAAGATCCGTTGTCTTGTGCACATAGTTTTAGCAACATTTCATGTAAGTGTAAAAAGAAAAAGAAAACATTAAAAAAAACAGCGCAACGTTGTAAATTGATTTATGAAAAAGATAACAATAAATGAAAAAAGGAAACTAACAGTGTCTTCCAACGTGGCTTTCACTTCCGGTTCGACTTGGCATCTCAAAGAAGTCGTGTGTTCCCATAAGCATCGGTCTTCTAACGACGCCGTGAGCTCCAACGGGGCTTCGAGTCTCAACAAGAACTTGCAGGCTTCGCGCACAGTCTTGCATCTGCTGGTAAACTGCCGGAGACGAGACATAGCTTCTCGTGGCCGCGGCGATGACGCTCTTTTTCTTCGCCTCTTCCAGGCCAACCCCTCGCAAGCCCCGGTCCACATTGAAGCGAAAGTACCGTTTCTGGCTGTGCAGGGACTCGTTGTCTCGATGGAATTGCTGTGCCGTATTTTCAGTATCTGTGGTGAGATTTACGAGTGTATCCATGATGCCGCGGCGATCGTCGCCAAATGCCGTTGGGTCTGGGACTCCAGTCCCAATCGACACAATACATTGTAGCTTGCGCTGCAACGCATCGGCACCCCAGGTGTCCTGAGCTTCATTCCACAGCACGTTGATGGGGTTGTTTCTCCCAAATCCTCCATCCACAAACTCCTCATCAAAGGGGCCGATGGAGACTGGGTCGAAGAAAGCTGGCGCTGCGGAGGTGGCACGACACGCCTGCCACACCGTTGTCAAGTTCCAGAGGTCCGAGTGCCCACTTCGTGGGGAGTTGTAGCTGGCCAAGCAAACCGTACTCGATGTTTGTTTACTCGTAGCGCAGACAAAACTAAAATCACGTCAGATATGGCAGCCTTAGAGTACTGGATTGCGGTGGCACTCACACTTTGCAGGGTGTATAAACCGAGTTGCCAACTTCCTTGAGAAGCAGGTCATCGTCAAGACCGCGCCGACGCAAAATTTGTTTGATGATCTCAACCAGCTTTGTTGCGTCAAACCGGTCCCGGAATCCGTCGTTCATCTCGAGGCCGCCTCCTGCACTCGTAAAGACTTCGCCAGAGAGGGACGTGTAAGCCTCTATACATTCATCCACAGACATTCGAAGCCGTCCAAGCATGATGGCAATGATGCCACCGGTGCTGGTGCCGCCAATCATGTCGAAATAGTCGCAGGGCCGGGGCGGCAAGTCACTGTTAACCATCTCCATGAGCTTGCGGAGGATCATGAGCGACGAAAGGCCGCGTACGCCGCCGCCATCAAGGGCGAGTAGCCGGATTTGATCCCCCGGCATCGTGAGAGGAGTACAGAATATCTGCAATGTGGTGAGTATGAATAGAAAATGTCGGATTGTGTTTGAAAGAAGAAGAAGTCGGACAGATTTCTAGGGCTCGAGAGAAATACATCAGGGCGAACGTTTGGCTGCAGTACTCGGCAACTAGGCTTTCTTTCACCTCTCGTCCTCGACAGTCCAACTGCCCCCTTTTTCGCCGGCCCAACTGCTGCCCGGCCAGTCAATCACACTCTTTGTTCGCATGCGCTTGCACTCGTATGTGACCAAAATGCAGCACGCAGCGGCAAGCCTTGGTCGCTCATTGGCAGAGGCTCCTGAAAAGGGTGGCTGCTCCGCCTCAATTCACAAAAGTGCAGAAATGCAAGACCTGATCTCGTTGGCCGACCCTTCATCTTTCATATTCGGTCGACCACTACTACTTCTGGTGGTCTGGAATTCACAAGAATTGCTTTTTTTCAGCCAACAGAGCACGCAACCTCTTCGTGGCGGTGTGGTTGTTCATGCCTGGTGTGCCTACTGCATGTTGTTGTCGAAGGAGATACGGTGTACTCTCCTTCTCAAAGCTGCAGATTTTGTAGAGGAAAACGATAGTGGCACACTCGAAAAATCAAAAAGGAGTTTGCTCATTCGTTTGAACAATTCTGCCCGGTCACGAATTCACGGCATTGTTGCTAGGAAAAGAGAAATAAAGAGCAATATGCATTCAGCGGCGTATTTCTCGTCTTTTTCTTCTAGCAGAGGCGGTGACTGCTCCTCCTCAAAGTGCAAAGTGCAGAAGTTGCCAAAGTGCAATATTGCAGCCCATGCAAACGCCGCCAGTAAACTCGTTACCCGACCCTTCTTGTTTTGTTTTTTGGGGGATTTTTGTCGCCTTACTGGGATCTATTGGCTGAGAAGAGCCCACTAAATATTCTCAGTCAACAGGTCATGCAGTCTGCTCGCAGTGGTGCTATGATTTTGATGCCGGCAGCAGCTGAAAAGAAAGTGCAGTTTTCGCAGCCAATGGTAGTCGACGGCGACCTTTGGCCCTCCAGCTCGAGATTGAAGGCTGAATTGCAATGTCTACCTCTTCCCGCCGTGGCATATTCCTAAAATGAAATAACGACATCGCCCATCCAGCTGCACAATTTTGCCCGTCACATAAATCCAAACCATTGTTGTCGGAACAGGAGCTATCGAAAGGGAAGACGCGCTACTTTATTCTCTTTTCACATTTAGTCGTTGGAGGTGTCACTCTCGCACACTGTGCACATACTGCGCAGTGAAAGTCCAGTCTGCAGATGTATGAATTTCAAAATACGACTGTCATGATAGGTCATACGTGGGATGGAGACATTTGACGCTTTTGGCAGTCTAGGCTCACCATGCACATCTATTCTTTTATCGGGAAAAACGTACTGAAAGCCCTTCCTCCACGAGTAATACCAGTCCTATTTTTAATGTTCATTAATGCCAGTCCAACACTGTAATGAAGAGCGTTGATGGCCACACTTTACGCCATATCACGTCGTACTCCGTACTCGACGCTCATTTCATCACGTACTGCAAAGCACGAGCCACACAAATAGGGGCCAAGACGTTGTGGCGCTGCAGACAGCTGCAAACCAAGGGGCCCAAACTGAGCAGCGTGAAACGGGATAGGGGAGGGGAGAGGGGAGGGGCTGGGCTCTCATGAAACATAACTCGGAAGAAGAGGCTACAATCCACACGTGGGATGATTGACATAAACCCCCGCCCCCCCGCAATGAACTCTGGAAACAATATTCGGGTAGACCCGTCACAAGAGCTACGTGCGAGTCGCCTTAAAATAAGTGGTGCGACTAAGGGGGTCTTTATTTTCTTTTTCTTGTTTCTATTTATCTTCTGGAACAAATGACCCCGGACTTCTGCAGTCTGGAGTTTGCTTCCATTTTTAAATACACAGCGCGAACATGGACATTCTCGGCGTCCCCCCTGCCCCTGCTCTTTGATAGCTCTTGACGAACACGAAAGGATTGCAGTGTTGCGTATATGGAATTCCTCTCCTTATTGATCGCCGTACAGATTGGCGAGTCCGTCCAGCTGCCCTCCCCCCACGTTATTTTTTCCTCCATGGTAACTCGTACGGAGTAGACGGAGTTTCGTGTGGCTGGGTGCCCCCGCGTAAAGGGTCTTGCAGGGTTCGACACGGTTCGACAGGATGCAAAGGGCTGCACAGATTGTGACACGAGAAAGGGGACCAACGCGGAAAAGCGACCGAGGACAATTGAGAGCGTCAATTCAGCCACAACTCGTCGTCCAAATCCGGGTCCTCGAGCCTCGAGATCTGTCTGCAATGTGATGTATGAGTTTCACGTATTCTACCAGGCTCCTTTTGAGGAGAACCAATGTTACAACAGATGCTTCACATTGAAGCCGTATCTGCACCCCGTATCGTATCGCGATGGCAGCATCGTGGTATCCCTGTATTTTCAAAGCAGATCCGCAGGCCGGACAGTCAACTCGGGTGAAGTTAAAAGCAGGCACTGGCCGCGGCCTCATATGGATCATGTCTGACTTGAATTACAATTCATGCCTTTTCTTCTTCTTTTTTTTTTAATCACCTTCATTTATTCAGACATCGTGTCGTTCCCCAATCAGCTTTCCCTTTTCTCTTTTTCGTTATATTTTGCCCTATTGCGCAACATGTCTTCGTATGTCAAACCATACGATGATGAGAAAGAGGAAGACTCGGGATACTGGTCGAGCAACGAAGACTCCTTTTCTGATCCGAATTGCAACCCATATACAGATAATGACCGAGACGATGGCCCGGGCGCCGCTGATTTGGAAGATGGCAGCAGCTCAGACGTTGACGCCGCCGATAGTACAAATGGGGATGAAGGCAACGACACAGGCGACGACGCAGGCGACGACGATGACGACGACGACGATGACGATAGTACGGGCGGGGATAATGTCAACCGTTTAGAAGGTGACGAAGACAAGGACCCCGACAAGGGCACCGGCGCCAGACACCTTGGACACAAATCACTTCCCAACGCTATCAAGCTGAAAGCAAGACCAGAAACCAGGCCATTATTCAGCGAATATTTCAAAACACAGCTTTCTCACACTGCACACCGCAACCAGCTCCTCGAGCTCATGATGAAGAATATCGATTCCGATAAGAATCGCTGTCCAGGCTACATCTACTGCTACAAACGATCCGACTGTCCTGGATATGTCAAGATTGGCTACATCAGGGACGAGGCTGAAGACGGCAAAGACGAGCCACAGACGACAACCGCGGTAAACTCAGCCAGCGACTCTCCCAGACGAATTGCCGAAAAGATGAAGAAAAAACCAAGAACCGTTGAAACACGAATGGACGAGTGGAGAAAGAGCTGTGAGCACGAAATCGAGCTGGTTTTCAGCGCCCGGATCGAGTGTCATGCGGTCCAGAGAATCGAGAGCCTCATCCACACAACACTGCGCGCGTATCGGCGAAAACAAGATCCGCCTTGCGAGCCGTGTCGGAAGCGCAGCAAGGACGGCAAAGGGGGGCAGCACGATGAGTGGTTCGAGGTCGACGAAGACAAGGCACGCGAGGTGGTCAACTTTTGGACGCGGTTTGCCCAGCTGCAGCCGTACCATCTGGGCGGACTGACCGCTTTCTGGCAAGAAGACATTAGCAACCAGCGGAATGCCAAGGAGTTTTTCCCAAAGGACTACCCGGTTAAGAGCTGGATGGGAACGATGGACCGGTTGATAGAGCAGTTGGCAATGCTTAAAAGCCCTGACAGGTGGAAATTGTGAGGGCACTGTACGATATGGATATGTTTGGTTGGTTTCTTGGTCGGTCTGTCTGTGGCTGGACGTTTAACAGTGGTGATTACTTTTTGGCGCAGTTCATTGATTTTCTCCTGTCCAAACTTGTTTTAATATTGTGACCCATTTATGCTGGTCGAGACACTGATGCGCATGGTTCGCGTCTTGATCGAGAACACTTAAGAATGGCAATAACTGAACGTCAAAGCTCTGCATGCAGAGACAGAAAGACACCGACGCACAACACCACACCAATCAGCCAGAGTACCACAAACTAGAAGAAGCCAGAGATAGTCACGCAAACCGAGTGCTGCACGCCGTCCAGGAAGCTCAGGGCTGACTGGGTACACTACAAGATACCACACACTCTTGTAGTGGGTTAGAATATAGATGGCAGCAAGGATCGTCCCATCAGAGCATATTGGTGAGTAGCAACGTCATGCATATCGGTCCCTTGTCGATCCACGCGTCTTTCTCGAGTAGTAAAGGTTCATAACAAGTCTATTAGCAATTCTATCTATTTGTCGCCCGTCCAGTTTTGTTTTAACCGTGCCCACCCCTCACTTCAGATCCGGCAACGACTGCTCATACTTCATGTAATCGGCAATCTCGTCGTTGAGCTCCTTGGCGGCTTCACTGGAAATGGACACAATGGGCGGCCGCGGGGCACCGCCGTAGCCGTGGAAGTGGTCCAAAATCGACTTGAAGCCCGGGATGGCGCGTTTTGTCAGGCTCCAGTCGGCCTTGGCCAGCGCCTGCTGGGCGGCCCTGGCCTTTTGCAGGTCACCGCCCTGGACGGCCAGGTTGTAGACCTCGACACAGGCGCGGGGAAACACGTTGGCGGCGCCGACAATGGCACCGCTGCCACCGACAATAACGGCCGGCAGGATAAAGTCGGCGACACCGGAGAAGGCAAAGTAGTCGCCTTTCTGTGACGAAGGGCTGACCTCCGAAACAGTCGTGGGGATGTCGTTGATGACACGGGCCATCTTGCCGACACCGCCGCAGGTAAACTTGGTTCCGACAATGTTCTTGTGCTTGGCCAAACGCAGGAGCGCATCCGAGTCCAGGTCAAAGCCGGCAGCGGCGGCCGGGTAGTTGTACAGCACGACGGGCAGAGGGCTCTCGTCGGCCACCAACTCAAAGAAGCGCTCAATGCCGGCTGGGCCCATGGTGGCGCCACCGCCGCCGACAAAGGTGGGCGAAAGGATCAGGACGGCATCGGCGCCGGCAGCAGCGGCGTCTCTGGTCAGGGCAAGTGTGCCAGCCACCGAGTTGGCAGACGTGCCTGCAATAATGGGCACCGACGTGAAACCGGCGGCATCAATAGCTTCGCGGGTAATCTTGACAACAGCGGCACGCTCATCGTTTTCCAAAAGAGCAGCCTCGCCGTTGGAGCCGTTGCAGACGAGGCCTGTGCATCCTGCACGGACAAGACGGACGGCGTGTTTGGCAATGGTGGCGGCGTCGAGCGGCCCGGGCTTTTCACTCGAAGATGTGCTGGGGGCGGACAGGAAGAATGTCTGGGTCGGGGCGTAGATGCCCGGGACGAGAGAGCGGACCATTGTGGGGTGGGGGGTGAGGAAGGTGGTGAGGTTGTTGTCGTTGTCGTAAATGTGGTGGTGATGGTGATGTCAATATTGTCAGATGCGATCCTTGACCAGTGTTTGCTGGTGAAAGTGAAGCTTTTTGTTAAGTCAGTTTATTGTTGCGCTATCGACTATCGCTCGTGGGTCAATGGATTCGGCGGAGCTCCTCCAGCTCGTCATCTCTGGCTGTCATTAATTGCCCGCAGTCTCTTCAAAGCCTTCTTCGAGGATACTCCGCATCGCAACGCGCCACGCCGCAGTCGGAGTTGTCGAGGCTGATCGTTTTTTCTTTCTTTCTTTTTTCTTTCTTTTTTCTTTTTCTTTTTTTTCTTTCTTTTTGGTCCTTCTCCTGGTAATCTTCCCCACATCAACGCGTGACTCCAAGAAAACACGCTTGTCTTCTCGTCTCTCGTTGCATTCATTCCGTTAAAGGCAATCCATGCTGCCATTGTGTCCCGAGGTCACCAGACAGACATTCCTGTCGCGTCCGGGGTAAGGCGCCATGGCGCTGCCGCATCCCTGCTAGTCTTCTTTTGGACTGTTTGTCGTGCATTCTGATGTCGTCTTGCAGCGTAGCTGTCGCGTGTAGGCGGCACGGGGATGGGCGGCGCGCTCAATGTTGGTGGAGTCAAATGTAAAGTGGAAAATACCCTGGTTTACGACGTAGTGACGACTGGTTCAACGGCTTGACGGCATATGGTTAGCGGCGCATGGGTGGAGATGGACGACTCCAACTGAATCGTGTGCCAGTGTTCTTCCCTTTTCTTCCCCCAAGATGGAGACCCTGTCTTTTGTTTCCTTGTGGGGTTCCTCCGCATCAGTTGATGGGCACAGATGGGCACACCACTAATTTGGATTGCCACGCTGCCACGACTCGTCAGCTTTTTTGGGACGCACAATGGAGCAGTCTCCCGTCGGCCCTTGCTACTCCGCTGTTTCCGTGGTCGCAGGGCGAGAGGGGGAGGTTGAGAGACAAAGATCCAGATGCGCCGAGAGGGGTTGTCCGTTGACGTGTGGAGGGAGAGTGTAACCTAGCTGTAGTTGTGTAGCTCTTATTTTCTTTTTCTTTTTTTCTTTTTTCTTCATGTATGACCTTACTATTAATGGCCAGCATTATTTTTTATCAATCTCTTCCCTTTTCTGTTATTCTGCCGTTTCTGTTCCAGTTCTGTCTGTATTCTCTTTTCTTCTTCTTCTCATTTTCATATTCATTGATTTCCTCAACAACCGAGACCACCTTACCCCTCTCCTTTGACAAAAACAACAGCTCCATCAACCTCACGTCCTCACTTCCTCACATACAATGGGCTCCGTGGCTACTCCCAGCTTGTCGGTCAACGACGTCACCATCACCGGCTTCACGGTGACGGACATCCGCTTCCCCACGTCGCTCGACGGCGTTGGATCCGATGCCATGCACGTCGGCACCAACGGCTCGCACCCGTACGTGCGTCTGGAGACGAATGTCGGCGGTCTGCTGGTGGGCGAGGGCATTGCTTTCTCCAACGGCCGCGGCAGCGAGCTGATTTGCATGGCGCTCAACATTTTCGCCAAGCGCGTGGTGGGCAAGACGATGCACGAGCTCACGCGCAACATGGGCAAGACGTGGCGGTACATGGTGGCGGACAGCCAGTACCGCTGGATTGGCCCCGAGAAGAGCGTCACGCACCTGGCCGTGGCGGGTGTCCTGAACGCCGTGTGGGATCTCTGGGGCAAGATTCTGCAAAAACCGGTGTGGCGGATTGTGTGCGACATGACGCCCGAAGAGCTGGTGGGCTGCATTGACTTCCGCTACATTACCGACGTCATCACACCTGAGGAGTCTGTCGAGATCCTCAAAAAGACACAGGTCGGCAAGGCCGAGCGCATTGCCGAGGCGCTGGCCAACACGGCCGTCCCCGCGTACACGACATCCCCCGGCTGGCTGGCCTTCACGGGCGACCGCATGAAGGAGGTGCTGCAGGAAACCATTGACCAGGGCTACACGGTCTTCAAGTTCAAGGTCGGCTCCAACCTCGAGGCCGACCGCACCAAGCTCAAGGCCGTGCGCGATGTCTTGGGCTACGACAAGGGCTACCAAATCATGATTGACGCCAACCAGGTCTGGAGCGTGCCCGAGGCCATTGACTACATGAAGCAGCTCGTCGAGTTCAAGCCCGTCTTTATCGAGGAGCCCACCAACCCGGACGACGTGCTGGGCCACGCTGCTATCCGCAAAGCGTTGAAGCCGTACGGTGTCGGTGTCGCCACGGGCGAGGCCGCCCAGAACCGCATCACGTTCAAGCAGCTCCTCCAGGCCGAGGCCACCGATGTCTGCCAGATTGACGCCGTGCGTCTGGGCAGTGTCAACGAGTGCCTGGCTGTCATGCTCATGGCCTACAAGTTCGGTGTCCCCTGCATCCCCCACAACGGTGCTATGGGCCTGACGGAGCTGACCTCCCACCTGTCCACCATTGACTACGTGGCCGTCAGCGGCAACAAGTCGATGCTCGAGAACGCCGACAGCCACCGCGAGAACCTGCGCCATCCCTCGCAGATTGTCAACGCACACTACGTGACCCCGCTGGCTCCTGGCTACTCGACGGGCTATACCGACGAGGCACTCGAGAAGTACACGTATCCGACGGGCTCATTCTGGCAGAGCGACATTGGTCTGGAAATCATTGCCCAGCCGACAGGTGGTGAGCTGTAAACAAGGCGAAGGAAAGATAAAGAATAGACATAGATTGCATTCGTCATTTTCAGGTTGTGTTAATTTAGTTGTATTTTTGCCTTTTCATCAAATATCTGTAATATCTGTTCATTTTACAAGTGAAGCATTGGAATATCCAAGAACTTTGTTGGATTTTGGACTAATTGTGCCCATTATTCGTTACTCATTTGCTTTCTTTCTCTACGCTATATTACACCCTCGACAGAATACGTTGCTTCCTCTGCATGTCTTCCAATATTGACACAACGGCTTCCAGACTCGCCATCTGCCATGTCCGAATATTGCGGATGGCCACCGTCTGCAGCTCGTCAATATCTGGCACCAGATGCTTCAGGTGTGGGCATATAGACGACAACGTGACCACGACTGCAGCTGCCAGCGAACTCAACGAGAACGTCCATGTATACTGTGACGGACGTTGGATTATGTGCGTCACGTTCAGAATGTAGGACCGACACGAGTCGATGCACAGTGCCGCCTTCTCGAGGATGGACTCGGGGAGAGAAGTAGCCGATGGTGGCAGGCTGACAATGTAAAGCACAAACGGCCGGTAGATGATGTGGCGTGCTGCAAAGTAGCGGATCCGTAGGACAAGCTGCCGGTCTGTATGCCCTGCTGGTGCTGTCCCCAGCTGTGGCCGGTACAGTTCTGGAATGGAGGCATGCCAGAGGTCCAGCTGCCTTCTCAGTTCGTCACACACGGTCTGCATCGCTACGATTTCTTCTGTTGTAAAGTTGTCGGTGGTCATGAGAGCCGCCGACGACAGTCGGAACAGGTTCTGCCGGATGGGGTAGAGACAGTTGTGGATGCGGTTGAGCAGTCTTCTTATCGAGATCTCGGCGAGGTAGCAAGTCGACTGCAGGGGCTCGAGGTTGTCACAGCTGGGCAGACTCGTCTCGTCGGTCAACTGCTGAAGACTGCTGCGCGGCAACTCTAGCTCTGCAAGACGGTCACACTCCAACAAAAAGCACGACCAGAACAGCCTCAACAAACTCTCGTAGGCAGCCGGTGTCTGCTGGATCCGCTGTGCTTCCAGTCCGGACAGTTTAAACTGCAGAATGGTCGAGGCAGAAAAGATTAGGCGCCAGCTGTGCAACGGCCGAACAATAAAGGCAAAGTAGTTGCTGGCCAACACCAGAGCTTGGGCCAAGATGGTCGAGTACGAAAAAGACCAGGCCGACTGCGAAATGAGTGTAGGCAGGGCGTGCTGCATGTACTCCATGCCTGGCGGGCTAGTTCGAAAATCAGCAGCATCGGGTGAAGACATGGCGACGGCACCAATGGCCAGGACGACCATGCACAAAGCGGACTCGATGTTGCTCAGACTCGACTCGGCACCGAAGCCAGCATAGAGGGATCTGAACTCGGCCTCGTCCAGGACGGGGTGGCTCTCGTGGGCCATACTGAAGAACGCAGACACCAAATAGTCAGTTACGTCCCGGCCGAGTGGCGGCAGAGGCCGTGTTGCTTGTGATAGCCATGCATCAAACGACAATGCTGGTGGTAACGGGTCTCTGGACTCGAGCAAAAAGAAGAGGTCGGGCGGGTACTCGCCAATCAAGGCCTTCATTGCCGGCAGACTCAACAGATAACTTGACGACGTCTTGTGCTTCACCGGAATCGTCAGAGGAGGCACGCCGGCCATGTCCTCTGCGATATCAATGTTTGTCAATGGCAGCGGCGTCAAGGGTACGCCCATGTGGGATATCGACAGCGACGCCATCGACCGGTCGTCGCCGACTGAACCTGTCGGTAAAGACGGCGCCGCCGCCGTGCCGTTGCTGTGCGGTCCGCCATGGCCTCCTCCTCCTCCACCAGCCCCAGCCCCAGCCAACGTCAACAGGCTATCTGCTTGGCTCTCGAGGATGGCCTCAATGTCGCGGAGTCGACTCAAAATCTCTCGACTGCCACCGGATGTGTCAATGCGCTGTGACGGCGCGTCGTCGTACTCGCAGTCCACCTGGGCCTCAATGCAGTTTTGGCATGATGGCTTGCCTGCATTGCAGCGGCGTTTTCTGCCAGGGTGTGTAGCAGTCAGTAAAGTGTACGGAGTAGGAGGGGACCATCTCGACCAAAGGGAGGACAAACCTGTGCCGGCAGTAGGTACACGCCAAGGCTACCCTTTTGCGGTGGAAGCTCATCCTGGGGAAAGAGGAAGAAAGAACACAAGGAGAATGGGGAATAGGAAAATAATGCCCGGCAAATGCGCAGTCGTCCGCTCGCTCGGTGGATTGTCCGCTCAGTGGGCTGTTCAAGCTGTCAGTGAGACGTGTGCACAGGGGGCGTCTTCCTTCCAGCCTGTGGTCGTTGCGTTGTGTTGTGGTTGTTTGAGAGGGAAGAGGCGGCATCCGGGGAGAGGCGCCAGGCGACATGCGCCTCGTATTATACGAGACTGCAAATAGCGGGGAGATCTCTGTCCTCAGTGGACGCCGAAGGCTCGGGCACAGAGACGCTGAAAGCTATTCCTAGAAGCCTGTATTTACGTCGTACGTCTTTTGCTGCTGAGTGCAAACGCTAATCCACGTTAGTGCCAGTAGCGTAGAAAGCAGTCGCCGAATATTGTGGGGAGGAAAGAGGTAGAGACTGTGCGGTGAAAGGCAAACGGGTAAGAGGCTAAGGGTCTTGGAGAGAGACTCAGGGTGAGGTGAGGGCAAAACGAAGGTCAAAGGCCGTTTGACAGCTGACTAGAGATGGGAGTGGCAACCCTGGTGGGAGAGGATGGAGGAGCGTGAGAACAAGAAGAGCGAAAACGGAAAGGCTCGGCACCTGACTCGTGTATACACAAAGAAAGAGGGAATATTCCGTGATGCGAGTACGAGGCTGTGCCTAGAACTGTCCTTTTGCCCTTTTTGCCCATTCCCAATGTTTCGCTATTGCAACAGAGCGAGTAGGCATTCAGTTGATTTTACATTCGATTTCCTTGGCAACAATTACAACGACGATCAATTCTCTGAATTGAAATGTTACTGTAATCGCAGTCTACAATGTTCAGAAGCACAGTCATTGGTAACAGTTTATTGGATTAATTGGACTTGGTTTTCTCGTAAGCAGTATTGATTGGGGCCGTATGGTACACGCTATTTAACACTTTTGATTACATTCCAGGCGACCACCAGCCTGGTCAAAACAAAGTAGAGGCTGTCAAAGAGAATGGCAGACGGAAAGAGCCGGGGTGTGAGAAAGACACTGTTCTGTAAAGTATTCGCTTTGCTCATACTTGTATCATTGTAAAGGACTCGCTGCGCTCACCCTTAAGCCTCCTCGACATGCTTGCTGCCGACCACAATCTTCGTGTCCAACACCTCCTGACCCAGCTCCGACGCTTCAGCCGCCGCAATGCGCTCATTCTCAGCATCGATAAACTGCTGGGGACGCTTGCGGTTGGTGAGGGCGGGCTTGCCAAAGACAAAGATGCTGGGGTTGCTGATGAAGATCTGGTCCATGTCCTCCAGGGTACGGCGAGCCGTCTCTGGGTACAGACAAAAGACAATGGGGAAGTAGGCCCAGCAGAGAATGGCAAAGATCAAATAGAAAGCCCAGCCCAGGTTCTTGACACCGGTGGCAGTGAACTGTGTGACGGCAAACGAGCCGATCCAGTTGGTGGCCGTAGCAGCAGCGGCACCGCGCGTACGCCACGACAGCGAGTTGATTTCACTGTTAAAAACCCAGGGGACCTTGGCGAAGGAGGTGCCGTAGGTAAAGTAGTAGATAAAAAACATGGAGGTCGTGACGTTGCCGAGTATGCGCTTCTTGGACGGATCATTCTTGGCACCGAGCAGAGTCAGCGCCGAAATCAGGTAGGTCGAACCCATGGACAGCGAGCCGTAGAGCATCAGCTTGCGACGGCCGACCTTGTCGATGAGCATCAGACAGACGCAGGCCGAGAACAGGTAGACGACACTGTTGATGGCCGTAAACAGACGCGCCTTCTTCTCGCTGAAGCCCAGAGACGTCTCCAGAAGCGTCGGGAGGTAATATCCTAGTGCATTTACGCCCGAGAACTGTTGCATAAGCTGCGTGCCGCACGAAAGAATGAGGCGGCGGAGGGTCTGGGTCTTGTCGCGGCACAGGAGGACATCCTTGACGGGCATCTGGTCGCGGCGTTCGAGGGCCAAAGTCTGCGAGATCGACAGGAAAGCGGAAGTGACGGCAGGGTCGTGGACAGAGACGCCGGGACCCTCGAGACGGGCAAGGATGGCAAGCGCCTCCTCGTGGCGGTCCTTGAGCACCAGCCAGCGCGGCGACTCGGGCACAAAGAAGAGCAACGGCACCACAATCAGCGGGAAGACGAGCTGAAGGCCCAGGGGCAGGCGCCACTGCAGCGGGCCGCCATGGAAGTAGATCCCAAAGTTGATCCAGCTGACCAAGCAAAAAGCGGCAGTGTTGCACCACGAACCGAGAGCCACGAGCTTGCCGCGGACGCTCGACTTGGAGCATTCGGCCTGGAAGACGGGGCACACCGACGAAGTCATGCCCATACCGTAGCCGTTGATGACGCGGCCAATAATCAACTGGGGCAGCTGGAAGGACGAGATCTGCAGGACGGCACCGACAATGTTGCAGGTCATGCCGATAATGATGGACTTGCGGCGGCCAAGCTTGTCACCGAAAGTGAACGCGGTGATGGCTCCAACGAAAGCACCGAGCGAGAAGCACGACGACGTGATGCCGGAGATGTTGGACTTGAGCGTCTGGGGGAACTGCTTCTTGAAGTCGGCCGACACAAGCACGCCGGAAAAGACGCCCTGGTCATAACCGAACCAACCGAGAGAGACGGCATTGACGATTGTGATGACGACCATCAGCTTGAGACCGCTGAGGCGCTCGTTGAGGGCGACCATGGTGAGGGTGGAGGAGTTGTCGGAGTGTGTGTTGTTGTATTGCTGGGTATGAAAAGAAAAAAGAAAAAGAAAAAGAAAGGAGTGGTAGAGTGATGGAGAACACTCTTGCCAGAGTCGATGAAATGACTGGATAAAGGCTGGGAGATGGAGAAAAGAGGGACAAAAAGATCACCACAACAGACGGACGGGGTGAAGCTCATATATAGACGATCGACAACAATGGGGACGTGTGATTGCAGGAGTCAGATGGGATGGTCATGAGGAGAACAGGGTGGTATGAGGAGAGTACGAGAGAACAAGGAGGGCGGCACGCGGCAAGGCCAGAGCTAACCGAGTTGGGGCGACAGAACGGGGGTGATGGAAGACGGGGTCTGGAGAGAAGTGAGAAAGGATAAATGATAAAGGGGATGCATGCAAGATGTGGCACGCAAAAACGAAGATGCTTCCACGCGTGGAACAATGCCAGAATTAAACGACAAGTGATCAATGCTCAGTGCATCCGTCGACCACGCTTGCCACGGCTGGGGCGCATCTCCGAGTCCGAGCGAGCGGGTGATGTTGGTGCCGATTGTGAGCCGAGAAAGACACAGAAAATAGGACGCGAGAAAGATGCAGTGGTGGTGGACGAAAACGGGAACAGCGACAGATTGAACACAGACTGGGGAAAACTGGAGACAACAGCATGGAGACAAGATGGAGTTGGAAGATGGAGAGACCGGGGCCACCCTGGGGTACAGTGCGTGCGTGTGTCTGCAGTGAAGTACAGGCGCCAGGGCCGTGGTCAGCTTGTGCCTGGCCCTGGTAGCCTGGGCGCATGGAAACAATTTGCGGGCTTTGTTTCGATTTCTTTTGGTGTATTTTTTCTTCTCTTTTCCCTCTGTGCGTTCCTTCCTTTTCGGTGGCGTCGTTGGCTGTCATCCTTAGCGCGGTGTCGGGTGTGGGCGGCAGGCAGGTGCCGCTGAGTCGGCCCACCACCAATACTCCGTACGGCTTGTGTGCACGCCGCTGTTGCCCGCTCGGGAAAGTGGGGCCCCTCCAATTCCTCCTTTGGTGCTTCCCCACCTCCGCGTTCCTGGTTGTTGGTCGCACCTTCCCCCCTGTTCTCCAACTGATCAATGACAACACCGGTTGGGCACAGGACGGGAAGGAGGGCAGAATGGCAAAGAGGGAAGGAGCAGCCAACCATCAACCAACATCCCCACCTGGGGGGAGGTGGGAGGTATTCTCGCATCCTCCCATCCTCGCATCCTCGGCATCCTCCACAGACACTACTTTGTACACAAACAAGCGATCAGCTCTTGCCACCATCCTGTAGCGCAGCACCCTCCATCTCACTAATTGCGTGCCGCGGACCGACGCACGTGTTTTTCGTTCTTTGTCCCTGGCGTTGGGGAGAACACAAACAGAGGTTGTGAAATAAACCGAGAAAATCAAACAAAGCACGCATCACAGCACATCACCGGACATCATCGACGTCGACAGGGTCCAGATCCTTGACTCCAACTTCACCTCAGTGACTCCACAGCTCCACGGTGGCGCGGCGTTGAATGCTTGGCTTGGTTTGGGATCACTTTAAAAAATCGTACTCCATAGTCCATACTCACCAGCTCCGCACATCGGAAGACGTCAGGCCACAGTTTACAGCGGCAGAGCTGTTTTGCCAAAGTTATTCTCTTCCACAACACAAACAACTCCAACACACCTCGTGCCCAACGCCATCACCTAGACCCTCCTCCCACATCTCCTCCATCACATACCACAATGTCTTCACCGTAAGTAGCTCACCCATTCGATGCACTATCTCGGCCACTTTTCTCTCATCCTCCTCGAAGAAACCGCTAACATCGACTCTGACTTCAGACAATATGTCCTTGTTACTGGTGCGACGGGTTTCATCGGCGCCCATGTCGTCGATGTTCTTCTGTCCCGCGGCCTTCGTGTCCGCGGCGCTACCCGCTCGCCGGCCAAGGGCGAGGCCATGAGAGACGCCCGCCCGCAGTACAAGGACAAGCTGGACTTTGTGCAGATTGGCGACTTTTCCCAGCCCGGCGAGCTGTCCGAGGCCGTGGCAGGCGGCATCGACGCTGTCATTCACGTCGCTAGCCCGTTCACCTACGACACGAGCGACAACGAGAAGGAGCTCATCATTCCGGCCATCAACGGCGTCAAGGCTATTTTGGCAGCGGCTGCGTCGTCTGGATCGGTGAAGCGCGTTGTTGTCACGTCCTCCTTTGCCTCCGTCCTCGACGCCGATCGCAAAGACCGCGCCAACGGTGTCTACTTTACCTACACGGGCGCCGACTGGAACCCGCTAACGTACGAGGAGTCGGCTGACAAGGCGACGAGTGCCGTCATTGCCTACCGCGGCAGCAAGAAGTTTGCCGAGAAGGCGGCCTGGGACTTTGTGGCCGAGAACAAGCCCAGCTTTGACCTGGTGACGCTGTGCCCGCCCATGACCTTTGGTCCCATTGCCCACCCGGTCGCCAACACGGCCGGCCTCAACGAGTCCAACGCCATGCTGTGGAAGGTTGCCTCGGGTGAGAAGCCGCTGCCGGTTGCCCGTGTGCCGTTCTGGATCGATGTGCGCGATCTGGCGCTGGCCCACGTCGAGGCACTCCTCAAGCCCGAGGCTGGCGGCCAACGGTACATCCCTGCGTCGCCTGAGCGTTTCTCGTACGGCAAGGCCGCGCAGATTGTCGTGGACCACTTTGAGTGGGCACGTGGCTCGGTCGTGCCGGAGGACCAGCCTGTGGACGAATCACACGGTGTCGACGGCGAGACGGCTGCCAAGGCACTGGGTCTCAACTACAAGACGTTTGAGCAGACCGTCACCGACCTGGTCAAGCAGGCCAAGGCGATGCCCCAGTAGTTGGTGATGAATACGTAGAGATAGACTTTTTATTAATGACTATGACACTCAAACCATCCGCGACAGTGTGGTTCCAGCTAGCTTTATTGACTCACTGCGTCACTGACTTTGCCAGCTGTCAGTTCCCCAGCTGTCAGTTCGCCAGCCTATTCCGCCAGAGCATCCTCAAAGTAGACGCACATGGCACCGCTGTGCACACTCTGCACATAAGACCGCAGCTCCGCGTGGGCGGCACACCCGTCGTCGTAGTACTTCATATCCTCCAGCGAGTCGAAAACGGAAATGGCCGCAAAGGTGTAGCCCTGGCTGCGCGGGTCGTCTTTGGCAGGGCCGGCCTTGACGGAGCGGATGTACGGCTGGCCGTTCTGTACGGAGGCGGTCAGCGAAGCCGACCGACGAAGTTAAGTCATCGAACATTACAGCCCCATCTCCGGAACCACCATGCCGAGCTCGGAACTCACCTTCAGCGCCTTTGTCGGCATCACCCTGTACATGGAGACCAGCTTCTCCATGTCCGCCGCCTTGGCAATCTTGAAGTATGTGACGCGTGTAATGGCCATTTTGACGGTGATTCTTGAGGGTTTTTGCTGTTGATGTTGAAGAAAGACGGAGATGAATCCGAGGATGACGATTTTGTCAACACTGGGCGGGGGTTGTCGACTGCGGGGCCTGATCGGAAGTACGACGTATGCACTATCGGATCGGATGTAAACCGGAATCAACCACGTGATGCAACACGTGGAAGTGAAAACGTCGACAAGGAGCATTTTTGGTTGTACAGATATGAAAACGAATCACGTAGGATATAATTCTATGAGACTTTATGTTGAACGATTTTTGACGTCCATGAAGTCCACAATGGTTAAAAAACGGCATATCGTCGTCATAAGAAAGGTTCTAAGCATCGGAATAATACCTCACAACATTTACAACGGTGTACACAGGGTGAATAAATGTTAATTTGAGCGACCTTGAATCGTATTTACTCTTCTCTACTTCAATTTGTTCTATTCAAGTCGTCTCTTTTATGTTTTTATTTCTCGAGTTAAGACGGCACGTTTTTTATTTTTAAGCGAAATCATAACATATTCTTCAACAAAAATCTTGAAAATTCAAAAACAAATAAATTTAATTCGAGGAAAAGCATTTACTGCCCAGAAAAACATACGAAACGTAATGCATCCAACTGTTTACATTGATGTATCATTGAATGGACTTTGTTTGCGGTCGCTGTCAACAAATGTAACACAACATGTAATTTGCCGATTCATACACGGTACAGTCTCTGAAACACAACTCACTTACATGCCTCGTGACGTCATGCTTTTCCAGCAGCAGCTGCCGGAGCGCAATTCTGAAAGAATAATCAACAGCACATTGGGCCCAAAAACTGTGCTCTGTCAACACCATGTGAGCTCCCACCTGACACGAGATGGATCACGGGCGCGAAGCCGTTGGTATGCGAAATTCCACAGCACGGAAACCCGCTAGCACAAATAGTTCCGCCCAGAAAACACCCACGGGGATGGGCGGCAGTGCCTTTCCGCCAACTGTATTCCAGGCTACGCGAGAACTTCTAGCGTGGCGGCTAATCGGAACCCTGCAGGCACAAGCCAACGAAACAACAGCGAGTCGACGCCCGCATGACAGCTCAGGGATCGTCTCCAACAGGGATAGCTTCCTTTCTGCTCTCTTTGTGTTTTTTCTATTCATCATGCACCCACTTTATACTTGGAGAAAAGGCGGACCCTGCACAGAGCTTGCTGCCCTGCACAGACTTTCAGTCTACACAGAGCTTTGGAGAAGGACCCCTCCTCCCTCCCTGCCCCGTCACAAATCCAGCAGCAACAAATAAAAAGACACGAAGGACTTGCAGATAAAGAATTTGCAGCGATATCGCATGTGGTTGGGGGGAATGGTATATAATCTGTCCCAGAAGGGCTGACAAAAGTAAACGTAAAGCCATATTCCGTCCATATCGTCCATTCATCTTAATACCCTCTCTTCCTGTTCATACACATTCATCTTAATATCCTCTCTTGCTGTTCATACACACCGCCGACTAGACATCCTCCCACCATCCTTACATCCTTCCCCCCACACAATGGTCTACCCGGACACTTTCGAGGGCTTTGCCATTCCGTCGGCAGAGCAGTGGAACCAGCCCAAGCGGTTCGAGTTCAAGCCCAAGCCGTTTGGCGACCACGACATTGACGTCAAGATCACGGCCTGCGGTGTCTGCGGCTCAGACTTGCACACGGCCACGGGCGGCTGGGGCAACAAGCACTGGCCTCTGGTGCCCGGCCACGAGATTATCGGCCATGTCGTCAAGGTTGGAGACAAAGTGACAAATGCTAAAGTCGGCGACCGTGTGGGTGTTGGTGCACAAATTTTTGCTTGCTTGGACAAGGAGAAGTGCAGCGCCTGTGCCACTGACAACGAGACCTACTGCCCGCACCAGCTGGACACGTACGGCTCGGTCTACCCGGACAGCGGCACCCTGGCCCACGGCGGCTACTCGTCGCACATTCGCGCCCACGAGCACTGGGTTTTCCCCATCCCCGAGGCCCTGCAGACCGAGCTGGTCGCACCGATGCTGTGCGCTGGCCTGACGGCGTATTCGCCACTGGTCCGCAACGGTGCCGGCCCGGGCAAGAAGGTTGCGGTTCTGGGCCTGGGCGGTATCGGCCACTTCGGCGTGCTGTTCGCCAAGGCACTGGGTGCCGAGGTCTGGGCCATTTCCCGCAGCGACAAGAAGAAGGCCGATGCGGAGGCACTGGGTGTGGATGGATTTATCGCTACGGCCGCCGAGGGATGGAACGAGCCCCACAAGATGTCCTTTGACATGATCCTGTCGACGGCGTCGTCCCACGGTAGTTTCGACCTCAACACCTACCTGTCCATCCTGAAAGTGCACGGCAAGTACATTGCCGTCGGCCTGCCCGATGACGGGGGCTGGCAGGTGAGCCCCCAGTCCCTCCTCAGCAACGGCTGCCTCATTGGCAGCAGCCACCTGGGCAGCCGCAAGGAGACGATTGCTATGCTGAACCTGGCTGCCGAGAAGGGCATCAAGAGCTGGGTCGAGACGATCCCTGTTGGTGAGGAGGGCGTTGGCAAAGCTTGTAAGTACATCGAGCGTCGAATGACAATGACATTGCGAGTGAACAAAGTGAGCGATAACAGAAACAGAAACAAAAGCACATACTAACAACTGTCTCTAGTGACCCGTCTGCACAACAACGACGTCCGCTACCGCTTCACCCTGGTCGACTACGAGAAGCAGTTTAACTAGCAAGGGAATATCATCATGAAAGGATTGGACTGGAGTAACGGAGTTGTGGCACAAAAAATAGTAGAGAATGAGCGTCGGCACGGCATAAAGTAGAACGAAACGAGAAACAAAATGACTTTAAAACAAATCTACAGATTTGACTTGAAAATAAAGCTGGCACAAACATTGGGATGACATTCGCTATATGTGGCACTTTAAGTACAGTACCACTTAGTACAAACTTTTTAGAAAATAGATATGGCACACTGTTGAAACTGGCTGCTGATTACATCCCCCTATTGTCGATGATGTGAGTCTATTTCTTGTTGGAAACGTCTACGATGGAGTGTTAGCAATGTACACACAATCAAAATCGGGAAGAATAGTGAATAGCAAGAACGTACTGAACTGGAAGTGAATGATATCGCCGTCTTGGACAACCTGTGGAGAAATACAAATTAGTTTCCCTATAGCATCAAGATGATTATGGGTTCTGCACTTCTGCGTGGTGGCACATACATAGGATTTTCCTTCTTGGCGGTACTTGCCGGCGGCTTTGATCGGGCCCATGGACTTGCCACCTTCGCACAGATCGTGAAAGTCCTGGTACGCGACCACCTCGGCCTTGATGAAGCCCCTCTCAAAGTCGCTGTGGATGGCACCCGCTGCTTGTGGAGCCAGACAGCCTCCAGGAATCGTCCAGCATCGGACCTCCTTCTCGCCGGCCGTAAAGTAATATTGTAGGCCGAGCTTGGTGAAGCCCTCGGTAATAATCTTGTCGAGCTTGGACTTAACCTTGCTTTCGGCCAAGAAAGCGTCTCGGGCCGCGGGGTCGTCCTTGAGGCTATGCAGCTTCTCTTCAAACTCAATAGAGAAGGGCACAATGTCGCGGGCCGTGCCGCCGTGCTCAGTGACCCACTTGGCAATCGCCGGCAGGTACTTGCTCTTTTGGCGCAGGTAGTCCTTCATGGTCAGATTCACCAAGTAGATGACGGGCTTGGTGGTGATGAGCTGGATCTTGTCGTTGATGAGTGCAATCTCGGCCGGTGTCCAGGTGCCGTCGCGCACGGGCTTGTCCTGCTCGAGCAATGCGCGGATCTTTGTCGTCGTCTCCGTAAAGAGGGGTAGCATCTTGTACTTGCCGCCCGCCTTTTTGACAATGGCCTCCTCGGCGACGATGGCTTTCTGTAGAATGTCTACAGCACGGGAGATGGGATGGTGTTAGATGGCGTCACGCCTGACTAGGAAAAGGAAATGGCTATGCACAACGGACTAACCAAGATCCTTTTTGCAAAGCTCGCTTTGGATGGTATCTACATGCAGCAGTCAGTATCAACATGAACTTCTCAATATGCAGAGTAAAATATCAATGGCAGTGGGAGCTGAACTAACCCAAGTCCCGCACGGGATCAATCGAGTCGTCGACATGCAACACCTCGTCGTTGTCGAATGCTCTGGCGTCCGCGTTAGTGAAACTCAGTGCGCAGGCCAAAGACGGAAGATACTGCCGTACCTGACAATGTGGAACATGCCGTCAACGGCTTGGATATGCGACAAGAAGGCGTTTCCCAGCCCGGCGCCCTGCGACGCGCCCTTGATGAGGCCGGCAATGTCCGTTACCTGCAGATACGGCGGGTACATCGACGGCGGCTTCCACAGGTCACAGAGAAAGTCGTAACGCGCATCAGGAACAACACATCTCGACTCATTGGGCTCAATGGTACAGAAGGGATAGTTCTCGGCCGCGGCGCTCTGCTCCGTCAAGAGATTGAAGAGGCTCGATTTGCCCACATTCGGCAGGCCAACGCATCCCATCTTGAGGTTTTTGCGAACCCGGCCAAAGGCGACGACATTGTCCTTGACGGCCTCTACCTTCTTGGGCGGCATGGCGAGAAATTGGCAAAAAACGAATCGAATGGCTTTTTTTGTGTATTTTATGCAGTTTTTGACGTCGGCGTGCCCTGTGAGATTTGCGTGTTGAAAACTTCAAATCGAAGACTTCTCGAACCAAACATTTTAGGAAAGGAACAGAAAGTGGCCTGATGTTTGCCGTTTAGGCCCACAAGTAGGTCCACATTGGAAGCACTGTGGCCAATAGACGCCAGAAGGCAGTAGTAAGTCATACACCCCGCGCGTAGCACGTCGCATTGTTGATTGGTCTACAGAGTAACTCGTTTTTATCTCCCTTTCCCTATGACGCGCTCTTTAGGGTGACTCTTTAGTGAAGGGACGCAACAAAAACCAAAACGACTCTGAAGATGAATGATTTGAAGGACTATTCGCATTCGTTTTT
Organism: Sporothrix pseudoabietina; assembly: GCA_019925295.1. Taxonomy (NCBI): domain Eukaryota; kingdom Fungi; phylum Ascomycota; class Sordariomycetes; order Ophiostomatales; family Ophiostomataceae; genus Sporothrix; species Sporothrix pseudoabietina. The sequence continues at coordinate 119,756 of JADHKS010000022.1, read as the reverse complement.
GTTTTCTTTTTTCTCTTTTTATAATTAACCGAAACTGCCCAGTTTGTTTGTCAAATTCAATGTGTATGGCATAATTCTTAGTTCTTGTACGGCGCAAAATCTGTACGTACAAGTAAATGACTGATTCTTTTAGGCATTTTTCTCCTCCAGAGTTACCTGGACTGAAAACGATATGAAATTCATAATTTGAAAGAAGCAAAGGCACGAGAAATTCTGGCCGTGGCGGTCCACCCACGTTACACAGTCGTCGAGCGGAGCAGGGTGGGAGTCCACGCATTAATGGGAACGAACCGGTCGACCGGCTCGAGACCGCGCGGGCGGTTTGCCAGCGCAAGCATGCACAGCCACCAGAGAGCCTTTTCCGTTGTCAAAGTGGTGCCGGACCTTGTACCATGCTCTGTATTCCAAGGCACGGGCATAAACTGCGCATGCAAGTCGACGGCCGACGCATCTACTACGCCGACCCGCTGCGCAAAGCACACGGCCACAAGTGCTTCGTTTGTTTGGATGTGTCCGTAACGGATCTTGGCGTGATTGCACAAGTTAGCCAGCTGGCGGAACTTCGGCTAAGTCGTCGAGACCGATGGCGTTGTCAATGGTCGTGCGCGAATCGAGCTGGGGGACAATGCTGGCAACGCGCCGTTGGATTGCCGGCCCACCGGCTACAAAGCGTGATGCCGTGCCCTCGTGCAGCCGCTGGTGCGCCTAGGAAAAAGCCAGCACGGGACGCACGGCAGCATCAGTTCATATTGTTAGCTGTCGGGGACCTTCGTCGCTGCCCACGTCGACAGTATGCAGCGCTTCGACGGACGGTAGGCCACGGACGGCGCTTTCCGGTAGTACAAGATCAGGCACGGGGCCATAGCTCTCATTGAGGCAATGAATGTTGAAGCTGGACCAGAGTGTGAGGCTGTCCTTAATTTGCGGCCATTTGTTGCTTACTGTGTTGAGGCCGGGAGGTGCCATGCAGGCCGCGGAAGGCTTGTGGCGCGACAGAGCGTCACGGACGGTTATCAATTGGTGATCGTACATGCTGTGCTGTGTCCTTGAGAGACGCGGAAACCTGGTCTGTGTTTTGGTGCAGTGCAGCGTGTGGAATGAGATGTGTGGTATGTGCTATATGTGTGGGATATGCGAGGAATAAATGTGTGCAAGGTGTATGGGTTGTTTTGTCTGCAAATTCCGGATGGACGATGGATAAAGATGCGGCCGAAGAAGCAGATAAATAGCAAACTGGCCTGGCGTCAGTCATGGCTGCAGTCATTAAAGCGGCCCTCCAGATGGATGTTCTGTTACTTTTCTCTCCTTCTCTCCTTTGTCGCCTTTGCATTTGGTTTCCACGTATGTACCAGTCTCTGCCAGTATGATGGCGTTACCGCGTTCGCTGTGTTTAGGAGCGCCACGAGCGTTGTGCGTTATCAATATGCAAGTGTGTTCCATTCCTCCAACAGAAGCCCATGTTTCGGAAAGGGAGAAGCACGGCCTTTTTTGACATGTCAAAAAGTATACGGGTGCGTTGAGAGCCCATATATCACTTGTCGTCCTGTTATGACAGCTGCAGCCAATCACTGTACACGGACTGTCTTCACGAATTGTCTTCTGCCCCAGAGAATGAAGAGTGAATACAAACTACGTCGCGATTGAGGTCTGACACCCTTAAAGATGACCCACTATTCCCTTCTCCGGCCCGCCCCACTTCGGTCCTCGTCCCTTCTCCGCTGCCGCTTAACTTTAACCCTAATAAGATACTCCGTACCCCGTACTCTGACGTGCTGTGAAGACAACAGGGAATATAGCGGGTTTACTATCAGGGTTCTTTTGCGCTGACTGGAGTCTGTATGCTAGTCTACGTAAGGTGAACGCTTCGAGACAGAAAATATCGCTCATCAGTTTCCCCCGCTTTCCCTTCATTTCCCCGTCTACTCTCAACTTCCTACCAAAGCTATCCACTAACTATATCAAAACATCGCAATGTCTCTCCCAACATCCTTCAAGCTCAACACAGGTGCTGAAATCCCCGCCGTGGGCTTTGGCACCTGGCAGGCCAAGCCGCACGAGGTTGAGCAGGCGGTTACCATCGCCCTCCAGGCCGGGTATCGCCACTTGGACTGCGCCGCCATCTACCGGAACGAGGCCGAGGTCGGCGCGGGCATTAAGGCCAGCGGCGTGCCCCGCTCCGAGATCTTTGTGACCAGCAAGCTCTGGAACACCAAGCACCGCCCGCAGGACGTCGAGCCCGCCCTCGACGAAACGCTGGCTCGCCTCGGTACTGACTACGTCGACCTATATCTCATGCACTGGCCCGTGGCATTCCAGCCGGGCGACAAGTGGTTCCCGCTCGACAAGGACGGCGTGTTTGCCCTGGCCGACCTCGACGTGGCCGCGACCTGGGCAGCCATGGAGAAGTTGGTGGCCTCGGGCAAAGCCCGCGCCATTGGCGTCAGCAACTTCAACGAGCGCCGAATCGACGAGCTGCTGGCCACGGCCAAGATTGTGCCCGCTGTCAACCAGATCGAGGCCCACCCGTACCTGCAGCAGCCCGCGCTGCTTGCGTATTGCAACAGCAAGAACATTCTGGTCCAGGCCTACTCGCCGCTCGGCAACAACCAGACGGGCGAGCCGCGCGTGGTCGACGACCCGGCCATCCAGAAGCTGGCCCAGCAAGTCGGCCTTGATCCTGGCCAGCTGCTGTACTCGTGGGGCGTTCAGCGGGGCACCAATGTGCTGCCCAAGAGCGTGACACCTGCGCGCATTGCCTCCAACCTGAAGGTGCAGCGCCTGCCCGACGACGTCGTGGCCGCCATTGACGGGCTGGAGCGGCACAAGCGCTTCAACACATCGGCGAACTGGGGCACGGACATCTTTGACGAGATTGGCGAGGCAAAGGTCAAGCAGATTGCGCGCGATGCGGCGCCGAGCAACCTGACCAAGTTCACTTTCTAAGTGCCCACTGGTTTTTGTCTTCGAGTAAAAAAAACCCTTTGAAATGAAATACACGTTATTGTTTTTGCTTTTTAAGTTAATTTTCCTTGCATGATTTTGAGGAAACCAACAATCACACAAAGATGTGCAAAAGATGTTGAATGAGATCTGTTCTCGCAAGCAACTGTGAGGGATGCTTAAATAACAAGCACTGCAACCTGTAACATTCTCAACAATGTGTGCAAGATTCACAAAGTCATGTAGCATGTGTTCTATTTTTTTCTGTCAAACGTTGCAGCCCATCTTCTGGCTGTATCCTCCTCTGCCTGTTTAGTAGTCTTTGCTCTTGACCTTTTTGCGTAAAGGGATATAAAGGGAAACAGTGAAAAGAAAGTCAGTTACAATACCGTATACGTGTACAAATCCAGACCAATCTCAACGAGCCCTCACTAATAATACAAATGCCTCAAAAGAAAAGACGAAAACCACGCTTTGATATCACCTCTCCCGACTCATCTTTCGCCATCCTCAATCTTTCCCTCAAAGATATAGACACACAGACCCGCAGCCAGGACTGCAATGCCACAAAACGTAATCATCTGCAGGCCATTCAGGGTGCTCTTCCACAGCCGCGTCGAGGGTGGCGATTCGTCTGCTGCACTAGCTTCCCGGTAGAACACTTGGAGGAAGCCGAAAAGGAACAAAGCCACGATGCACACGCCAACACTCCACCGCAGGCCGTCGCCCACATGAGTGACAAAGAAGTACGGCCACAGGGGGAGGATGCCACCAATGATGTAGCCAATGGCCACCGAGAAACCAGTGACGATGGGAGAGACGTAGCCATCGTGATCATCGTCGTAGTCTTGAGTGGATGCAGGCTGCGGGTGAGCTTTAATGTGGGCAATGATCATCTCCTCGAGGTCGTCAGGAAGGCCGAGCGGGACGACATGACGGGCGACAATTGTTGACGTTGTCGACGGCTGTAAATTCTTTCCTTGTGCAGCCAGGCCGGCGTTGGCTTGTCTTGCCGACAGGAATCCGCTGATTCCCATGCTGATGCAGCCAGCGGTGACCTCAGCCAGGCCGGCATAGACGACGGTGTCTGTGCGGCCGAGCGACGATAGACCGGCCGTCAGCGCAAAGGGCACAGTCAATCCGTCAGAGAAGCCCAGGGTAAAGTCTGCCCAGAAGCGACGAGCGACGAAAAGAGGCTGGCGGGAGACAGGGTCAACATCTCCCGGCTCATCTCTGGCCTTGGTCATGTCTGATGCCTCTGTGCGATTGGCCCTGGACTGGACAGAGAATCGGGAGATGTTTTTGTCGTCTTGCGGCGTGATCGCCGAAGACCAAGCGATGGAAGACTGAGTTGACAACAAAGACATGGTGATGATGGTGCTGAAGGGTGAGAACAGGGGAAAAGAGAGAGAAAGAAAGAAGAGAGATGATCTTCCTGGTTCCGATATTGCTTTCGAAGGGATTGGAGACTGAGCAGAGTCTGCAAACGCGCGTCAAAACTTGTTTAAGATGGTTGAAACGAGAACAAGAAGCTAAAAAAAAAAACGGGAAACGCAAGTCAGAAAACAGACTGGGATGTAGATAGTTTGATTTGACTCGTCACAATCTTATTGCTCCCATGTACGTAGGTCGGGAAAAAGAGACGATGAAAGTACGGCTCAACGGTAATAACAAAGTCGAGGTTGTGTCAAGGTTGCATCAAGGATGTTCAAGTTGTAATCAATGGGACTTGACTGGCGACTGATGAAGATGTTGGCGATATAGACGATAGCGACATCCGGCCGCGATTTGCAGCAAAGCCCAATCACATGCGCCGGTGGCGACCACATGTTGACCACCCCTGCGGCGCCGGTCTTGAAGGGCGCAAAACGACCTTTTTCTGCCGATCGCAAATTTTGTTCTGCGTGGTGCATTTGCAACGGTTCCTGGCACGGTTCCTGGAATTTATGGGGTCTTCCACAATTGGGGTGCGCTGTGGTAGAAAAAGTGCCAAAGATCGCCAAATTTGTTGCTTAATCTTGCCTCGGCCGCCCTTTGAAGGGACGCTATCTCAGGGGCCTTGCGTACACACGTTCGTGACACCCACCCACGTGGGTGGTATGCGACTGCACTGCTGACCATCAATTCATGTTGAATCGGACAAGCTCGGATTGGCTACATATTTGAATTGATGCGACATGTGGGCAACAGAGTACGTTCGTAACGATATTGCTGAAGATGGAGATCCGGATGGACGCGAGAATGAAGACGAATATAAAGCCCCCTGGGTGGAAGGCATCAGATACTCGGTGCACTGACAATCGGTAGATCACAGACACATCTTGTTCCTTATCCTCTACTCCGTATAACTGACCCTCCCCATCATGGTGTCCACTTCTCTCACGGGCCTCTTGGCCCTCGCGGCTGTGGCGTCGGCCAATGCCAGCAAGTGCAGACCCAACAATACCACCAATGCTGCCGTCAAGAACATGAAGGAGCACATCAAGGCTGTTGTGCTGCTTGTGCTTGAGAACCGCTCGTTTGACAACATCCTCGGCGGCCAGACGCTGGCGGGCCTTGACAACCCCTACCACAACGGCCCGTTTTGCAACCCGTTGAACCTGACCAACCCGGCCAAGGGCTCAGCCTGCAGTTCCGCCAAGGACTTTGACTCCATTGCCGACGATCCGGACCACGCCATCTACGGCAACAACATTGAGTTCTACGGCACCTTCAACCCCAGCAACGACGACATTGCCTCGGGCAAGCTGGCGCCCAAGCAGAACGGCTTTGTGCACGAGCAGCTGCGTCTGTACGATGCCAGCGTCAACGCCACCACGCTGTCGGAGCAGGTCATGAATTATTATACGGAGAGCCAGGTGCCCGTCCTCACATCACTCGTGCAGAACTTTGTCACGTTCAACTATTGGCACTCGGCCATCCCCGGCCCCACGGACCCCAACCGCATGGCGCTAGTGGCCGGCAGCTCCTTTGGCCACGGCCAGAATGACGACGCCTTCACGGCCAAGGGTTTCAATGAGACGTCCATCTTCCAGTCGCTGACCGAGAACGGCTACACGTGGAAGAACTACCACGACCCTGCGGGCGGCACGGGCCCCGAGGCGTCGTGGTTCCAGTGGACCTATGATGCCGGCCTCGACGGCAACGTTGTCGACCTCGACAACTTTTACACCGATGCTGCTGCCGGTGACCTTCCCCATTTCAGTATCATCAACCCGTCCTGCTGTGGCGTCGATACGACCTCCATGCACCCCACTGGCCTTGTGTCGCTGGGCGAGGGCCTGATCAAGGACGTCTATGACTCTCTGCGTGGCAGTCCCCAGTGGAACGAGACGCTTTTCATTGTCACCTACGATGAGACTGGCGGCTTCCATGACCACGTTGCTCCGCCCCTGGCCCCGCGTCCCGACGAATTGACCTACACTGCCACCACCCCGGCCGGCCAAGACTACACGTTTGACTTTGACCGTCTCGGTGGCCGCATGCCCACCTTCTTGATCTCGCCCTGGGTCGACAAGGCCTTTGTTGAGGGCCTCGGCCGAAATGCTGCCGGCGAGACCGTCTCCTACTCGGCCACCTCTATCCTGCGCACTCTTGGCTACCTGTTCGACTTTGCTCCCTACAACCCGCGAGTCGAGTGGTCCCCATCCTTTGAGGGCCTGATCAAGACAACGGCCCGTACCGACACCATTGACGAGCTGCCCGAAGCCAACCCCTTCCGCGTCAAGTCCAAGAAGCTCCGCAAGTAGGGTGTAAGAGGAAATGTATAGCGAGGGAGGTAGAGAAACACCGAAAGCTTGGGAGATGGAGACATCATGGGGAGCTTAGACTACAGATATCTAGAGTAGTGCTTTGCTTTGAGTAGTGCATTGCTTTGATTAATTGAAACAACTGCATCCACGCCTTCAGCAGGGCATTCTTCGTCCACACTGCTGTCAGAATATAGTCACTAGACCTAAATCACGAAGCACGTATGCTCGTCCAAGTGTGCAAGGGATAATCGTTACTGCCGGAGATCCAGCCTAAAAGCGCTTCTCATTTCCATTAAGCCATGCCATGTAGCAAAGCGACTGTTAAGTCACAAATTGCAATACTGCTTGAAGGGTTTACGGAACTCTGAACATTTTCCCCCCTTCCATCATCTATCCTTCTATGACTGGGGTACAGCACAGATAAATTCACACACTGACAATGATACGCCTTATCCTCCCAGCTACTAAATCTTCGAGGCTGCCTTCGCCTTCAGCTTCTTCGGTGGCGGGCTTCGCATGATGCTCTGCTGTGTCATGCTGGCCACCAGGTTGCCTTGTTGGTCCCACAAGAGGTTCTCCGAGTACGTGCGTCCGGCACCAGCTGCCGTAGACTTGCTCTGCTTTGCGTGCCATTGGTGCAAGTCAAAGTCCGGGGTAAAGACGCGCAAGGCAAAGTCCAAGGACGAACACAGGCCGGCCGCGTCCCAAAACCGGTTCGAATGTGTCAATGGCAAAAACGAGAGCGAGGTGTCCAATAAGAAAGCCAGCGCCGTGGCCTGTTCTGCTGGCGACGACGGTGCGACCTTTAGTCGGCTCCAGTCCGCCGACCACCGCGACGTAACCGGCAACTTGTCTTGGCTTGTCCCGGCACCGGGCGCCAGCCCCACCAAGTTTTGTGTGGACACGCCGTCGGGCACGCCGCGCTGCTCAAAGTAGGTCGTGAGCCCGGAAAAGACCTGCTTGATGACGGGGACGGCCTCTTTCTTGACCAGGCCGCGCGAAACAAAATTGGCCAAGCCTGTATCCAGGTCGGGGCATTCTTCGGGCGCCGGCAGCGGGTGCTCTGGCGACTTGGAGTATGTAAAGAGAGCCGACTCCACCGCGTGGAAATCGACAAACAGGTCGAGACAGTTCTTGGGTTTGCTGGACCCAGGCAACAACTGCGTGACCTGCACGCGGCGCGTGGAAAACGCCTTGGAGTCGCGTGTGCGCTCGACGCGGCACTGGATCTTGGCGGTCGCCGTTGCTGGCCCCAAGTAGTGGCCCAAAACGGAGTAGATTTTGAGCGATGCGGGCACCGTGCGGATGGCGGCGTGTATGGCCACGCCGAGGGTTGAGCCGCCAAAGGCGACCGGCGCGGCGTTTCCCAGTCGGAGCGGGTTATGGACGGACTCGAACGTGTCGGGGCCTGTCTGCACAATGTCAAGTTGCGCGGCCAAAGTTGGCGCTTGCGTTGGTTTTATTTTTGTCGCCATTATGATTGACGTGATGCGTGTTTGATGAGAATGGTGATCTGACAGAATACGAAGGTAATGTGCAGGTCGGCGACGCCCAGACCATCGACAGTCGTCGCGATTTTGTAGCTCGTGTTTGATAACGCAATCACGACTCCTAGCTTGTGAAGCTCTCCCTAGCAAACTACCGAGGCCCGGGTTCATTAATCAAGGACAGCCTGCTAAGCCAGTTTTGGCCAGTTTGGGTGGTGGCTTCGTTAGCGCTTATTTTTACTCGTGCAGTAGTTCGTACTGATACCGCCAAGATCGTCACAAGCGGCCGACTGTACTATTCAGGGACTTTTTTTGCTTGTGTCTCAGGCCCTGATCTGATGGATTAACTTTGTCTTTAGCAGCTCAGTTATCATGTCATCTCCAGCCCTACACGAGTACCGTCGTTGTCTGCCCATTTCGCCAGGCTACAATCTCAAAACATTTGCTCGTCTCGTTATCTCAAGAGCAACCATATATCAGACCTTTAGATAGCCGCTAAAGATTGCTGCAATTAAATAGAGCGGAATTGTCCGCTCTTTGAATTCTTTTCTTTTCTTTCTCTCTCTTTGCGGTAGGAAATGTGTCAGTGTTTCTTCCTAGCGGTTATCCATCGTTGGTAGACGCAAGGTGCAATTCTGTACATATTTCCAAACCTCGTGCCCGGGCGAGATTGCCTGCACAAGGCTATATAAATCATGGCCCCCCGAAACAAAACACACTCAGCCCTATAGCAGCCTTGTTGTAGCACCGCTGTTGGTGCTGCTGACATTTGTCCTGATTGGGATACTGCTGACAGGGCTTCGCGTATCCGGTATCTTACGTCGTCTCGTCAAAGAGAGTTATCCGTATGGTGAACTCCGTCATAGCTGCAAACTACGTGTAAAGTAGGCAATACAATATCTTGTTGCACCTACCCGTGGCTTTGTCCTTCACTTACTGCATAATCCTTTGTGGGTGATTTTGTCGATTACATTCAAATAAGTTGACTTTTTTCTAGTTTTCTATTATTGTTTTCATGGAGAATGAAATCGTCTGGGTTTTTTATCAACGCACCAAAAAAAAAAAAATGAAGAAAAAAACAGCAGAAAAAGATATATAAAAGAGGGAAAATCTTCCCGACTAATTATCACAGATTTTCATCGCATTTTCCGACCGCTTCCATCTTGTCACGAACACAAATGACCGCATCGAGATGAGCGAGTCAGGTTTTCGCTGATTGGCTGGCTGGCTGCCCCCGCTACACCCAGATTTCAATATGGAGAAGCGGAGAAGTCGGCAGGCACCCCCCCAGAAGCCCAGAAAAACGCCAGCGAGGTGCCCCGGAGCGCCAAAGGGTCCCCCAGAGAGTCCCCGGAGAACGTCCCCAGAAAATGCAGGAAAGAAGACAAAGAGAAGCCACTGCACGGGGAAAAGAGCAACCCAAACAGGAATAGTGCACAGCGCCCCCTCTTTCGCTCCTTCGGCCATGATTCATGCGGGCTTTTTTCACTCTCTGGATTGCAAATCAGATCGATCTCAACTCTTCAACATTGATGCTGATGTTGATGAGCGATGGGACACTGAAGCATCGCGACACGATAGATGACAGCATCGCACGTAAGCATAAACGGCACCACCACAACAACATGGGCAGACAGGACCCGGCGGCGCGGCGGGTGTCAAACCTGACCGACTCGCAAGTCGAGCGGAAGCGGGCGATTGACCGGGCGAACCAACAGCACTGCCAGCGACGCAAGAAGGCACGGCTGCAGTGGTTGGAGCAGGAAGTGGTGCGGCTGTCGGAAGCACTGGAAGCAGCCGAGGGCAAACTCAAAGCATGTGTCTGTGGGGGAGCAGGAGGAGCAGCAGGGGCACCAGGGGCGGTGACGACAACGACAGCACCGACGACCGACAACATCGCACCGACGGGCAGTCTGACACCCCCATCGTCGCTGCATGCCGTCCCAACCACACTCCGCAACAGCCTCCCGAGTGTGCTCCCCGACGACGATATGAATCCGAGCCACAGTGATTCCATCTGGACGGTTAATTTGAGGGAGATTCTGGATCCGAACCACCTCGACAGCGAGCTGGGTAACATTGCTTTCGAGTTCCCAATGCCGCCATTCGACGACATTGATATGACGCCGTCGCCGCCAACGATGATGGTGGATGGCAGCCTGGCTTTCACACAGACACTGGCACCGCCCACAATCCCCGACTGGCAGATTGTTCCGCTCCACCTAGCACCGGTCAACGACCTGGACAGATTCATATTTGACACGACCAACTCGGGGCGCCGGCTACAGCAGCAGGCGGGCGGTGCGGGCGAACTCTCCCAAGCCGAGTTCCCCAGCATCTCGTCCCTTCTCAACCCGAACCTGGGCGACGACGGATCGAAACCGCTGACGTTTGCCCTGGCCACACATGTTGTCAGGAAGAGCAGCGTCCGGTCCGTGACGACACGCATTGCCCTGATGTACACGTTGAGTCATCTCCTACGGTGGCTCGTCTGCCGCAACAAGTCGAGCTACGAGAAGCTGCCCGAGTTTTTGAGGCCAACCCATCTCCAGCGCACCGTCCCCCACCCGCCCTGGGTCGATATCATTACTTGGCCACAGGCGCGCGATGCCATCATCCGCAGCAAGTCGTGGCTCGCAAACGACTTTGAGTTTGACGAGTTTCGGGTGAGGACGGGCGCCGACATGTCGGTGAACTGGCCGTACACGGACTCGGGCGCATTTTTGGACCTGGGCGACGGCCAGAACCTGGTGCTCAGTCCCATCTTTGAGAACCATATTCGACGAGTGGAAAACTGGACACTGGACAAGCAAACGGCGACGGACTATCCCTTTATGCGCTTCTTCTGCAAAGAGATTGTGGAGAATGAGAACTGAGGAAGGGATAACCGAAAACAAAAGAGACCGTGGGATGTGGGATGATGAGACGATACGTTTGGCGTTACTTAGTTTTTTTTTGCGTTCATTGCTTTTCACCTACATACCATCCTTATGGCTGTACGCAGCCTGCAGCCGGACATTACCATTACTGCAACCAATACATCAGAATACACATTTGCTTTTTCTGAGCTTAGAACTAGATTTATTCTTCGTTTGTCGTCACAGGCATTACTCATTATCCATCTTAACCGATCATACCAGTGTCATCGTCTGCTCACGCCAGTGGTCAACGCGTCCACGGCTCTTCCAGTCGAGGATCAGGATGCCAACACGTTCGTACACATCCTTTGCCACTTTTCTCAAGATCAAACAGTGGATCAGTTTCTCGGTCATGTCCCAGTCGCCATCGCTACCAAACTCGTCATCGTCAAAGCCATCGTCAAAGTCTTCAACATCACTGCCTCCATTACTGTTATCCCCGTCATCCTCCTTCACCGGCCTCTTCGTCTCTGCCTGACCAAGATCGACCATCAACAGAGTATACGCCTGCTCTTCATATTCGTTGATGTCCGGAGCCACAGTCTCCTTCGCTTCCGTACTTGGTGTCGTCCCTGGCGCATAGTATGTACACAAAAACGTGTCTCCTTCGTCATCGTCGTCCGTCTTGCCATCAAAGACGATGCAGTTGCCGTTGGTCGTCTCCAGTGGTTTGCTAGTACCGCCCACATTTACTGTCGGCCGATCATCGAACCACGCTGAGCCGACCTCGTCGTCCTTGTCCCACGTATAAGCGCCAATAAAGTGTGCGGCACTCCGTCGTAGACGACAGATGCGTCCACGCACAATAAGACAAGCACTGTCGACCGCACCGAAAGCGTTGCTGGGGTCCCGCAGCAGGCTAGACCACGACACGAGCTGCGCGTTCAACGGATCCGGTGTGCCGCCCAGTGGCGTTTGTGCAGCCAAGAAGACGATTGGGCTGTCCGTCACGGCCCACGACCACGACGGCGCGCGGTATAGACCGTCCTCTTCGTCTTTCTGGAGAACATGAGGGGCGTGCATGCCGTTGGGACAAAACAGCAAGCCTCTCCGAAAGTCGCCGCTCCAAACACCGGCCATGTAGTCGAAGTCGCCAGCATTGTTGGGCCTCGTCGTTTTCAGAGCCCGCTCCACGTTCTGTGCAAAACTCGCCACGGCGGGAAACTTGTCCGTCCCGTACGTTAGTGTCCGCTGCGAATACGACTCGATAAAGTGATAAAAATCGGTCAGGATGGCCTCGACAGTCACACCACTCGCAAAGACCCGCGCGGGATCGGCGTCGCCAAAATAGGCAGAGGCCATGCTGGGGTACTTGTTGTGGGGGTACAGGATGCCGTCCGGCAGCGATTCGGCCGACTTGTAGCCGCCATCGGTACAAAACCAGTATATTTGGTGGGCCCCAAAGAACAGGATGCGCGCCGAGAAGACGACTTCCTGCAAACACCAACCGCGTGTGCTCAACGGCGCCGAGTCGCTCAGCTGCCGAAGATTCTCGCTGTTCTGAAATATCGTGGACACCTCAAAGGATACGCGGCCGTCGCCAGCGTCAAAGGGCACCAGGGCACTCGGACTGGCTGGCGGCGGCGTCGCTCTCAGAATGCCCGCACCGCTGTGGTCCGAGGCCATGGCCAGCAGCGAAAATGTCGCCCGGCTGTACAGCGCGCCCATTCTGACCGACTCATACCGCCAGTCGTCAACCGAGTCCTGGATGATGCACAGCGAGTCGATCCACAGATAGGGCACGCCCATGTTGCGCGTGATGGTGATGGCGTCTCGGAAATTGGCAGGCAAATCGTGCTCGGGCAGACCGGTCGTGTACTCTTTTATTGTCGTCGATTTCAGCAGAGCCTTGATCACTGGGCGGCCCCAGCAGTGACTGAGAGCCACATACTCGGCACACCCCTGGTCTGGCCGACCAGTATTGATGTCGACTGCGTGCACAATCCTGGCCGGTGTGCATGTCACGTCAATCACGCGCGTCGGCAGTCGAGGCGACAGTTTTGTATGTGCTGTTGTCGAGCAGTGCGTATGGTGATGGAAGCAGTCATCGAGCCAGCTGCGGGCCAGCTTGAAATTGCCGGCGGATCCTAAGTGGTCATCTGGTGTCGTGCATCCAATACGGAAGCCGTCGACAAGCGGAAGGCTGGCTTGGAGTGTCGTAAAGTCGGTGGCAGACTGGACGCTTCCGGGCACACGAAGCAAGAGCAGCAAATCTGGCACGCGCAACGGGTCACCCAGCTCCAGTCGGTCGCCCAGACGTATTTCCAGCAGGTCAAGCATCTTGACATACCGAAGAGTGGCACCGGTTGCTGTGTGTCGGGCCCTCAAAACGATGCGTACATCCGAGTGGGTGAGCTTGCGGGCGATGTCAAGCATGGAAGGCATGTGGGTGGTGCCTGCTGTTTTGGGTGCGGGTGCTCCCGCTCCCGCTCCCGTTGCCGTTGACGTTCCCGTCGGCAGCGGCCATGTAGGGTCGGTAGCATCGTGGACAGCACTTGCAAAACTGTCAACAATAAGTTGACATAGTGAGCACCGAGTGTCTTTTGCACACTTCTCCAAGTCTGCAAATGACGGGTGGTGGTGGTAGTAGTCCGTATTGGGGAAGAAGCCTGATCGAAAGTCGCGCCTGGCAAGGTTCACCAGAATGGGGAGAGCCATGCCCCGGCAGAGGCTGCAAAGAACCATATCTGTTCATTTGACCGAGAATAATATATTCGACGAGTAAGCTAAAGATATGAAAGCCTCAAGATGCGAAAGGAGAACGTAAACAATCGCAGCTCAAGAACTCAACCGAGTCCAGACTCACGACGCGGGGTTACCACAAGCGGGGCTGTACGAAGAATCGGATCGCGTTCAGCCCTAACAAGCGAATGCTTGGCAGCGTTTGTTTGTGGTTGGTTTAGGAAGGTGTGAGCAGGGCAGTGGCAGTTGGTTGAAGAGGGTGGTAGCATTGAGGATTTTAGGACTTAAAGACTGAGAGGTTGTTTTCGTGTAAGTTGATAGGTATGTAAATTATATTAAATCAAGTGGTATTCTAATCATGGACAAAGTAAATGCTGGGAAATGGAACAGTGGACGAAAAAGACAAAAAAATGATAAAAAACGACAAAAAATGGGTGCGCCAAACGCCACAAATGTAGTCTACAAAACTCCGCGCTGTAAAAGTCGCACCGTTACGCCTTCGCGCCTTTACGCTTCAGCACGCTTCGCGCGCGACGGCGACCGTAATCGCTCGACGCCAAAGTCCCAGGCCTGCCAGAACTGTTTGCGCCAGCTGGGAATGCAGCGCACGACACTCGGCGGCCGTGGGTCCCAGTCGACGGCCACGGGCTCGACGGCATCGCCCTCGGCAGCTTCTGTCGCGGTCCAGTTGGCCGTGTAGCCCAGCGTGTTCTTGACGTCGATGCCTTCTTCGAGTGTGTAGCCGAGCGACACCGAGGGAACGACCATAATCTTGCCCGCGCCCAGCGCCCACAGGTCTTTTGACAAGAGTGTGGGCTCGCCTGCACCACACTCGCCGACATGCTTGTGCGCCCGGCGAAACTCGATTTGTTTCTGCATAAAGGGCTGGGCCGACAGAGCGACGGCGCCATTCCAGCACGAAAACACCTGGAAGGGCCGGCGCTGGTCATAGCGGGCGCGGGCGACGTCATCGTAGGGGAACAGGTCGTCGGCGAAGCGCCACTGGGCGGGACCGGGGGGCACCATGATAAACGTCTCGCCGTCCATACTCCGGGAGATCCACACGTCATAAAAGGCCATGTGGTAGTCGTACTGGTGACCCAGGCGGCGGTAGTCCATGGCACAGGCCATGTCGGCCTTTTGGCGGCGCTGCTGGAGAGCAAGCTCGAGCAAATCCTCGGTGCAGGCGGCGACGTCATTGACAAACAAGATGGTGGCGGTGTCGTCGTCGGCCATTTGCGACGTCGCGAGAAACATGGGCTCGAGCGCGAGGTTGCGCAGCTTGGCGAGCTTGCCGATGCGGTCGCCGAGGCGCGGGTTGATGTCGCTGCGCTGGATGTAGACAATGGTGCCAATGGCCGTCAGGACGTCCTGGAGGAGGAGGAGTGTTTCGTAGGTGCCGTCGGTTGACCGACCCTCGACGACAGACAGGACACAGTTTTCGGGGCCCAGGAAGCGGATTGCCTCGACAACGGAGCCCATCAGTGTGGGCAAAAGCGACACAACCTGTCTCAAATCGAGCGCAAAGAAGTAGGTCCGCTTCCGTGCGAGGTCACCTTCGTAAGTTTCTGGAACGAGCTCACGGTAGCGGTCGTGGTTGAGGGCCGGGCAGCCCAGGTTGTTATTGTTGCGGGTAGCCTCGGCCTGGTCCATGATCAATTGGGCGTGCACCTTGGCCGTGTACCGGTGTTTTGACTTGCCGGGCGAATTGACAGCTAATGACCACTTTGCTGGTGGTGTCGAGAAGCCCTCGATGCCCTCAAAGGCCTCGTTCATCCAGCTGCCGCCATAGTCGGTGCGGGACCAGGGTGTGTAGGGAATGGGAGAAGAGATGTCGTGCCAGAGGTTGCGGTAGACCATGAACCCTAGTACGAGAGAAAGGGCGACGGCGACTTTGAACAGGCGGTGCCGTGGTGCTGGCACGCGATCGTGCCATGGCTGGCGGAGCATTGTGGAGGAGAGAAGGCCGACGACGGCGAGTCGACGACGAGGAGGAGACGGAGATGGTCGTTGGGAGGAAGATGTCGAAGTGGGATGGAGAATGAGTCGATTCGGACGCTTAGTCGGCACAATTGGCGTCGTTAAAGTGCGGTTGTCGCCCTGGCGAGCGGGAGCAGAGCTCAAGAGGCAACTCGCTATGGCATGTGCGATGGATGCATGCCAGTACAAGTAGTCCAAGTAGTCGAGTTAAGGTTTGGAGGGTGTGAAGGAAAGTAGAATGGAACGAGAGGAGAAAGAATGGAAACGAAAAGACAAATTGAATGGATTGAATAGATTGATGGAACGAATCTGCGACAAGAGACTAGCTCAATTGCATTGCACACGCGGCGGAAAATGTACGTGCTCAAGTACTCTCCTGGGTCTCCCTGGCTGGCACTTCTTTTTTTAATCGTTTCGTTCTTCCCACTGGTTACTTCCTCGACTGCGCCGCCGTGGTACGTCGATCATAGGGCGTTCTGGCGGTTTGGTGTCTCCACATGCTTGTCCAGGTTCCCGTTTTGCTTTTGATCGGTTTTTACTTTTTACTCTTTCTTTGTCTTGGTTTTGGAACTACGGCATCTTGTCGCCCATCAGTCGTTCCGTCATTGCGGTGCCCTTTCTTACTTTAAATTGTGTCTGCTCTACGGAGTACTCTCCGTAGGATAATCCCATTTAGCTGCCCAGAAACCGCTCAGAAGCTCAGAAACCGCCCAGACCGTGCAATTGCAAAAGGACGGCGTAGGGCAGATGATAACAGCAGATTGCCGCTCCTGTGAGCTGAGCTGAGCTTTGACTTGAGAGGGCGCCAGTCAGTGCATGGCTGCGGCAATAATGCACAAAGTCCTTTGTTGTTCTGGTCATTCTCGATGGATGATATCGCGCCCGGCGTTAGTGCCGTTCTTGTGCAACGACGGAGTTTGGCATGCAGCAGTTTGGAAATAGTTCGTACACTAGGATGCACTAGGAAGCTTGGCAGGGCTTGCTCCGTCGGTGGAAAAGGAGACGGTGAGGCGTGAGGCGTAGGCGAAGAGGCGTAGGCAAGGAGGCGTAGGCAAAGAGGCGTAGGCAAAGAGGCGTAGGGGCGTAGTGATGAGATAGCTGCTGGGAAAGCTGAACTGAAGCTGCCGTGACTCGCCTGACTGGCTTCCTACTCTGCCCCGTTTCCGATCCCACACTTCAAAAGCCAGGCCCAGACTATTGGCAATTTGGCACCACCAACTCACCCAACCCCCTGTCACCCTGTTCCGTTTCGTTTTAATTCTGCTGCCTAGCGCCAACCAGTGACGAGTACGGAGTACAAGGACGAGTCCAGTAAAGATAGCGAGAATAGCAAGAACAGCAAGGCAATGCACGTTGCAGCAGCCAGGGCAGACTTTCTCTTCTGAACGTCCACTTAAAACGCTCGAAACTCACAAGCTTTCTAAACAGAAACGACAGCCACGGCCACAACGCCAAAGGGCGCGTGTCTCCATCTTTCCCCTTTTTTTTCGTTCAAGTCAATAATCCTCCCCCTTTCCCCTTCTGATTCGCCCAGACTCGCTTTGATTGCCTCCCTGCCGATCGCAAGCTGGCGCGTCGTCGTCAATACGTTCGATACGGACTCTCTTTTTTCATTGTACATGTACGTCGTACTCCGTACCTTTCCTCCTTTTTTTTGGGTGAGAGAGAGAGAGAGAAGCCGAGAGATGAACTGAGTCGATCACCGTTTGATTGTCTTCCGTTTGACTTTTGTCGACGCCGGCCGTTTCTACCCGTTTTCTTTCGATGTACGACGTACTCTGGTACTCTGGCACTGTCACGGATTTCCTGTCACGGATTTCTCCGCCTCCAAAATTTGCAATTCGAAATAAAATGAGCCGCCCCAGACGCATGTGGCAGAGTGCGAGAGTGGTCATGATTGTGAAGAGACCGAGCTGAGGACCGAGCTCTGTCTAAAGAAGCAGAGTGGAGCGACTGTGATAACGTATTAATCGTAAATGCCGATTTCGATTGCTCGATTTCGATTCGTCACTGCCGTGCCACTGTGGCGCCTATGCCATCCTTTCTTCATTCTCTCCATCCCCCAATCTTCACATCACCTCCTATCACGGCGTAGCTTCAATTCATTTTTGAATACGAAGTAGGAGATGTGCCCGAAAAAGCTTGGCAATGAACCGTCACACCTCCCCCTTATGTTTTTTGTCTCTTTTTGACTCTTTTGTTCTCCATTTTGACACCGTCAGCTTATTCAAAAATAAGCTTTTTGCATTCTCCCCCCTCCTTTCTTCTTGATTTTCTATTCTTAATCTTTTCTTCCCCGACTTGCTCACAGCCCCACAGCCGTTTTTAGGTCCGGCGCCCATCTTGGCCTTGTTTGCGGAGACGCTCGATCCAAAATGCGGCAGGCTTGGCCAGGCAGCAGAATAAAACGACACGAGACTAAACATACGATCACGATCTAATCTTATTTTTAAACTTATTTCAACCTGATTTGAAATATCTTTGACTTTGTCTACTATTCACAGAACCAACTTGGTATGTACACACGACCCTTGCGTCCTCACCGCCCCTAAATGTCTAAACATTCCGCATCTTCTCAAGCACCGGCTTGTAGTTCACCTCCAGCGTCTCCTTGCTCACTCGCGCGCCGTCCGTGTCGGGCGCGGGAATGTTCCACACGCCCAGCGTGCGCCGCTCGCCCACAGCTACCTGCAGACACGCGCCGCCGCCGTACTCTTCCTTAGTGACCAAATCGATCATGCCCTGGGCCACCTCCTCGGGCATCACCGCCATTGACGGTTTGTAGTCAAACTGCTTCATCTTGGCCGGGTCCTCGTACCACAAGGGTGTGTGCACGTAGCCCGGCGCCACCAGCGTCACTTTGATGTTTTGCAGCTCGTCCAGGTCGGCCATCGACCGCACGAAGCCAACGACGGCGTGCTTGGTCGCGCAGTACAGGGGCGATGCAAAGGCGCCCTGGTAGCCCGCCAGCGAGGCCACCACCAGAATGACACCGGGCTTCTTGTGCTTGACCAGGCTCTTAATGGCAATCCGCGACAGCTTCATCGGGTGGTTCACGTTGACATCGACCTGCTTGTAGCCATCGTCCTCGGTGTCGTCCCAGAAGCTCGACCAGTCCGGCTCAAAGATACCGGCGCCGGCAATGTAAACGTCGGGGGCATCCCCAAACGTCTTCTCGGCCACCGCCACGGTGTTCTCGAGGTCGGCCCGCTTGGCCACGTCCGTCTTGGCAAACACAACACTCTTCTCGTTGGCCGCCTGGAAGGCTTTGGCGTCATCCGTCAGTTTCAGGTCGGCAATCACGACACGGGCGCCCTGCTGGACGGCCTGCTTAGCGAAAGCCAGGTTGATGCCCGAGCCGGCGCCAGTGACAACGGCAATCTTGCCGGACAGAGGGAAAGCGCCGACGACCATGCTGGGTGTGGGGAAGGCGGGTATGTATGTGTGCCTTGAGGTGATCGTAGATATACTCGTCGTAGATATTCGTGATCGTAATATCGTGATGCTATTTTCTTCTACCCGTAACTTCCTCTCCACCCCGCGTCGCCCCAGCTTATATATCCTCTTTTCCCCTCTCTGCACTCCGCACTACAACAACAAACGAGCGAGCTGCCAGAGCTCTCGCGGTTATGAAAGGCACAAACGCACACAAAGAGGCACCAAAACGGCTATCAATAGCCATCTGAGTATCCCACAGAACTGGTTTGGGGGTTGGGGCACTCTGTCGAGCATTTCGTGTGCAACCCAGAGAAAAGTTGGGGTTGATTTGGAGTCACATTGGCGCGTTCTTGGCTGCTGGATGTTCTTTTCCAACCCCAACAGGCACCAAAAGACCCAGTGTTACTTGCGGGCAGCTGCCGCGGGGTTTTGGCGCTATGGAAGCTCTGGAAATTCAAGACAGCCTTGGCGGAGAGAGGACTTTGCACAGGAGATACTCCGAGCATCCGTCAACGAGTCACATTGCAACATTTGAGTGTGGCACACTCCTTGCACTTTGTCTGCAACTGAACATATAATGCAGGGAGTTGGTCGTGTGGGTTGTTGGTGAAATGCCTAAATGCCCAAAACAAATATTGACAATTGCCGGAAAATACTCTTTCTAAAGAGTTCTAGAAGACGGGATTTTCTTGTTCAAGAGAAGATATGTATCAAACTCATAAACGTTGTAAGAGTTGCCATGCAAAAAAATGTAATGAAAAGCCGCGATGCTCTGCGTGTTATCGGAGCCGAATTGTGTTCTGCTGTCTACTTTTGTCAACTGCCACTGTAACGCTGTATGCATAAATTGTGGGGTTTGGCACTGCAAGATACTCCGAGCGCGTTATCGCAAATCTGCAGCGGATTCTCAGGGCACACCGGGCCTTGAGTGCCTGGAACTTCATCTTCCGCTCAGACACATAACCAAAAGAGTAAGAATGCCAAAACGAATAACTTACACAGCTCGTAGCTGGATTCTTTTAGTCAAGTATCGTGGAGGTCCTTTGATTTTTCGAGTTCTTTTGTCTCTATATTAGGTCATGTTTGATTTTTTTTTTTTTTTTTAAAAAAAATACTTCATTCTGAACCAAACAATATGTTTATAGTTTCTTTCAAAATCAGTGCTCTTAAAAGCTGATGAGGATGAGTTGTAACGGTTTTCACAAACGCCGGACTACACGAGGACATAAGTAAAAGTGGATTTTATTAGTCTGATATTTAACCTTGAATTGTAGAATGTATTTTTGAATACAGATGCTGCCATAGGACGAACAGTGATATCGATTATCCCATCAATGCCCCAGATTCTTGGGTGCAGCAGCAGCCGGCCCCTCGGGCGTTACATATGCCTTTGTCAAGCCACCGTCGACGACAAAGTCGGTTGCATTCACAAAGCTGCTCTCATCACTGGCCAAAAAGACGACGGCCTGTGCTTGTTCGATAGCCTCACCAAAGCGGCCAGTAGGAAAGTGCACCTCGCGGCGGAAGCGCTTGGCCTTGTCATCGCCGAGAAAGTCCTGCAGCATGGGTGTGCTGCACGGTTAGTATACGTGGGGTTGGTCATCTTCTTAAGATATCTTGGAGAACCTACTTGAGTGGTGCCGGGCACAGCGAGTTGAAACGGAAGCCTTTGGACAAGTTAATACAAAACCAAAGGAGATATGATGCTGGGCCCCAAGACTTACCTTCTCTCGCATGAACAATTGCCAGCTCCCGAGTCAAGGCCAGAACAGCACCTTTGCTCGTCGTGTAGGCCAGCTGAGGCGTAGCCGAGCCGACCAAGGCCACCAAACTGGCCGTGTTGATGATGCTGCCCTTCGTCTTGTTGTGCTTGCGCAGCGACTGGACAGCATGCTTTGAGCCATACCACACGCCCTTGACATTGATGTTCATCGTCAAGTCCCACACAGGATCATCGACCTCCTCTGAATCGCCGTCCTTTGGGTGCATGATGGCAGCATTGTTGAACATGACGTCGACACCGCCCCAGGCATCCACATGAGCTACAGCCGCGGCCACATCACTCTCCTTGGAGACATCACTGACAAAGACATCGAGCTTGCCGGTTCTATTGGGAACAACCTCCTTGACCCTGGCCAACGCCTTGTCGAGAGCGGCCTGGTTGACGTCCGTCATGAGCACGGAAGCTCCCTCACGTGCAAAGAGGATAGTTGTCTCGAGGCCGACGCCACTAATGCGCGTTAGTATGACAAAGTTTGCAAGGACACCCAAGATGTTGACCTACCCAGCCGCGCCCGTAATGATGGCATTCTTTCCTGCGAGTCTTTGAGACATGGTTGCTGTGTATTTCTGTGTGAACGATTGGATAATCGGTAACGCGGATTCTGTGAACAAAAGAGTGAAATTATGCTTGTTACACGGATGAAGCTCAGGATAGATAAAGAGTCGTCACATATAGCAAGAGCTCTACAATTCTGTCTCATACATAGACCCACAATGAAGCCATATCGCGGTCTGATCTTCCATTGGTTAATTGCAGCACTAACACAGTGTCATTGAGCCCGCATCCGTTATCATTCTAAAGCTTTAGCTCTGATCAATGAAACCTGGACCAATCACGTCGTATACCGCGCCAACAACTGCACCATCCATACCGACGTGCATACGGTACAGAGAGCAAGCGGAATAAATAATAAAACAAAACTTGGGTTGAAAGCTGTTATCGTGACTCTAGATTAGCACGTTGATAGGCACATCGATTTTCTTTCTGTTTATTTAGCATCAAGCAACAGCATCCGTCACCCTTACCTTTTGGCAGCAGCAACACTGACTACATCCAACTGTCAGCATGTCAGACGCCATGATCAGAACCATCTCCCCGTCGACCGGCGAGGTTGTCTGCGAAGTGCCCGCTACATCTATTGACGGGGCTCGTGCCATCGCCAAAACGTCTGAAAATGCCTTTACATCTTGGAGCAAGACATCCCTCGCGGAAAGAAAAGCCATTGTTGTTCATGCATGCACCTTGATCCAAGAGCGCAAGATGGAACTGGCCCACGAGCTGAGCCTCCAGATGGGCCGCCCGGTTGCCTTCAGCCACAAAGAAATTGAGACGATGCAGAAGCGTGGCGACTATCTACTCGACATTGCGGAAGAGTCGCTGGCAGACATACCTGGTCGACCTGAAGCGGGCTTTAAGCGCTGGATCAAGAAGGTGGCAGTTGGCCCAATCTTGGTCGTCTTCGCATGGAATGTAAGTCGGATGAAGTTGTGTCTACATTTGACGGAGCACGGCTAACAGTAAAGTTCCCATATCTCATCATTGTCAACGCACTGGTCCCTGCCCTCCTTGCCGGCAACACAGTCATTTTGAAGCCATCACCACAGACGCCGCTCGTGGGCCAGCGCGTTGCCGAAATCTTTGCCGAAGCGGGCCTTCCCTCGGGCGTTCTTCAAGTTGTCCAGTCGGGCGACATGGGCTTGATGGAAGGTCTGGTCAGGCTGCCAGAGATCAAGGCCGTGTCCTTTACAGGCTCAACGGCCGGCGGCCTTGCTGTACGTCAGGCTGCGGCGAAACGGACCATCCCGTTGAACCTGGAGCTTGGCGGCAACGACCCGGCCTATGTTCGAGCTGATGCAGATCTCAAGCATGTTGCCGAGCAGCTTGTGGATGGTGCTGTGTTCAATGCCGGACAGAGCTGCTGTGCAGTGGAACGGGTCTACGTCCACGCGGACGTTCATGATGCGTTTGTCAAGGAACTCCAAGATGAGCTGAAAACGCAAGTACCGACACATCGTTATTAAAACTCAGGCACACAGACTGACTGATGCATTGCAGATACACGTTAGGTGACCCCATGGACAAGTCGACTACTGCCGGCCCCGTCATATCGAAGGCTGCCAAGAAGGTCATCGAAACCCAAGTCGAAGACGCCCTCAGCAAAGGTGCCGTTGACAGCACGCCAGACAACGAGAGCTTCACGAATGCACCAATCACCGGCAGCTATGCCATTCCAACAATCTTGACCAACGTTGATCACAGCATGGCCATCATGCAAGAGGAGACCTTCGGTCCTGTCATCCCTGTGATGCGTGTCAGCAGCGACGAAGAGGCCATAAAGCTCATGAACGACACCGAGTATGGACTGACGGCGAGTGTGTGGACCAAGGACATTGAACGGGGAGAAGAGCTCATTGAAGCAATGCAGGCCGGCACGGTGTTTGTCAATCGTTGCGACTACCCGAGCCCCGACTTGGCGTGGACAGGATGGAACAAATCTGGGTTGGGCTGCACACTGGGTCCGCGTGGCTTCGACTTCTTCTTCAAGCTGAAGAGCTATCATGTGAAGGAGAAATAAAGATGGAGGTGGGGTAGCCAGACATCAAAGTATATCAAATATAAATATGAGCTGTATTTCCCCAAAAGCAGTTGTCTACGTGACTTGAAACGAGTGTGAGTAACGTTTGGGGAAGGAAATCTCTATTGTGTCTTCACATAGTGGTGTCATTTTTACTTGCGTTTGATACTTGGTCATATATCCAACAAGAACTCCCAAACCACTGACCCCACAAAGAGGCCGTCGTGCTTGATTGACGCCCGACTGAACGCCTCCTCAAAAACATCGTCGTCGAAAACTCCAAGCTCATGCCTCGACTCCAGCAGTGCGGTCATGATATCTGTATCGAACTCGGGATGCGCTTGGACTGTTAAGACGCGATGCGGAAGGTACAGTCCTTGTATCTCACAGCTTGGACTGCTCCCAAGGCTCTGGCAACCGGGCGGAAGAGACAAAACAGCGTCTCGATGCATTTGATGCAACGCTAGGGAGTTTCTTCCAAACAGCTCTTTTCCAACATTCGAAAGTTTCACCGTGCTGACGGCCACTTCCCAGCTGCCTGGATTTCGCTGAACATGACCGCCCAAAGCTCGTGCAACAATTTGGTGACCAAAGCAAATACCGACGATGGGCTTTTTGGTCGATTTGTAAAACGTTTTTACAAACTGTAGCAGCTCAAGTATCCAGTTGTCATTGTCAAAAGAATTGTATTCTGAGTATCGTCAGTATATCCCATAAAGTCGAGACTTGCACACAGTGTTTACTTACTGCTTCCACTCAGAATCAGAGCGTCGGCATCATCGAATTTGGGATAATTTTTGGCGTTGACAACATCCCAGGAAGTGAAAACCGGCTGAACGCTGATTGTTGATGCTTCTGAAGCTGACGAGCTGCTTTGAATTAACTGTTTAATGATATTGCCATATGTGCCGTGGCTCTTCTTGATGGCGTCGATGGGAGTATCACACTCCAGAACGGCAATCCGGAATGGAGTCATGTTTGTCAGCTGCTGATTCGTAGGCAAGAAAACAAATCTAATTTTTGCTGCAATTTGGAGTGCATCAATCTTGAAACTGTCAAATTTAATAATAGTAAGTCTTGGTATCCGTGAATATTACCATACTAATGTTTACATACAAACGAGAACCGTAATCCCACGTGTGCATCCGGACGTTTCGTGTTGTTGAAACCTTGATTTGTCGGCCAATCATATTCAATACCGCGGCGGGGACAGATCCACATGTCTTTGGTCTTCTCAGAGAATGCACCAAAAGCTGCAGAGTTCGGAAGTTGCTCGGCGTTGCGCAACTTCTCTTATCGACAGCATCATCCTGTAAAACAAAACTAGGATAGTAGCTCATCATATGCTACTATTCACGAGATAATTGCCAGTTCGAGTCGTCTTACTCCCATGCAGAGGACATGTGCCATTCTAATAAACAGATAGCCAGCCGGAGGCGAAGAACATGCGAGCCGTTAGCGTGACGTACGTCGTACTCCGTAGTTAGCGGCACTTCCAAGTGACAAGGATGTCAGAACTACGACGTAACTGTCGGCAATCGTATTGGAGCTTGACCCACCCCGAGATAACGAGGAGATAACCGGCGATTGAGTTCCGTATCACACACCACCGCATCTTGTATAGCCGGCGATTAAGTTCCGTATCAAACATCACCGCATCTTGCATCTTCGTCCTCTTTCATTTCGACATGACAACTTGAACATTGTCAAGGATCATTACCACAAACATGCCCATTTTCAGAGTTCGAACAGGTATGCCAAAATGCCTCTCATCGAATAAATGATACTGGTGACTTTGATATAACTAACAGGCGTATGCCAGGATGCCTCTCGTGTCGACGTCGCAAGAAGAAGTGTTGTGAGACCAAGCCCGTCTGCCGAGGATGCGCTCGCAACAAGTTGAGCTGCCAATGGCCCAGCCGTGAAGAGATAGCTAGACCGCGTGCCCAACACAAAGCCTTGCAACGCTTGGCACAGGGAGCCTCAGCGGCAGGCAGCGCATCTACTCTGCCCACCACAACACACGCGGACCAGACGAGATCGTTCCAGGAACAAGCAACGTCTTCCATCTCGCCGAGTACAAACAGTACCTCACCTGGGTCCGAGGCGTCCCCAAATGAATCTCTCGTCGACTGGTCACAACCGATAGTAGTGAGCCCGGGCGGTTTTGACATGGACCTGGGTGGCATGGTGTTTGATCTCGACTTCTCCATGGACAGTATGCAGCCAGTGATATCAACAGAAGAAGCGGCTCTCAACTCTCAGACGACTGAAACATTTGTATCACACGGCCCAACCGACGACAAC
This sequence comes from Sporothrix pseudoabietina, assembly GCA_019925295.1. Classification (NCBI taxonomy): domain Eukaryota; kingdom Fungi; phylum Ascomycota; class Sordariomycetes; order Ophiostomatales; family Ophiostomataceae; genus Sporothrix; species Sporothrix pseudoabietina. The sequence continues at coordinate 93,894 of JADHKS010000022.1, read as the reverse complement.
ATCGACCTGGACGGCTTGACAGCAGAAGAAAGTTCAGTGAATACACTGGAAACGACAATAGCACTACAGTCACGCGCACCTCCCCAGACACCGACACCGGCACTGTCATCAAACCCCACCGCGGCTTTACTAGGCCTTAGTTTTGGTCTTGTGCCGCGAAGTCTGAGTCTTGTGCCGGATGCCAGCGGTGTTTCCCTCGAACTTCTAAGCCACTACCTCGGTGTGACAACGCAGAGCATGGACAACGGGTCAGGGAATGACAATCCATTCATTGTCCAACTGGTACCACTCGCTTTTAGCAGTGACCTGGTATTGCAGCTCATCTTGACACAGAGTGCGGTTCATCGGGCATCGCGATCACTGCCAGATACCAGTGTCGTTGCCACTCAGCACTACAACCAGTCCTTGCAGCTCTTCCAGCGCAGCATCTCAAACTATAATAGTGAACAGTCGGTTGAGCTGTTGACCCTGACTGTGGGAGCACTGATCATGTGTTTTGTTGAGGTAAGCTTTTCCGTTCTCAACTTCCGTGTTCAACATCCGTGTTCAACATCCGTGTTCAACTTCCATGTTCAACATCCGTGTTCAACATCCGTGTTCAACTTCCATGTTCAACTTCCGTGTACCAGTGACTAACCGTATGCAGACTGCAAAAGGCGACATTAACGGCACTGTATTCGACCACCTTATGGCTGCACAATGGTTGCTGCTCGCCCTCTTGTCACAAAAAGCAACTATCGTTCCGGGAGCTCTTCGCAATTTCCTTATCGAGTATTACGTTTACACAGCAACACTGAGTTTGATCTCGATTGACTGCCGCATCAGCTCGCAGTCTCTGCTGGGAAATGAGCTCGAGGCCTATGGTCGTGCCTTGGTCGCAAGGGGCTATGTGGGCAGTCTTTGTGGATGCTGGCTCGAACTGCTACTCACAATTCCAACAATCTTTAGCATTGGACGGCGCTTTTTGGCTAACGAAGATGGTGGCGACTCGGTACTGCCCGCAGCCGTTGCGACATCAGATGACTTTGCTCTCTTTGCCACCACATATAGCCGCATCCAAAACTGGAAGCCCAATGCTATAGCACACCCGGATGTGGCGATGGCGGGCTGTGTCTTCCAGCAAGCCATGATTCTGTACCTCTACACAGCACTCAACTCGCTGTCCAGAAGTGCAAACGGTAGGCACAGGGTAACTGTGGAGACAGCGGTGGCGGACGGCATCGGCTACCTCGCGCAGATTCCACCAACAGCACGGATTAACACTAGCCTGTGCTGGCCGATTGCGGTTATTGGTGCTTGTGTTGAGAAAGAAGACCAGAAAGAAATCTTGCGCACACGTCTCAAAGTCATGTTCAAGGCTATTGGTCTGGGCAATATTCGCCAGACAGCTGTGTTGCTGGAAGAAGTCTGGACGTATCCAGATGCGGACCCATGGAATATATGCCACGTTATGCAGGAGAATCAGCTGTGGATATCGTTTGCTTGATGCTTTACTCGATACCAATGTAGAATTCACAAGAAACACAATCACTGTAATGTATTACGACGATCAATGAGTTGGCCCAGTTATCAATCTGATTGACAACGCATTAACGACATTAGTTTTATGAATTTGACTATGGATTACCCATCGCCCACCACATTCGGGGATAGCCCTTATTCCTACTAAAGCTCCTTCTTCTCGGACAAAACTAATCTACACTCCAAGTACATCGTATCCTCCACACTTTTGTCTAGTGGGACGGCATGCCCATGTCGTCCGCAACATACTTCCAGTAGCGACGAGCAGTGAGCTTGCGCAGCTTCTTTCCAAAGACAACCATGAGCAGGAAAGTGCCCGTACAGGCCAGCGAGATGAGTGACGCCGACACGAAGCAGTTCTGCAGGCCCAGGTTGGCAATCCAGGGCGTGATGCCGTAGCTGACAGCGAAGCCCAGCGTGTTGCGGATGATAATGACGGCAGTCATGGACTCACCGGCCAGATCTTTGAAGCAGTCCACCGTGTAGGCCAGGGCAATGGCACCGCCACAGACCACACCAAAGGTGACGAAGCCGATACCAAAGATGAGGCCCATGAAATGCACACCGTGGGCGGCACCGACACCCCACAGGATCAGACCGCCTGCACTGAGCACACCAGACACGGCCAGGGCCCACAGACGGTGCTCAGCCTCGCGGATACCATCGCTGTTGCGGCGGGCTAGTCTGAGAGCGATGGAGTCGGTGAAACGGCCAGACCAGACAGCGGCAATGCCGCCAAAGACAAACGGCGACAGATAGGCAACGCCGACCATGGCCGGAGAGAAATTGTAAGGAGCAGCGCCGAGGATGGTGGACATGGTGCCGTTGAGGACGTTGTACCAAGACAGGTTCGTGCCATAAAGAAGACCGGCCCAGGTGATGTTGGGGAATGAGACGAGGATGACGAGGGCCCGCCAGCTCTTCATCATCGTCTGGCGCACCGTGGGACGGCCAGGGAGAAGAGTGGCAAAGCTGAGCTTCTGGACATAGGTCCGGGGTGGCGGGAAGACGGGGGCAGTCGATGCCTCAACAGATGCAGCCTGGCCATCACTTTTCTCGCCCTCCGACTCGTCGCCCTCGGCCGACTGGCGGAAGTAAATGGTGTCCTCCATGAAAAAGAACATAATGATACCGCAGACAGCGAGAACAATCGAGCCAAAATGCATGACCCACTTCCAGCCAACACCATCGTTGATGAAGCCGGCAAAGAAGGGTGCTAGAAAGTTGGAGCCAAAGAGAATGAAGGCATAGTAGGCCATGTAGGTGCCGCGCTCGTGAGCAAAGAACAAGTCTGGCACAGTCACTTCTGGCAACGACTCGACTGGAGCAGCAAATATGCCCAGGAGGATGCGGTGTGCGTACCACTGGCCCTTGCCAGACGAAAAGGGTGCCCAGACCATTGGTGCAATGCACAGGAAGATAGAGACAATGTAGACGCCGCGACGACCATAGGCCAGCGCCAGTGGCTGCCAGATCAAACAGGCCCAGCCGAGGAACAAGAACATGAGGCCCGTGCCAAGGTTGAGCTGGCCCACGGTCAAGCCTTGCGCGTCGGCGATCTGTGTGAGAACCGAGTACTGCACAGCCGTAGCGATGCCGATGCCAAAGACATAGAGGTAGACCATGCCAATGGCTAGCCACTTGCGGCGCTTGCTCCAGTTCAGGGGATCCTCAGGGTCCCGGCTGGGATGAGGCTGCAGGACAATGTCGCCATGGCCGCCGACCTCAAGCTGAGCGTCGACAAGCCGGATCGTACCCGGAATCACGTCGTGAGTTGCCATAGATTTGTGATGGTGATGCAGAGAATATTGTAACGAACAAGTGTGTAAGGTTTTCCGGATAGCAGTGTTGTTGTTGTGACGCCGAGCGTGGAGAAAGATACGGAAGACAAGAGGAAGATGGGTTATTTTGTACCTTGTCGTCTCATGCTGATCCTGATAATGAGATGTGATGTGTATAGATACCAGGGTCACAACAGATACCGCGTATAATATTCTGTGTTTGGAAGCAAGGCAACGGATCACAGCATGCCGTTCTTATCGCGTATGTGAAGGGGGGGTCACCAACTCTGGGTTGTGTAGACCGCGATGTAGAATGCGAACATTGATATGGCCAAGTATTCGATATTTCGCAAACACCCACTTTCATCTCCAAGACGTGAACTGGCTCTACTGCATTTCGAAGCAAGTCAAACAGGATCTCGTCGATTCGCTGGATCAGTTGCTCTGTCTGTATCTCCCAGCGTTAGATGCTAGAGTAAAGTGGAGACACCATGGGCCAGCGCGGTTTTGATTTTGATTGGTTGGATCCGCGGTAAACTAACATGTTAAGAAGGCGGCGAACAGCGGCTCCGTAATACACGATAAGAATTGCAGAAACCGCACTATTGCCTGGTGTTGTTGTTGAACAGTGAGAGGGAAAAGCGAGGAGATAAGAGGTAAGAAATACTAAATATCAACTTTGCGTGATAGCTAGGCGGCTCCAAGACCGCCGGAACCAATGCATGTATGCCGCTCGCGAATCAAACAACTTACCGATGCGAGTAGGTCCGCGGTCAGAAACCCCGGGTGTAGTTTACATAATCATGAGATCTCTGATAGACATTATTCCGGTGACTCTCCTTACCTTCCTTGGGATCCAATGAAAACATATTCACGCCAATTGAAGCATTATAATTGAAAATCAGTACTCTACTCTCGAAAAGAGATTACACTTTGAGCTTCCTAGCGAACACCTCACTCACTAGCATAGGACGGACACATTTAAAAAGCAAGGGTGGTATCATTGCCACCAAACCAGCTGTCAAAATCAATAACACCTGAATATGGCCTCCACAATTTGCGCTGTTCCGGAGGGCTACCCCGCCGAAATCATCGGTTATGCCGATCCGTGGATTGTCAGCCCCGGCGACACTGTCGACATCAAGGTCTCGTCCACGTCTGCCGAGTACATGCATCGCACCGTGCGGCTGATCCAGGGTCTGGATGCACCTCATGCACCGCCTGTGAAGGTTGACCATATCGAGCAAATTGAGTCTGGCACCCGTCCCGGCCGGTTCCAGCAAGCTCATCCCGGCTCCTATGCTGTTGTCGACAATCTGGCGCTCAGAGCAGAAGACAAGGGCATTGATGTGTCATTCTATGCGCAGCCTTACCTTGTTGACGCCGGGCACGATCAGACACTGGTGTCGCTGCTCGGAGAGGAAGGAGCGACCGGGCTTGCCATTGTTCTCGGGACGGGCCGCAATCTTAAAATCCTCTCCGGAAACGGCAGCACCCTGCAGGAGTCGATTGTCGACTACGTCGTGGCACAAAAGCAGTGGATCAAGGTCCATGTCAAAGTCACAGGCACGAGGATAATTGTTTCTATTGAGCCCATCATGCGTCTGAGCCAGAAGACGGGCGGTTTCTATGAGACAACATTTGACCTACCAAGCGGTCTCTCACTGCCTATTCCAGGTCGTCTCACGATTGCTGCAACCCAAACTAAAGCGACGAGAAAGGCGACCGAATTCTTCAACGGCCGCATCGAGGCAGTCCGCATTGTCACCACTGAAGAGACAGTCCGCATGATTGCGTCCTATGACTTCGCACAGGACATGTCGTCGGATAGAGTCGTTGACATGTCTGGAAATGGGCGGCACGGCTATCTTGTGAATGCTCCCACGCGAGCCATCTTGGGTCACAATTGGGATGGCAGTGAACAAGACTGGACCAAGGCATCCTATGGCTACGGTGCTATCCACTTTCACGAGGACGACTTGGATGATGCTTGCTGGGGGACGGACTTCACAATCACAGTTCCACCTGCAGCTAGATCGGGTGCTTATGCTGTGGAAGTGGCTTGTGTCGACGACCCCAGCGTCAAAGACAGTATCACTTTTTTTGTTCGTCCCAACCCGGCAACAACAGCCAGGGTGGCGCTTGTCCTTTCGACATTCACATACACGGCCTATGCCAACGAGCACATGTATGACGAGGACAAGTCGTCGTATCTCCCCTTGGATGCCCACCTCACACCGCGTACCGACGAGGACTTTCAACGCATGAAGCGCCGAAGCGATCTTGGCCTATCCCTCTACGACGTTCATCGAGATGGATCTGGCACCGTCTTTTCCAGCACCAAGAGACCTGTGCTCAATGTCCGTCCTGGCTTCCAGCACTGGGGCTTTGACCGACCACGCGAGTTTAGCGCGGATCTCTTCATGATTGGCTTTTTGGAGGAGCTTGGTATCCCCTACGATGTTACCACGGACCACGATCTGCACGACCAGGGAGTCAAGGCTGTAGAGCGGTACTCTACCATCATCACTGGCAGCCACCCCGAGTACCCGTCCCTTCGGTCCCTCAATGCCTACAGCGAGTTTGCTGCTCTGGGTGGAAATATTATGTACCTTGGCGGAAACGGCTTCTACTGGCACTCTGTTCTCGACCCGAAGAACCCTCACCGCTTGGAAGTTCGCCGTGGCGACCAGGGTGTGCGCACGTTTGGCTTGCCTGGTGGTGAGAGGCACCACAGCCTGAATGGTGCTCAAGGTGGTTTGTGGCGGTCCCGTGGCCGTGCTGCCAACTATTTGTTTGGCATTGGCTGCTGTGGAGAAGGCTTCGGTCCTGGCGTTCCATACAAACGGACGGAAGCTGTTGCCCACGATGGCCAGCACGCATGGGTCTTTCGGGGCATTGGTGTCGACGAGTTGATTGGGGAACACGGGTTCGGTGGTGGTGCCAGTGGTGACGAGATTGACCGGTGGGATCCGCAGTATGGCAGCCCCGAGACGGCTGTGGTGCTGGCGTCCAGCACAGGCCACCCTGACCAGTTCGCCATTTTCCCTGAGGATATTGGCTTCAACGACACCAAGATTCTGGGGACGCAAACAGACCGTATCCGCAGCGACATCGTGCTGATTGAGACACCTGGTGGTGGCTCTGTCTTCTCTGTTGGCAGCATGAACTGGTACTGCTCCATGGCCTGGGACGGCTACAACAATCCGGTGGCCCGTATGACGGAGAATGTGGCTCGCAAGTTCTCTGGTGTGTCAAAGTGATTGTGGCGACGATGTATCTAGCTTTGGATTTATCTATTTCTCTATGTTTCTTTAATGGTTTTTTTTATGCTAGCTATGATTCAAAGTGCCAGTTCAAACTGTCAAATCTCTTACCATCCCTTCCACGGCACCCATGTCTCGGTGACAATATCACTGTCGTCGACAGCGTAATAAGCATAAAAGGCTGCAGCCGTTATGCAAGAGTGGGCGCAGGAAAGAAACACTTTGTCTCCGATGCGAAACTGTTCATCTGCAACTTGAGTCGGTGCACCCTTTGCTACGCTCTCGTCCCTTGCCAATATGCCGTGCTCCTGGGACATGCGCGCCACAATCCAGCCAGGCTTTCCCACCACAGTACCATATCCCGGGAATGCACCACAAGTCTCCTTGGACAAGGCAATTGTTCCAGCATTTACAAGTGCCTCGTTGCGTTCGGGGTATAGGCCACATACCTCGGCCACGACACGAACTGCCATCTGAGAGGGAGTGATGAGACCCGTTGAGACTTGCTGGAGATCATTGGCGGGAAAGTTGCCAGCATGCAGCTCCAGGGTCACGTTGGCTGCCCAGGATGCAGCCTTCAAGCCACTGATGACATGCGCTGTTGGTGTTGCTCCAATAGAAACAATAAGTGGATGATCCTCAGGTACCAGGCCAGAGGCTTTGGCAACAGCATCGACTTCCTCTTGAAGGACTGCCCCAGCTTCGTCCTGAGAACGGCATGCATAAGAGTGTCCAGCATGGCAGTAGAATCCATACAGGCTGGTAGCCGACGAAGAGAGTACCCGCTTTACCAGACCGGCAAGTCTTGGGCTATCGACGGGAACACCTGCACGGCGTGAGCCGACGTCCAGCTTGATGAAAACGTCCCAGGACGCCGAAGCACTGAATGATTCGAGGATGTCCACGTGCTGCTCGTGGTCGATCAGCAACACCATTCGTACGGACGAACGCAGCTTCTCCAGCTCTGGCAGCGCTGATGGTCGTATGGGAAGCCCGTAGAGAACCTTTCTCTCGTTAATACTCGTCCCACACACAATGGTATGTGATAATATTTACCTCCTCGAGCACCCCTTCTTCAGCAAGAGGCATCACGCCGCGGACCTCCGCGAGGGTGGACGCAACAATTTTCTTGTATTTTCCTTTGCCAAGCATCATGCGTGTAACCTCCAGTGATTTCAATGTCTTGACATGTGGCCGGAAGGCAAGGCCTGCAGCCTCAACATCTTTGTGGAGTCTGGCAATGTTCTGCTCGACAATGGATTTGCTGATCACGAGGGCCGGCGTGGGAAGCTTTGAGATGTGCTGGCCGATGAACGACGTGTGATTTCGAAGTGAGTAGTCCATATTAAACAGGTGATGTGTGAGTTTAGGTGATTCGTGAGAAATGAAAAGTGGTGATAAGGGGATAGAACTTGAATGTGAGGTATAACAAAGCAAATTAAAGACACAGGCGGAGTGGCAGGCGTTTTTAGGCAGGTAAGGTAAATTGAGTGGACTATCTGGGGCGGTAATTCAAATGATTGGCTGTTGCCCACCTTGTCTCCACAACAGTAGAAGCGAGAGCTACAAATCGCCATGGATTTTCAGCATGAATTCACAATACGCCTGGCAAAGAGCGTTGAATTAAATTTTTTGTGATTTATTTATTGTACTTTTATATGCATGACTAAAACTATTATGAAACCCTCCTTTGCAGCGTCCATCGTCCTAGCATCATACCGTCTCAATGTAGCGTGCAAACTCCCTGTAAATTGTCAGTGGTACATTCTAATATCTTGACTTTTTTAAGTCAGATTTACATACCAATCAGAGACCGACTCGCGATAAAGTCTCAATTCGTGTTCCCGTGTTGTCGAATAAAAGTCGACAAACTCGTCACCAAGAACCTCACGAGCCACACTTGTCGGAGCAGAGAAGCGTGCGAGTGCCTTGTCGAGTGTGTTGGGAAGCAGAATGGCGTCTTCGCCCGTCTTGGCCCGTGTGGCTGACGGCGGTACTTTGATGGCCATCTTCTTCTCGATGCCTCGCCAGCCAGCGGCCACAATGGAATTCAGTGCATAGTGGGGGTGCAGGTCGGCGCCAGGAACCCGCACCTCGAGGCGAGTTGCTGATGGCTTGGCTACTGGTGGCGCAATCAGACGGATGCTCGACAGCCGGTGCTCGAGTCCCCAGCTCACATCGATGGGGGCCCAGTAGTTCTCGACCAGTCTCTTGTAAGAGTTAACTGTGGGAGCCAACATTGGCATCAGGTCTGGCAAGGCGTCTAGGAGACCGGCCAAAAAGTGTCGTCCCATGTCGGACAACCATGCAATATCCTCCCACTCGGGGTTGGGGTCTATGGTCTCGCGTGCAAATAGGTTGATACCAGTTTCATGATCGACAAGAGAAACATGGATATGGCCCGAGTTGCCGGGTAAGCCTTGTCGTGGCTTGGCCATGAAGCATGGTGTGATGCTCTGGTCAATTCCAATAGATTTGGCCAGAAGTCTGACAGATGTGTTAGTCCATATTAACCGCTTCAAAAAACTCAAGATGGTGCACCTACTTGAAAAGTGTTACTTTGTCTGCCATCTCTTCTAATGGGCTGACGTTGAGTGCCTGTATGTAGGCAGTTAGTAAGCATTATATACGAGCCTATCACAACAATATGTTATACGCACCGCTTCAATGACTCCTGGCCCGCTCTCCGTGTGAAGTCCTTCGATGCCACAGTCGAGCGCCTTTGACTGTTGCAGCACCTGCCGAAAGTAGTCTTTGTACATTTCCGGCCGGGATACACTGTAGCAAAACATGCCACTGGAAATGTTCTGCAGCTCTTTTGGTGAGTGCGTCTCGAGATATGCTGCCATATTGGCTGCGCCGCCGGACTCATGGTAGCCGTCCTGCGTCGGCGTCCGGAAGTTCATAAACTCCAGCTCAACACCAGCCAAGCCCCGACAACCGCTGTCCTTGAGCTTGCTGCATATTGCACGCATCATGCTCCGTCCACATGCGGCGACCGGGCTGCTTTCGGGTCCAAAGTAGACGAGAAAAAACGGCATGTTGTCGTTGAATGGCAGTCGACGGTAAGACAAAAGATCTGGGAAGCCGAGAAGGTCGGCATAACCTTGCTCTGCCGTTGCAATGGTCGTCTCGGTTGTGTACAGCTCGTCGTGCATGTCCCAGCCAAAAATGGCCGAGCTCATGGCGATGCCCGACGTGACACTGGCGAGAAATTTGGATTTTGCAATCACCTTTCCGCGCAAGATGCCATCACAGTCGACACCGGCGATCTTGACATAGTCGTTGTCAGCAAGAATCTCCGCAATGTTGTCGACGGTAGCGACGACAGCGTCGGTGACGGGGGACGAGGACATTGTGGTCGTGGTCGAGTCGTTTGTCGCGATGGTTGTGTTGCTGCTCGAGCTGGACACAGAACTCGGTAAAGGTGACTCGATCATGGTTGCAAAGGGTCCTCGTTGAGAAGCGTCTTATCGCTACAGATAATGGAGTGGTATTCCTGAAACGAATATCGATAGTTACCATCGTCTGTTAGCTACTGTGTTTATCCAACTTATCTTTCATTTGCCATGCTTCTAAATTCATATCCGCCGTGGCACTGTATGCTGTTCTATTAGGTTTCAACTAACAGAATCTGATCGCTGGAACATCATCCAGAACTGGTGGCTTGCTGTCGCTAGCTCCCTACCCTGGCGCTTCCATCTAGATGCATTTCGCCATTTTGCGCGTGATGAGAGACCGCGCGGATTTGATGCATACCCACATTTCTCGGTCCGCGCTGGACTAAAAACAAGTGACGGGCCGGCTTTGGTCCACGCTACTGTTTGTTATCGATTTTGACGTTGTTCTAACAACCTGTGTGTTAATCTGAAGGCAGAACTAAAATAATGTTCATAGTGCACAGAAAATTCCTGCCGAGAATAGTAATTGATATCAGCGTCAAGATAAGAATACTAACTATCAAGTCAAGTGTTGTTTCTTCTCTTCATTTCATTGCCTTTACCCAGTCTCTCAGATTATGAGTAGTGCGTGGTGCCTCGTAACCTTGTAGCTCATTTACAATATCCCTTTGGTCCGCAATCCTCAATTTTAGCCCCAAAAAGCAACAGTGTCCATGATTTTCCATCATCATCTAGCAAGACCAATCCTGTGGAATCCATCCAGTAGTAAGCGCCCGTGCTTGGATCAAGAACTCTCGTGTAACCAAGCGGCTGCAGCGTGCGGCTGTTGTTGATGCGCCACCGTGGTCGTCCAGTATACAGCGTCACAGTTTCAGCAGCAAGTCCTTGAAAAAGAATGCTGCGTCGGTTCAGACCTCGGAAGCGGCGGAAGCCCTGGACAAGAAGTCGATACAGAGCATATCGCCACGGCGTTCCTCCCGGATTCACGCGTGGCAAGATCCAACAGTCCACCTCGCAGTTACTGCTGCGGATCTCATCGACAGTATGTGCTCGAAATTGCAGTATCAAAAGGTACTTGTGATCATAAGAGAACACCTAGGGGCACTCATACAAGTAGGCATATCTGTAAACAAAGTTAAGCCAACCATATTAGCGGCACGATAACATTGGACATGATGTAGTTGTCTTATTCGCAAAGCAAACGAGAAAGGAGAGAAGAAAAAGCGAGATTTGCTTACCCCCTCATCTCCCGGGAAAAGTTCGACTGGTCTCCCTCCAGTGTGTTACCCTGCCAGTGGTTTGGGCGGAGCAAGTTCCGTTTAAACTCTCCAATTGCTATGTTTGCCATTTTTGCTCCGTCTGCATAGTGTAGGCTGTGTCGACGACCTTGGGCGAAGCTCCGGCACTGTGATTAGTTGGGTGATGGGACTGTTGCAAGACCGCTGGGAATTTTCGAAATGCTGCCAAAACGATGCTTGATATTTCAGCATTAAACCAAGCGACGCCATCTTCCTCGGAGTACAGGCGGTACTGTCTGACATTGGGCGCATGTGCCTCTTCGTTCAGGCGAAGGCTTTCGTCGGCGTCGAGAGGCAAAAAGGCAGAGTCGAAATCCGCAAAGACCGAGCCATCTGGCTGTACGACAGAATGAACACGCATATTGGAAATCGGAGGGAAATCTCGAATCCACGTTTTGCGGCTTTCTGTCCACATATCGGTTTCGCGAACTCTGGTCGTAGGATGGGAAAGAAGAAGGTCTTGCACCGTATATGCTGCCATGTTTTGTGTTAGCGCTGGGTTCTACGCATGGCCGAGTCTGGGTTGGAGTGGGTAAACAAAGAGCAACGTTATGGACTGCTGGAGTGGCCATTGTCGCTTTTAACATCTTATGTTCTGTCATGGCGAGTACCGTTCACACTTGCTGCTGATTGCAATGCCGATATCTAGGCAGCGATACGCCCTGGGTGATGTCGCCGGCCGAATATGGCGTTGTTTGTCGCAGGCAGCCGTGGGGCGGGGCCAGGCTCAAGTGGGGCGTGGTTCAAAATTTCCTGGGGCGAAGGGTGGATGTTTGAATTGAGGGTGCAATGTGGACGAGTCGGATCTAGTATGTAGAAACATGTACGTCGTATTAAAGGTGCAAAGTGCTACTGCAAGTGTATCAAGGCCACCTGTGGTCCAAGACGTCATCCTTTCGGGGGAAGCCATAGAAAAAGACCAGTGATGAAAGCGTTGTTGGCTTCCATCATAAATACTCCTTGAACATTCCGTCGGTCCCCGGCGTATCGCCCATGTGGTACTGTGCCTTTATATTCATATCAACACAAATTGTGCTTGTCGCGCGCGTAAGTCGTGGGGTTTTGCAAGTGGACAAACGATACTTTGCAGAACGCTCACATCCCATTGTAGAGCTTGTACTCGTCTTCCCAGCTTTCCCCACGTTCTTCATATTCTCGACGCACTTTTAGATGCTCCCTGTAAACATACGTAAAGTCTGCAATTGTAAGGTGACGGCAGCGCGCTTCTTTCCCAGCTTCGACCACATACAGGCTCTCCAGATCGATAAAGATGATGCGTCCGTCGTCTGCAAGCAGTATGTTGCCCAGCTTCGGATCATCATGCACGACATTATGGCCGTGCTCCATCATTGAGTCGATGGCCACGGTGATGCGTTTTTCAAACTCCTCGGCCGACATGAGCGGGAGTGGCTGTTCCGTAAATGTTGGCCATGACAGATATTCAATCACATTGGTGCGGTCGCCCTCGCAGGTGGCCTCGCCGTAGTAGTGTGGGATGATGCTGCCCTGGCCCGTCACCAGGCGGCGGTACATGAGCTGTTCGTTTTCAAAGGCCTCGGTATGCTCCGGCTTGCGCAGCTTCTTCAAGACCACGCAGTCTGGAAGGCCAAAGACGGGCCAAATGGTCGTGATGGCATTTCGGACCAGCCGTTGCAGGGACCCTGGCAGTGATTGCACGACTCTCTCAACCCAGCTGTGGAAAGCGCTGCGTTGCAGAGTGGCCTTGAGCACATGCGGAAACCGTGGGCTAAAGAGCTCAGCGCGTGCGTCGACAGACGACAGTCCAAGACGGAACTTTGAGATCGTGTTAGCATAGTTTCACTTTTGCTGTGTTGTTGTCATTTGGATTGTTCCCTACCCGGACAGTGCGGGGGTATTCGTAATATCCAGGCATCGTTTTGCACCGCGACCACACCTCTGTCGTGAATGTTATGTATCAGAAGCTTTGCGATGAAAAAAATAAACACGTTGACCGCCTACAGCTCAAGTCGAGGAAAATCAGTCGCAGCCAATTAGGAGGCGCGAATGTCATGTGACGAAGACTGTACTACGCATTTTCTTATATAAACATCTAAACGTATCAACGCCTTCCACTAAACAATCTTGTTACAAGGAAAAGCACAAACAACATGGCAGCTTTTAATATGTCACTGGTGACAAGCATAATACCACTTAATGGATATTCTACACTGGACAATCAGAAACAGGGCAGCTAATAGCGCCAGTGACAAGGCTAACTGAACTGCTTTGTCGCTGCGCCGTATTTTAACTGCGGTAAACATGAAAGCCTTTACTTGCAGTGAACTCAACAGTGTCTGAGTCTGAACTTGGATGATGCTTTTTATATTCATTTTGCTCTCTGTTTCTATACCCCTCCCCCTTAAAAGAACTGTGTATTAAAAATAAACGGTTTATGTAGGACAAAGGTCAGTCATTGTTTAAAAAGAAAAAGAAAAAGAAAAAGAAAATGGCAATGGAAATGAAAATGGAAGTGAAATTAAAAGGAAAATAAAAAGAAAAGAAACGGTAAAGTGTAAAGAACTTCAAATTTCTTTAGTTGCTCTTCTTTACCTGTTTCTTATTTTTCCTCTCTTATTTTCTTACTATCGTCATGTCTTCCATGACAGTAAAAATTACCTATATCGAATCTATTTGTTGAATCTACCACCAAAAATCAACGAGTAAGTTCCATTTTCTTTATAAAGTTATAAACATAGCATACCGTGGAATAAAACCTTCCACTCATATTACGAGTACCACACAAAGGACTTCCAGCGGCACAATCCAAACCGATACTATGAAGCTCGACACCATGAAGCGATCACAGACAAGGTCGTCTGCCAAGCCGAATTGGGGCTTTACCAAGGAAAGAATGACGATTGCGGCAGTTACGGCGACGAGAATGATGACAGTGATGTCGAAAGCTTTGTCAGTGTTGGCTCCAATTTCAAAGTTGTGTACGATCAGTAAGGCATTTGAGATGCTGAGCAAGAATAAAAAGGTGGAACCCTCAAGGTGGAGATCACATGTACAAATTAAAACCCAAAATAACTCATCATTACTCGTTGGTACAGACGAAGAGGTGAATGGACATCGACTTCCTCTTCGTATCAATACAGTCCATCAAGCAGACCATAGTGAATTGTCCCGTTGAGATAGTCCGCCAGCTCGGCATTAAATAGGTCGCTAGGAAAGTCGGTAATGATGAGCGGCCGTAAATCGTCTTGTTCAGACCCACCAGCAGTAGAAGTCGACGACCGTCCTGAGCCGGAGACGACGGAGTGAGAGCGGCTGTCTTGGGACAATGGAGCCGTCACATCTTGTGACGCTATGGGGAGAGGCCGTTCCGGCAGGTCGACAGCCATTGCAGATGTGGCTGGGAGATCAACAACGGCGATCGACTGTTGCTCACCGCCCATGGTAGTTGCAGCGTCCGTCGAAGGGCCAGCCACTCGTCTGAGGACTTCCTCCCAACGGGCGCTTGCTGGCCAGGCCGTATAAAGCTCGGACAATATACGCAGCGTACCCAGAGCCATCTCCTCTGCTTCGACGGGCGACACATGTGGGCACAAGTAGGGGTTGTGCCACAGGTACGAGGCGAGCGAGCCACACATGTAGACGCAGAACACGAGAATAGCGGGGAAGCCTTCGTCTGGTGTGCGCATGGAAAAGTAAGCCGTGACCTGTTCGTGGAGCTCGACGACATTGTCAAAGAGCTCGTAGGAGATGCGTTGCCATCCCGAGGTAGAGGTAGCAGACGGTGGTGGCGGAGCCGGCATGGGCGAGGTGGTTGTGATGACTGGCGACTGTGGTCCCAGAGCGGCAATCATCTCGTCGAGATAGACACGGCGGATAACAATGTTGCTGAGTCTCAAGACCATGACGACGGACAGGTACGCCAGGTGCAGTCCTTCTGACCGCCACCCTCTTAAATTCCACAAGCTCCAGCGGTGCCGTGTGGGTAGTGTGGCCTCCCAGCGGCGTAGAGCGTCGGTGATGGCCGTGTAAGTGGGGCCAGGGCCAGGACGAGGACCGCTGCCGAGAGAGCTTCTCGTTGCATGCCTAGCCACGCGACCCCACAGACTGTGCGCCTGGATGAGCGTGGCAAACAGGCATCGGTCTGGGTGGACGGCCAGGGGCGGGTTCTCGTTGGCTGGTGGCGTGCCTTCGAGTGCTGCCCGGAAGGATGGGATGGCGCCAAAAGAAAAGTCGGCCTCGTTGCAAGGGAGGAGAGCGGTCGTGTCTTCCAGCGAGAGTGGTGCCGGTGACGATGTGCCCGAGTGCAGGTTCTCCTGGCTGTAGATCATCCACAGAGTACGGCGAGCGGACTCGAGACGGACGACATGGTCGGCTGTAGCTGTGGATGCACCGAGGCTCGTCGCTGGTGAAGGAGCGGGACTAGGTCGTGGCGTCGCGCCAGTCGTGTTGGTCCTTGGCTTGGGCGTGCCGGCGGTGGGTGTGGCTTCTGCTGGGGAGGCCGTTGCTGTCCCCATCGAGGCATACGTCTCTTCTTTGTGCAGCCGCAGCAACAAGGCCATCCTTAACGCGACGGCCATGTCAATGGCACTCCGGTCACGGTCCGAGTTGCCCCATTCGGCAATGGACAACAGAAAAAAGGCTTGTGTTCGCTCGAGTGAGGGAGCGTACATTTCTGTCAATGCTTGAGACTGAGCCAGAGCCAGAAAGTGGTCTGTCGCTGCTGTTCTCGATCCGTATCGCTGCACCAGACATGGCGTGAAACGGGATGAGATGGCCAGTAGGGTGCTCAGCAGAAAGCGGCCGCTGCCATTGTCGCTCTCTTCGGGTGACTGGACGAGCCTCTCAAGAAACAGGGATCGTGGAAGGAATCCCAGCTGGAAGTAGCACGTCACAAACGTCCGGCAACCGTCGACTACTTCCTCATGCGGAGGCCATGCTGTCGAGTCAATGCCTGGTGGAGGCAGTCGTGAAGGCAGGTCTTGTGATGGAGGTCGACTTGCGGATTGTTGCTGTAAGGCGAATCGTTGTGGGTTTGGTCTTGGCCGCCTGCGAAACTCTCGGTCAACGTCGCGCTCGCCTCTTGCAGGAAAGGCACAACTCGCCGCCGTGTCCGGTCCAGCAGCAACACATCCTTGGCATGGCGTCTGGCCCTGGTCGTGGATGCATTTGTTGCGCAGACGACGGCAGCGACGACAGGCCTTCGTGCCGCGGTGCCGGGGCGGTTTGTTGGGCGGTGGAGGATGGACAGAGGCCGATGTCGAGAGTGCAACGAGTGTGGTGGCTGTGGATGTCGGTGATGAAGTAGAAATGGCTGTCGTGGGATTGGGTGAAGCCATTGTTCTCCTTGTTTGCAGTGGAAGTGGACCAAGCAGATGGCGGGCGCAGATGGCAGCCACAGACAGGCCAGGAAAGTAAACACTGGCAACGAATGGCAGGAGCCAAAAAGGGGGGCAAACAGGAACGAAATGCAGGGAAGGAGCATCCGGCAAAAGAGGCAAGAAAGCGGCAACGTCAAGGGTGCGGGCACCACAGGGCTTTATAGCTGTCATTGGGCGCTGTAAGCGTTCTTACCAGGGCTGCCAGGGCTGTCTCCTGTCTCCCGTCTTATCGCTCTAGGGCTATGACAGGGCTCGTTAGTGGCCTTTTAGCGACTGCGCTACTGGTGTTAGTGCATTTAGTGGATGCCCTGTAAACGCCCACCAGACTCCGGCGCCTGTACGGAGTAAAAACTCTCATATTCACCTGTCAGAACAATGAGTAGGACGACATGAGAAAGATGAACTATAGATATTGTAAATACTGTAGATACGGACACGCTTCTCATCTCCTATATATGGGGAAATATGCGGAAATAAGCAGAATAAATGTAAAGATATGCAAAGAATGACCCGGAAAAAAGAGAGAAAAACCCCCCAAAAAATTTGTAACCAAAAAGACTCCATAGATGCTTCACCGTTGTCGTGACCTGCCACAGTCCCAAATCTACTTCTTCTCGTAGGCTATGCTCTGTGCTCCCGCTTTTGTGAGGGCCGCATTAACGTCGCCCAGCCGCTCCAAAAAGTGCGGCTTGTAGGCGGCGCGCTGCGACTCGGGCGCCGGCTGAGCTTCACCGATGGTCGCTTTCGTCAGGAGCAGCGGCACGGTGATGTGGAACATGAACGCCACAGTACCTTCACAGACACGCTCTGGCTTGAGCTCGCGCGTTGTGGCCGAGACCCAGGTGTCGTAGGTCTCGCCGTGGGGCATGTAGCTGGCCTCGTAGCTCAGTCCGCCCGGCTCGAGGGAGTGGGCGCTGCCGCCGTAGGTGCCATACAGCAGGCCCATGACTTCGGAGGACATGTTGCGGTGGTAGTAGGGTGGTCTAAAAGTGTTGCTGGTGGGGATCCATTTGGGCGTGAACACCAGCAAGTCGGTCAGAGGCACGCCGGGCACAGTTGACCGCACTGTTAGGACGCTGTAGACGGTCGGATCGGCCTGGTCGTGCTCGACATTGGCGACGTTGATGAATTTCTCCGTGGCATACTTGTACGGCACCAGGTTGCCGCGCCAGGCCACAACGTCAAACGGCGAGTGGTCCTGTTCGCTCAAAAACAGCTTGCCCATCAGCTTGTAGACCACCCCCCACTGGCTGCCCTCGTCGATATCAAACGCAGCCACAGGGCTCTCAAAGTCTTGCGGCAAGGCCATGCCGTTGGAGCCCATGGGACCCAGCTCCGGTAGCTCAAAGTGTGCGCCAAAGACTTCCTGGATGTAGCCGCGTGCGGCCGTTTCCTTGCCAGAGTCGACGTCGGGCAGCACCACCCGGAACCGCAGACCCGCCTGCACGACGACAATCTCGCCGGGGCGGACCATCAGCCAGCCCAGCTCCGTCTGGATCTGCAACCGGCCCTGCTGCGGCATAACCAGGAGATCGCCGTCATTGTTGCAGAAGGCGCGCCGGTCCATGCTGCGGTTGGCCGTGTACATGTGCACGGCCAGACCCTGCCGCAGGCTCGGGTCGCCCTGGCCACAGACGGTGCGGATGCCCTCGACAAAGTCTTTGCTCTCAGTCTCGGTGGGCAACTTGAACGGGTCCCAGGCCAGCTGGTCCGGCACCAGCTGCATGGCCGGGTTGGTCGCCAGAAAGCTGGCCTGCAGGGCGGGGTTGATGTTGTCGGCTGGCACAAGAGGGCCGTGTGCAACGGACGGCCGCATGCGGTACATCCACACATGCTGGATCCCGGACCGCGGCAGGACAACAAACGATGAGCCGTTGAGCTGTTCCGAGTACAGGTCAAAGGCACACTTTTGCGGCGCATTCTGGCCCAGCGGCAATGCGCCAGGCACGGCCTCGCTGGAAAAGCGGTTGCCGAAGCCGGTCTGGTAGATGTAAGGGTCGGCCTCGGAGGGTGTTGTGACGTAGCCACCGCGGGCCATTGCAGAAGCCATGTTGGCGGGATGGGGGTAGAGGAGGGTGTCGTAGAGGGAGACTCGAAGAAGAGGTGTCGGCGAATGACTGTCGAGTAGGTTGTGTCTCAAATCAGTGTCCAAAAAGAAGAGGGAATATCCAAAGAAAAGACAAGAGAAGAACGACAAAAGACGAGACGAAAGAGAAAGGCGTCGAATGGCTCTCTTGATATGTAAACAAGACGGACAGCACGTCTGTCCAAAGAAATGGCAGAAAGACCCAGACCACAAAGAAGCCCCGAATGAGAGCCGCTGGTGGTCCGGCGGAGAAACAAAATGGAGTCGATGGGGAGGAAAAGGAAGAAAGTTGACAAGAGGAAGAAAGGATCAAAATTGGCTTTGCGCAAGTCGACGCCAACGGCGCTGGAGAGAGGAGGCACGACCATGTCCTCATCCGGCAGGCAGGGCAGGCACGGCAGGCAAAGAAGGCAAAGAATAGAAAGAGCGGGCACGAAATGGCACAGAAGGCAGTCGCGACCCCACGGCGATCCCACTAGAGCTGCCTCAACCTGCCTTAGCGGGCCATCATTTAGGTGCGATTTGGGTGTGTCACAGTGCTCTTGCCGGATTCTTGCCGGAGCTGCAAAGAGAAGCTGGCCCAGACTTCCAGAGAGCCCCTTCCAGATCTGCCGGTCGTTCCTGCTGGAAAAACGGCCCTAACGAGACTAGCGTTATCGCAGCCCAGCACCAAAACTGCTTGGTTCTTGCCGCCGGCAACTCATCTGCAGCTGGTGCATCCGCGCCTGCCCAAACGGTCCAAAATCCGTCCACTTTGGTCTGCCCCTTTTGCCCTTTCTCGTTTGGGCGCTGTTTGCTGCTTAGCTTCTCCTCCACCCGATTCTTACACAATCACCACTTCACTTTTTGTCTCCGACTCTCCGGCTCTGACACCCTCTGGCCAACCACCGTCATGATATATCTCATCTGCAACGGCGGCATCTCTGACGAAATGGCATATATCGGTTGAGCAAGCAAGACGACAAGAAAATCAAATACGATTTCGCCCAGAGTGCCAAGTCCAAAACAGTCTTTGCATCGCCATCTTTTGAGCTCTCATCTCAGCCTCTCTTCACCTCTTCTCTCAGCCTCTCTCAACCTCTCTTCACCTCACTCCACCTCACCCACTCCACCTCACCACACACCTGCTCGACATGGCCCTCAGCTCAACACTTTACGCGGGATTGACGGTCCTGCCGCCCAGCATGTACCTGCTGCTGGCTGTGCTCGCTGTCGCCGGCCTTGGCATCCATCGCCATCTGGCCTTCAATCGCCGTCGTGCCGGCCTTCCTCTGCCTCCGGGACCGCCGGCCGAGCCTGTCCTGGGCCACCTCCGTGTCATCCCTGCTGCCAACCCCGAGTACGCCTATATGGAGTGGAGCAAGGAGTACAAGAGCGACGTCTTGGGCTTCCACATCCTGGGCCAGCCTGTTGTTGTCTTGAACAGCGCCCGTGCTGCCGTCGATCTCCTCGACAAACGCGGCGCCAACTATGCCGACCGCCCACGCTTTGTCTTGTTTGAGGCCATGGGCTTCAAACGCACTCTCACGTTTTTGAGAATGGGCCCTGCCTTCCGTCTGCACCGCCGCATCCTGCAAAAGCGTTTCCAGAAGAGCGCCATCACCGTCGACCAGACCCTCCAGACGCGCGAGACACACCAGATGCTGTGCGGGCTTCTCACAAAACCAGACCAGTGGGAAACTGTCCTGCGCCGCTTTGCCACCGCCATTGTCCTGGGCATCGGCTTTGGCATCGGCATTCACAGCGACGCCGACCCCTACATCCAGATGGCCGAGGATGCGTCGTATGCTCTGGGCCACGGCGGCGCACCTGCTGGCACACCCGTCGACTATTTCCCTGGCATGCGCGTCCTGCCCACCTGGATGGTCGACCGTTCTCTGCGGTTTGCCCGCACCTGGCGCTGGGCCATCCGCAAGCTGCACGAGGCGCCGTACCATGCCGTCGTGGCTTCTTCTTCGTCTGCAGAAGACGGTGCTCAGGCTAGCAGCCTCATCCATGGTCTTCTCGCCCAACGCCAGTCGCAACTCAAGACGGGTGCGGAGCCCGAGCTCGGCGAAGACGACATCAAGGGCGCTGCCGCTGCCGTCTACGCTGCCGGCCAGGACACCACCTGGGCCACTCTGATTGTCCTCATTCTCAACATGATCCGCAACCCCGAGGTCCAACAAAAAGCACAAAGTGTTTTGGATGCCGCTCTCGGCGACCGTCTCCCTACCTTTGCCGACCGCTCTCGTCCTGAGCTAGTCTACATTGAACACATTGTCTCTGAAACCTTGCGGTGGTGCCCCGTCTCGCCTGTCGGCGTGCCCCACCGCACTGTCGCCGACGACGTCTACAAGGGCATGTTCATCCCCGCCGGCGCTTATGTGTATGCCAACGCCCGCGCCATCACCCACGACCCCGACGTCTACCAGAACCCCGACGCCTTTGAGCCCGAACGGTATGCCCGCGGTGAACCCCTGCCGGTCGGCCAGTTCGGCTTTGGCCGCCGCATCTGTGTTGGCCAGCACCTGGCCCAAGCGAGTGTATGGATCGCTGCTGCCTGTCTGCTCAAGACATTCACACTCAAGGCCGCGCCCAGCGACGACGTCGACGGCCAGACCACCAAGCCCGACAACGAGGTCAAGCTGACCGACGGCCTGACCAGCCATCCCCATCACTTTGGCTGCCTATTTGAGCCGAGAGGGGATGTGCAGTCACTGGTAGATGGAGCTGTCGTCTAAGTGAGGGAACGAGACTGTTTTTATTGCGTTGATTTTATTTTTGGGCATGTCATCTCAAGGGCGTTTCATCTTTCATAGCGGGCATGTTAACAAAGACCATATATATCACTTTGTTCGTCAAATCCGTTATCGCCACGTGGTGTTAAGTTTTGTTGCCGCAAACTAATCAAAGAGTAAACATCTCTCTTAACCGTATCTATGCCAACTACAAAGAAACCCGACAGTTCTAATGATAAATAGCATTGCAACATATTGACATCTGTGCACAATGTGTACCACAGCTCTCTCTAACAATCACAGCTGCAATCGCATCCCACATCCCATCTCCACATCCCACATCCCCTCTCCATTCCAGATATCCACATCCATCACCGCCTCCCTCACACACCGCCTCCATGGTGCCGTTCGTCGTCTTCTTTCAGTGCCACGGCGGCCTCAATCGTGGCAGCCACCTTGCTGTCTGGCACACGCCCCTCGATGACGTCCTGAATCTTGGGCATGTCGGCTGTGACGGCAGTCTCGTCAAACAGCGTGTCAATCTCCTCCAGCGTCTTGTTCTTGGTCTCGACCCAGTACACGGCTATAAATGCCACCTGGAGCACGTCCCAGGCGCCATTGATCATGTACGTCTTCCAGCCAATGGCGTCGAGCGCATAGGGGAACGACATGGCCACCATGAGCCCGACACCGTTTGTGATGAAGGTGTAGACGCCCATGCCCACGGAGCGGATCGAATAATTGAGGACCTCGGCGGGATACAGCTGCGACAGCGGCGTCCAGCCGAAGCTGTAAGCACCCTGGAAAAGAAAAATACACGCCACCGTCCCGTAGATGCCGGACGAGTCCGTCGAATCACCGTACTTCTTGGTCAGGCCGCCCACCATGAACAAAAAGACCGTCATGGCCACCGAGGACCACAGTGCAAGCGGACGGCGACCCAGCTTGTCGATCAGCAGGGTGCCGATAATCGCGACGACCAAGCACCAAGCATTAAGAATGATATTCTGGGAAAGTCAGTACTGAAGGAAATTATCCGCCAAGTCGCTTTTTATGCTTGTCTGCTTGTCTGCTTGTCAGCTTGTCAGAGGGGTGAGGACTTCGCTTACAATCTCCAGCTGCGTGGTGCTGTCTGTGATGCCGGCATTGTCTAGCATCTTGCCAAGGTAGAAGGTGATGATGTTGTTGCCAGAGGCCATGGCGATGACGGCCACAGCCACGGCCAGCATCAGGCGCCGCAAGCTCGACTTGGAGCGCACCAGCTCGGTGACGCTCGTCTTCTGATTCGTGTCCACCTCGTGGCGCAGCGTCTCGACAATCTCGCGGTATGTCAGCAGCACCACGGCGTCGCTGCTGTCGCCGTCGGACTGCAACAAGGCGATTGCATCCAGGGCCTCCTCGTGGCGGTCACGGTAGACGAGCCAGCGCGGTGACTCGGGCAGCAACGGCAGCACGACCACACCGAGAAGCATAAAGAATATCTGCAGCAGCGATGGAATGCGCCAAGCCCAGGTGGTAGGGATGGTCGCCGTGCCGTAGGTGATGCCCGACGAAATCAGGCCACCAACGTAATAAAAATCCATGAACACGGCCAGGCCGATGCCACGCCACTTGCTGGGAAACATCTCCACCAGGTACGTCGGCGCGGCGGCATACGTAGCGCCGTTGCCAATGCCTACAATGAACCGCGCCGCCACAAACATGCCAATGTTCTGCGACGCCGCCTGCAGAGCGGCCCCGACGAGCGTAATGGCCGCGCTCAGCCATAGTGCGTTCTTGCGGCCGATCCAGTTCGGTACCTGCGCGTAAAAGATACCGGCCACCGTGCTGCCCGCCCAGGACACGGCCGACTGCAGGGCCAGTGTAGTCGTGGTCAGGTGGAAGTAGTCTGTGTACGACGGCAGGATATTGAGACTCGACCTGGTGGTATGTTAATATGGTTTGTTAATGTGGTTTGTTGATGAGGTTTGTTGATATGGCATGTTAAGATGACTTTCGTCAACGAAAAGGGTCAGCCACGTAAAAACGTAAAAACGTACATCATGGAACCGTCATAGCCAAGGGACTATATGGGAAGGGAGTGTCATTGTCAGCTAATGTACACATATCACGGATAGACGTTCCGTTGAGAGACCATACCGTGGCCAGGATGCCAGAACACCACAGCAGAAGCACGAGGTTCAGCTTGGAGCTGCTGGTCATCAGCGTCTTGCCGAAGATGGCCATGGTGACAGATAGCAGACCGAATGGCAGAAGCTGGACGCAGTATTGTGCACAAAGGGCTGCTCGTCTGGATAAAAACTTGAGAAGTGTAAAAATGATAGTAAGCCGTCCGAACAGTTGCCGTCCGAACAGATGGAGTCTCACAAACCGATGCAGTACCATGTCAAAAAGCGTAGCTCGAAAGGGGGTTTTATATAACAAACGCTCATCAGACGCTCATCAGACGTCCATCTTAACACGACTGAAGCTGCAAGCCTTGCTGCACTGATACCGACCTGGCTACTCAAAGGCCATTCAAGGACACAATCTGAGATACGCCGTAGATATCGCCGAGATAGACTGGCGACGCGCGGCTGGGTCTGTGATAGTACTCCCCGAATGATCGGCAATCGATATGTCAGCTTGTCTGATATTATAGGGCGGACGGTCCGCCAACCTACAGCACGTCCACCAGATGCTTTTCGAGATGCTTTTCGGTCGCGCCGAAACACCCCACTTGCAACACAACTGGCTATATCAAGCGTTTCATCGTAACTTTTTTTCGACTTCATTCTCACGATGATATTGTATCGTATCAGTCTACTCCTTATTTTGATAAGCATCGTTGCTTAATTCGATAAGCATCAAGTTTCATCACTTTCCCCAGTGTCGATACAGTTATACGGTCGTTTCCATTCACTATGAAGCCCAACGAGCCGTGGCCCAAGTGGGAAGAGCTGTCCCCAGCAACGGCCGAGCTGCACCCCGACAACGTCAAGTTCAAGAAGGAAATTGCCCAAGAGTATGGTGAGGCAGCGCTGCGCAAGAGCTGGCTGGCTGTCTGCAGCCGCCTCGAGGAGTTGGCCGCGGAGCTGGCCGAGAAGCAGACAGCGTCCATTCCCGAGGTGCCGTATGAGGAGGCCGTGAACCCCAGCAAAGAATTGAGTGCCCGCCTCCGCAAGGCTGGCTGTTTCGTCGTTCGCGGCACCATCCCAAAGGAGACGGCTGACGGCTGGTTCACCGACCTCGACAACTATGTCAAGGAGAACCAGAGCGATGTGCGAGGTAGGGTTCTGTCTCTTTTCAACGCCTCATCTCCCCTCTTGCATACGCCTACTGACACGCCGACTGACACGCATAGGCTGGCCAGAGGAATCGCCATGCATCCTGCGACTGTACTGGTCGCGGGCCCAGGTTGAGGCACGCACCCACCCGCGGGCCATGGCTCTGCACGAGTCACTCAACAAGCTCTGGCACGACGATGAGGACGCCGATAAGGCTTTTGCCGCACCGCTTTCTTACGCCGACGCCGCCCGCATCCGCCCGCCGGGCAAGCCCTTTACCACTCTCGGCCCCCACATAGACGCCGGCAGTCTCTGCCGCTGGGCCGAGCCCACCTACCGCCGCGTCTACGAGCCTATTTGGTCCGGCAACCCCGACGCGTACGATCCCTTTGACCTCACCTTACGCAAAAAAGCCAACTCGTCCTTCTTTCCCGGTAGCGCCCACTCTTCTGTCCTGCGTCTCTTCCAGGGCTGGACCGCCCTTACCACGGCCGGCCCCCACGAAGGCAGCCTGATGCTCTTCCCGGAGGTCAAGACCTCCATCGCCTACGTGCTTCTGCGGCCATTTTTCCAGCCGCCCGCCGACCCTGCCGACCTGCTCGATGCCACAAAGTGGACATTTAATGTAGAGGACCCCTGGTTCCCCGGTGTCCGGCGCGCTGCGTCGCAGGAGCTTCGCCCCGACGCATTCCCACATCTTCGTCTCCGATCCGGCCTCGTACACATCCCGACCATGCATCCGGGAGACACTGTGTGGTGGCACTGCGATGTACGTGTCTAGTTCTGGCTGCTGAGGATGCTTCCTCTTTTCATTTCGTGTTGCTAACTGCTACCTGCTACCTAACCGCTAGATGTGCCATGCCGTCGAGAGAGACCACGAGGGAACCGGCATCTCCAGCGTCATCTACGTCGCGGCCACACCCACCACGACGGAGAATCTGTCGTACATCCATCGCCAATTGGATGCGTTCCTGCAGGGCACACCCCCGGAGGACTTTGTCAATGGTTCTGTGGAGCGCAACTTCAAGGGCTATCCCGGAAACAAAGAGCTGCTTCTCAACGGCGAAGCCGGGCGGCGCGCGTTTGGCATGGCGGCTTAATAGTTTGTGATCTGGGATCGAAGGTCTAAGTGATAAAGACTCAGCATTACGATCCGCCTTTTCAGGCACTCTTGGCTATTAACAATCTGCTAGAGGGAAACCGCTAGGGAAAGCTATCAAGGAAGTCGCAACCACGACGTCACGTCCAAAACATTGTAAAAAGTAGAATTATAGTGAATATTAATACACCTCATACGAAAACGCTCCTGCAGGACTTTGAATTGGTGTAGAAAGTGCTGGACGAGCTTAAGTGCGCAAGCAAATGCCGTGTAGTGATAGGAGGTAGTAGTGGCAGGTTAAAGATAAGTCTGGAGAATTTGTGTGGTCGGAGACCCCGACAGGTCCACTACACCGATTGTCATGGCCCACAACATGTCAGCATATAACCGGTTCTAGTAAGACAGCAGGATGACGCCTTTGGTTTGGTGGGAGGGATATATTAAAGATCTGGTCCGTTCTTGGTTCTAGACTTATGTTTCCGTATTCTTTTTCTATCTGTTTCTATGGCCCTTCCGAAGTACGAGTCCAAAATCACATCTCACCAAACGCCCCATACAAAGCATGCCGCTCGTATTGGACACTATCAAAACCATCTGGTCACCCAGCCTCGCTACCAGCATAGCCTGGGCAGCCACCTTGGGCCTTGCTGCGGTCGCCGTGTGCTTTGTCACAGTCTGTGCGTACCGGCGGTGTCTGCACCCGCTAGCCGGCGTGCCCGGGCCGTGGCTGGCCGCCTGCTCATCGGCGTGGCTAGCGTGGCACACGTATGCCGGCGACGAGTGCACGGCTATTCGGCGCTTGCATGACAAGTACGGCCCTGTGCTGCGCGTGGGCCCCAACGAGATCGACATCAGCGACGTCGAGGCCGTCGCGCCCATCTACGTGGACCGTGGCGGCTTTTGCAAGACGCCCAACTATGCCAAGTTTGACGTCGACAGCCATTCTACTCTCTTCTCCACCCGGGCCCGCGAGGACCGGCTGCAGCGGGCCCGGGCTGTTGCACCGCTCTTTTCCACGGCGTCGATCCGTACGGCGTGTACGCACACAGGCGGCCCGGCGGCCGACGATGCCAGCAATGGCTCCGTGGCCCGGGTCGTTGATCGCTTTGTCCAGCGCATCCAGGCCGAGGCCTCCCGCAGCCGCAGGACCGGTGCTAGCGTCAACGTGCTCAACCTGGCCCGGTCCATGGCGCTCGATGCCGTCAGCTCCTATCTGTTCCAGGTCCCCTATGGCGCGTTGATGGAGGATGCCGCCGACGCTGACGTCACCATGTCAGCCTCGCCGTTTGTGGATGCGTTTGTGGGTGTCGGCGCCTTCTTCAACGTGGCCCTCTGGTGGCCCGGCTGGGATGGGCTGCTGATGGGCTGGATCGACCGCTTCACCGGCACCATGACGACAGACCACACGGACGCATCCATGGCCAAGATGGACGCCTACACGGAGCGCCTTGTCGATAGTGCCGTGCCGGGCAGCGGCAGCTACGTGAGCCGCCTGCTTGCTCTGGGCGACAAGGAGCACACGCCCCGCGATCTGTGGCGGAAACAGGTCCAGGCCGAGTGCAAGGACGTGTGCTTTGCCGGCACCGACTCCAGCGGCATGAACCTGTCGATGCTGCTGTGGCAGCTCGCCCGGCACCGCGACGTGTACCAACAGCTGCGTCGCGCCGTTGCCGACTCCCGCGAGGCCGGCACCGACCCCACCGCCCATCCCTACGTGCGCGCCGTCGTCCGTGAGAGCCTACGCCTTTCTTGGGCCAACCCCATCCGCCTGCCCCGCGTCGTGCCCGAGCAGGGCTGGGCCTACCGCGGCCACTCGTTTCCGCCCGGCACGTCCGTGGGCGTGGCTGCCTTCCAGCTGCACCAGGACCCGTCCGTCTTTCCCGAACCCGCCTCGTTCCAGCCCGAGCGCTGGCTGGCACCCTCTGACCAGATGCTCAATCACTTCTTTGCCTTTGGCAAGGGCGGCCGCGCCTGCATCGGCCAGAACCTCGGCATGGCAGAGCTGCACGCCGCGGCGGCCGCGATTGCGGCTGCCGATGCGCTGGCTGGCGCCGAGGTAGTTGAGGAAAAAGTTGAGATTCTCGAGTGGTTCAACTCACGGGTTAAGGGTGAGCAGGTCCTGCTGCGATTTACATGAGGTCGGTGAGGTGGATGGCGCTCTGTTGGTGGGAAAAGAATATAAATAGTTATAATGCAAAACAAGTACACGCTCATAAACCACACCCCTTAATCTCCTGATTCCTCGATATCCTGATCCCTGATCCCTTGATTGTTGTCTCTCTATTTCCACCCCGCCACCAGCTTCTCCACTGCTTCTTGTTCTGTCACTACATCTGCGTATTTCGAGTCCAAATCAAACAGGTTGGCATCCTGGATCGCCTTGGAGCGGTCCCCGCATGCCGAGGGCACCACCATCGGCCGGAACCCGCTCTGCATCGCGTCCAGTGTTGAGGCCCGCACACACCCGCTCGTGCTCACACCGCAGACCACGACGGTGTCGATGCCTTTGACGGCGAGTTCGGTGGCCAGTGTCGTGCCAAAGAAGCCGCTCGCATATCTTTTCTTGATGACAATGTCTCCGGCCACCGGCGTGAGTGTTTCGGAGACAAAATCGGCCAGGCCTTTCTGGTGCAGCTCGCTGCCGACCTGCCACACCTCGAGCGTCTTGGCCTTGTGCCAGAACAGACCAGCATCCGACATGTCTGGCTGGGTGTACTCGACGACGGTCCACGCGACGGGGCAACCACCCTCGCGGGCGGCTTTCACCAGACGTTCGGCGCTTTCTGGAACGCCAACAGCGTCTGGGTTTTGGGAGAGATCTAGTGGTGAGCCGGGTGTCCAGTAGGCCTTGCAAATGTCAATCAGCAACAGGGCCGGCTTGCTGCCCCAGCCCATGCGGCGGCCGTAGCCAGACGCAGCGTAGGATGCGGCCTCTGCGTGCTTGTCCATTGCCGAGGCTATATGGGTTGTTGTTTGTTGTCGTTTTGTTTTTTTGTGGAATTTTTGTTTCTTGTAAAAAGCGTTGGTAAAAGTGAAGTCAAAGTTGGCCTGTCGTTGCTGCTGTGTTGCGATGTCGCGCGGAAGGTGCATTCGACTGCCGTCGGCTTAGTGGATTTATGGATTTGGTACCAATTTGGCATTATCCTCACTGCCATTGGACTGCACTTACACTCGCCTGGATGGGTGTGGGTGGGGATATTTTAGCGCTTGCAGGGTGTATTGCGGCACTCCTCCGGCAGGCAATTTGTGGGCCCAGAATTCCGGCAGCCAACCGGCAACTCAAAATAGTGAGGGGCAATTGTCAACTCCCAACCTCACTTCGTCCCTCTCCAAGTTGTCCACACAGTTTGTGGTGACATCTAAACTTATGTCTTTACTCCGTAATCTTATCTCAATTGTTTGTTTACTTTTGGTCGATTTTTCTCAATAATTATCGTAATCGTTGAAGCGCGTTTCTAAGCGCATTTCTTTTATTATTTTTTATTTGTAATGATTTTGTTCTCACTCAACTTATTTTCTTCATCGTTCACTTTCAGCAATCTTCTATCGACATCATTTTTTAAAGTCTGTCATCACAACATCACAACATCACCATGTCCCGCCACATCTACCAGCCACTACACCCCGAGGTCCGGCCTCTCCTCGACCCACAATATGTCGCCTTCCACGATGCACACATGCAGTATGTGCAGACAGACGACTCCAAAGTGTGGGATGGCAGTGCACGCACAAAGCCGTCTCTGCCGCCGGGTACCTTGGATGCCGTCCCGGTAGCCAAGACTGAAGACATTGATGTGCCAACGCTGGACGGCTCGACAACCTTTCCTGTCCGAGTGTTTACACCATCATCGCCACCACCCTCCTCCGGATATCCCGTCTTCCTCTGGTGCCACGGTGGCGGATGGGCCATTGGCGGCATCGAGAGCGAAAACGACTTCTGCACAAGAGTGTGCGAGGGCGCTGGTGTAATTGTGTGCTCTGTTGGGTACCGGCTGGCACCCGAGGACCGATTCCCGGCTGCCGTCGACGATGTATGTGCAGCATTGGCGTATGTCACCTCAGCAACCTCAGCAGAGGGAGCTCAGAGGATTGGCGGTGATGCATCTCGAGTGGCTGTCGGCGGAACGTCAGCCGGTGCCAACTTGAGCTGTGTGGCAGCTCTGCGCCAGATTGAAGCACTCGGAACATCACCACTCAAAGGATGCCTGTGTATCGTCCCCGTCGTGGACAACACGGCCACTGCCGACACGGTGTGGAAACCAAACGCCGAGACGGCACCGTGGCTGACACCATCGCGCATGATCTGGTACCGGAAGATGTACATGCCCGACGAGAAGGACTGGAGCAACTGGCACGCCTCGCCGAACTTGGCCCCGTCCAGTCTTATCGAGAAGATGCCGCCAACCTGGATGGCCGTGTCAGAGCGGGATCTGCTGGCACCCGAGGGCATAGCCTTTGCCAAGCAGCTGCAAGGGCTGGGCGTCAAGACGGAACTGCAGGTTCTCGGAGGCTGCACACACTCGATTCTGGCCTTAGATGGGTGAGTACTCCAATTACGAAGTACATATGTTTTGTTTCACGTGAGATAAATTACTAACAGAACAGAGTCATGGACAAAGGCAAGAAGTTGGTGAACGATGCGATAGAGGCAGTTTCAAAGTTTATGCAGTAAATATTCCATCCATCTCCTTATTTCTCGTTTGCCTCTGTGGCTACCTTTGCCAAAAACGCGTTCTGCCGTGCTTGAAACAGCTTTGACTGCGGCAAATCCGCAAACAGGAGGGAAAAGCAATGCGGTAGTCCCTTGTACACGTGTGTTTCTGTTGCAACGCCATCTTTGGTGAGCTTCTCGGATATGGCCAGGCCTTCGTCGCGGATGGGGTCGTAACCAGCAATTTGGATGACTAGTGGTGTTAGAGACGATCAGAGTATATAAGAACAGAGACGAGAGAGACGAAGAAAAGAGACAAGGGACAACGCACATGCACGTGGCAGTCCTTCAAACGACTCGGCCAAAAGAGGCGAGTGGTACGGGTCCAGCTTTGGGTCGGGCACATAGGCTTCCCAGCAAAACTCGAGGACGTTGGCATTGATGACGGAGGCGTCGTGGTTTTGCACAAAGCTCTCGAGCTCAAAGCCTTGCTCGTCGCGCAGTTTCTGGTGGAACTTGGGGTGGCATCCATTGGGCCAGTCCAGCATCATGCCAATGATGCCCTGGATACCGTTATCACGGGCATACAAGGCCAGAGCCAGAGCCAAGTTAGAGCCGGAGCTGTCGCCCAGCAAAACAATCTTGTCGGGGTCGACGTCGAGCGAGTCCGCATTGGCCTTGACCCATTTCAGCGTGTCGATGCAGTCGTTGAGCGGGACCGGGTAGCGGTGCTCGGGTGCCAACCGATAGTCGATACTCACCACAACGACGCCCGGGTGGCTGGCCGCATGCAGGTTTTCGACGGCTTCGGAGCCGTGCCCGCCAAACGACCAGCCGCCGCCATGCATTCGGAGGACGCAGACATTATTCTTTGCAGCAGCATTTACAGAACGCATGACTTTGATTTCCGTCTCGTGTCCGTCTCGCATTCGGATCATCTGGTATGACTCGCTAATATCTTTGCCAGGCTGCGGGCAGTCCGCCGGTAACGGAGTGGGCACCTTCCAGCCGGCGCGGAACGTGTCCCAATCGTCGTGACTCCAGAGACCGGCAACTGCCGCGTCGGCAGCGTCCTTGAAGGTGGCAAAGACCGGGTCCAGCTCCGAGTAGTGGCCATATTTGGGGCCGCCCTTGCTGGTTGTGTTTGGGTCGATGGCGGCGTATTTGGGCGTGGCTCTGAGCCGGATGGGCTGGCCAGGATCGACGCCCATGGTGATGTCGTGTGGGATAGTGCTTGTAAAAGAAGAAGAAGAAGAAGAAGAAGAAGAAGGCGTAAAGCAGATGCAAAAAAGCAAAAGCATCTAGAACATGTATACGGTCCTTCTTCACATTGTATACGACGTACTTTTATGTCAATTTCATGTCTTCGGGATTTGTTGTTCACGACATGCATCAACTCGGTATTCTTGCGGATAGATTCGATTTCCGAGCTTAGTACGAGGCTTGGCACAATATGCACGCCACGATGCATACCGCACGGACGTGTACGATAGCAGACCCCGAGAAAGATGCAATGTTAAATGAAGTAAATGAACGCTCGTTAATATAAATGTTATGCTCATGTCTAAATATGCGTTTTTTTAAACTTTTTGTCTATTCCAACCTTTACGCAGAGTCCTCCTCGGCTTTTTGCTCGGCAATCTCGCGTGCCCGCCGCCACTTTGAGCCAATCTTGATCTCGACATACATGAGACCCAGCATGCTGGCACTAACTAGACCCCAAAAGACATAGGCCCACTTGTAGGTCATGGAGGTGGTCATCTTGTCAATGACAGCAACCAAAACCGTAGCTAGCAAACAACGCACAAGGTTGGTGCAGGCCGTAGCGGACGAGCTGCGGGACTGCAGGACATCAATCATGAGCGTCATGGTTGTGTTCAGGATGGAAATGGAGGTCCAGCCCAGAACAAACTGGAGGAGGAGAGCAACGGCAATGTGGGCTTTGTACTCGATGCAGAAGCCCCAGCCAAAGACGCTGGCAGTAAACACGACCAAGTGGATGGGCATAGTGCGCAGACGGGCATACTCGCGGGGGAAGTCTGCCGCGTTGGCGAGCTTCTCCAAGGGGTACTTGCGTTTGACACGGGCAAAGTCCCAGTCCAAAAACTTGCCAGTTGTGGTGCTGCCGACAATCATGCCGCCGCCGGTGGCCAGATAGCACAGACCGATGGTGGTCTCGTCCAGAAAGGGGTAGATGGTGGCAAAGGACGAGGAGATGGTGGCCGTGATCGTGTAGTTGATACTGTAGACGACGCCGGTAAAAAAGAGGGTGATGGAGATGTCTGGATACAGGAAGATGCCAAAGGGGTTCTGGGAGACTTTACGGGCCGTCGTCGGCTGGCGAGGGACGGTCTGGACGTGTCTTCCCAGAATGGGAATGACGGGCCGGTAGATGCCCGTCATCGTGACACTACCGTTGCCGGCAATGCTCCTCATCGTCTCGGGGAGGAAGAGGACCACTAGTAAAATGCAGACGACGGCGGCAATCACCAGAAACCAAAAGATGGACCGCCAGCCGAGCTGTTGGCTGAGGACACCGCCAATGGCCGGGCCGATGCAGGGCGCCAGCATAGGACCCAGGTTGAAGTACCCGAAAAAGCCGCCGCGCTCGTCGGGCGTCGAGATGTCGCCAATGACGCCGGCGCCCAAGGCAATGGTGCTGGCACAGCCGGCCGCTTGGAGGAGACGGAGCACGATGAGCAGCCAGAACGCACTGGTGGGACACAACGCCAGACCGATGCAGGACCCAATGAGAATGGTCAGGCACACCATGAAGATGGGACGTCGGCCATAGCGGTCACTCAGAGTGCCCCAGAGCATGGGCGAGATGCCTTGCATCAACAGATAGGCGGTGACGGTCTGATTCATGGCTTCGGTCGAGACATGGAAGACCTGGGCGAGGGTTGGCAAAGCCGGGAAATAGATGTTGGCGGGCAGCGGACTGTAGAGGCCCGTGACGGCGACGAGGCCGACCATGACCCATTTCTCGTGGCGGGAGTAGACATGGTAGGGCGGAGGGGGTGGGGGAGGGAGGGTAGACAGGTCTTGGAGGACGCCGGTCGTCAAGGCGGTTGATGGTGCCTGATTTTCGAGGTCGCTCTTTTCAAAGTTCTGTCTGGCGAGGTCCTGTTGTTCAAGGTCGGTCTGCTCAGACCCCATGTTGACATCTGGTGGTGGCTGTGTTGGTTCTGCCATTCTGCAGAGCCATTGGTTATGAGAGTTGAAGTTGAAGTGGTGCCGTTTCAAGAGAAGGAAAAAAGAAAAGGAAAAAAAGAGAAATCAAACGAGTGAGAAAAGAAAAAGACAATTCAACACTGCACCGAGTAGAATCACAAGAATTTCAGGCAAAATGCAACAAAAAGAGAAATCCAAACAAAACAAAATGCGGTCACGCGCCGAAGACGGAGACAGCTGTGCCGGCGAAGACGACTTGAATGGTCAAGAAGGAAGAAAAATCAAAACTTGCGCCAAACAAAGGATGAGAGCCGACTCGCTGCCGTGGGCGCCGTAAGTGGAGTCGGCAGGACCCGCCGTGTAGTGAGTGAAGTCACTGTGCTTGAAATACAGTGGACGCGACAGAATTACAGCGTCTACGACATACTCGGTACAGTGACTGACTCCTGCTCCAGCAGTCCGGCAACGATGAGCCGCCCTGACCTGCTGTCCACTCACACAACACCATTAGGTATTCAGGCCGACAGCGCTGCCTGGGCTGCCGGGGGCTGCCCGTAAGTGCCTGAGTACCAGTGGCTCCAAGCGCCTGCAGTTTCAGTCTCCACTTTTTATTTTCTTCCTCTTTTCTGTCAGTCTTTGCCCTCCCACTATCAGTTGCCGGAGCCGTTGCAACGGGCAAGATAAAGATTTGATTGATTTCTCCACGACCAAGACAATACTCCGTACGTCGTACTGGCCCCAAGACAATACGGGGCAATACAATGGGCCTAACCACAA
Organism: Sporothrix pseudoabietina; assembly: GCA_019925295.1. NCBI lineage: Eukaryota > Fungi > Ascomycota > Sordariomycetes > Ophiostomatales > Ophiostomataceae > Sporothrix > Sporothrix pseudoabietina. Next base: position 59,497 of record JADHKS010000022.1, on the reverse strand, counting down.
TGGCCAGGATTCTTATCAGTGCGCCGTGCCCGTAGGAGACCCATTTTACTTGCCTCTCTGGCCAATAGGAGGACGTCTGAAATGACCAAGAGAGAATGTCCCACTTATTTCTGCGTCTCCACCTTCTTTGTCCACTGTCCAAGCTTTTCTTGTCCTCTTTATCTTCCTCATCCAGCGATACCGATATCGAATTGCCTCGACACCCTGCCCTGCCCTTTGCTGCCACGCGCGTTGCCGGCACTATCGACTACTGGACTACTCGACCGCGTCCGCATTCACGTCGCACCCATATATCAAGGCGTCTGCTCGCAGCCGTGCTGATGACGTCCAATTCCAGGATGGCAAGTCGACTTCAGCATCAAAATCAGATTGACGTTCCTTGAACTGCAGTCACACCCTCTCCTACTCTCCCACTCTGCTACTCTCCTACTCCCCACCACCCTTATCCCCACATGGACGCCGACGTCGAGGCGCGTGGCGCATCCGCCAACTCCAGTCCACCGCCTTTCAAGTCGGAAAAGGAGGCAGCTGGCCACAGCTCCTCGCTCACTCCGTCCGTCGACGACATGGCCGCTGCCGACAGCTCTTCTGTCCACTCGGAGCCGAAGCCATGGCACAAGCGCGCCGTCGCCTACTTTACGGCCAACACTATGGAGGCCGGTGCCATTGGACCCATTCCCGTCGAACAGCGCACGGACAAGCGGGCCTATACGGCGTTCACGCTCTGGTTCACCCTGAACTGCAACATCCTGCCCATCACCTTTGGCATGCTGGGCCCCGAGTTTGGCTGTTCTCTGCGGGACAGTGCCCTCATCACGCTCTTCTTTACTCTCCTGACGGCCCTGGCACCGGCCTACTTTAGCACGCTGGGCTCGCAGACCGGCATGCGCCAGATGATGCAGGCCCGCTACTCCTTTGGCCGCTACATTGTCAGCATCCCTGTTCTCCTCAACATGGCCACGTTGACCGGCTTCTGTGTCATTATGGTCGTCATTGGCGGGCAGTGTCTGACGGCCGTCAGTGGCGGCAGCCTCAGTCCCTATGTCGGCGTCGTCGTCGTATCCATTGTGGCCCTGGTTATTTCGTTTTGCGGCTACAAAGTCCTGCACATCTACGAGGCCTACTCGTGGGCCCCGGCTCTGCTGGCCGTTATTGTCGCGACGGGCTGCGGCGGCAAGCACCTCAAGGAGCAGACCGTCGTCGAGTCGTCGCCGGCTGCCTCCATCGTGTCCTACGCCATGGTCGTTGCGTCTTACATGCTGCCCTGGGCCGCCATTGCCTCGGACTTTTTCACCTATATTGATCCCAAAGTCAAGCCCCGCACCATCTTCTTGTATGCCTACGCCGGCCTTGTCCTGTCGACCGTTCCTCTCATGACCCTCGGCGCTGCCATTGCCGGCGCCCTCTACAACATCCCTGCCTGGAACGACGGCTACAACGACAGCATGGTCGGCGGTGTCCTCGATGCCATGCTCCAGCCTGCTGGCGGCTTCGGCAAGTTTATGACGGTTTTGCTGGCCCTGTCCCTCATTGGTAATATCTCGGCTACCTCCTACGCCATTACCCTTAACTTTCCCATGCTCCTCCCCGTCCTGGGCCGCATCCCCCGCCACCTGTACGCCATCTTCTTGTCCGCCGTCATCATTGGCGTCGGCATCGGCGCCTCCAAAAACTTTTACAACAACCTCAACAACTTTATTACGCTCATTGGCTACTGGGCCGCCGCCTTTGTCGGCGCCATTTTGGTCGAGCACCTCTGGTTCCGCCGCGCCAACTGCAGCAACTACAACACCGAGGACTGGGACAGTGCCAGGCGCCTGCCTGTCGGTCTGGCTGCCATCTGTGCCGCTCTCTGTTCCGTCGCCCTCATCGTGCCCAGCATGGACCAGGTCTGGTACGTCGGCCCCATTGCCAAGACCACGGGCGACCTGGGTTTCGAGTTTGCCTTTATCGTCACCGCCCTCCTCTACGGGCCCTTCCGTCTGCTCGAGAAGAAGTTTTCCGGGCGGTAAGGGATTGGCGTGTTGGATTTCATGGCGTGTCCTTTTCTTTCTGTTTGTTTACATGTGGCGTATAGTCTGCCGTCTGCCATCTGATATATTTATTTAATCTACATTCTCGTATGTCCTTTCATCCCATATATACTATTCATAGACACAATCACATACCTCTTCATCAGTCCAATCACACATTGAACTGTTTACTCTTTGCTGTCTACAAACACACCATTCATCCCATGTTCAACATTTCTCTCCACGTCGGCCTTCGTCTGCCGCTCACGCCGTCCGCACAATCAACGACTTGATTTCAGGAGCCGTGAAATAGCTGGCCTCTTTGCTCGGGCAGCTTGTACGCATAGCATGCAGGCGGTCGCGGAATGCTTGGGCTGTGATGGCGCTGTCGCCGTCGCCGTCACAAAGCCCCCCGAAATCCATAATGTCTTTGATGTGGTTTTGTCGATTTCAGTGTTGTCGATTTCAGTGCTGCCGTATTGTGGTTGTGAATTTGTGGATCGGTGTCTCTCCAACTGTTGCGGGCATGCTGTTTCTTCGCCTGAGCAACAGATGCAAATTGGCTGCATCGCCACTTGCGCGTCTTGTGATCTCCGTCATCTGTTGGGAATATAGTGGCGATGTCTAGGCGCAGACGTCAGGCAGGTGCGCCCCGCATTTGTGCAAAATACAGCAGAAACCAGAGCGTTACCAGCACTTACAACGGCTGCACACTAAGAAAGCGCGATCAGTGACCACAGTGTCCACAGTGGCCTTGACTAACCAGGAAGGACTTGTACCGTCAATCGAACGCGGCAAGAGGACTGTTGGCTTGTGCTACCTCGGCCTTGTACTGTGAATAGCACAGCTCCCACAATGCAAATACAGGCTGCTCCACAAGCGCTGCCTTCCTATTGTGTCGCTCGGAGAGCGGCTGCACGCGAAAATTGACCATAGCAGGAAGCGGAAAGAGTCGCGCTGCCATCGGGAGCGGCGCGCCGCCCAGCAGCCGCGGGACAAACAGCGCCTCCTGTTGAGGATGGGGAGGTCGGCGGCTTTGGTGTTCACCCTGTATGCATGAGAGGAGCGCAGAGGTGTGTGTGGAGCTGTTCTTTATTTTCTTTTCAAGGGACGACTTGCAGGTGCTCAGTATGGAAAGAGCTTTTTTTGTTGATAAGATACCTGTACCTGCAGCTTGCAAATAAAATGCTTTCTCTCAAAACTCTCAAATCCACACAGTGAAAAACCTTGTCATCCTAAGCACCAACGCCTGGGATAAAATATACCATGTCGTGTTGTTCTAGTGCTCCATATGACATCATTACTTTCGTCGTATTGTCAGACAAGATAAACAAATACCAAAAACATCTCCGTCCGAAGGGCACGCCGAGATGATCAATGTTCCTCTACACGGGATTTCATAGGACAACCAGATAGGGTCTGTATGTTTCATCTGCTAGCTTATCCTAGAACAGTTGTGAATTGGACAAGATACGCTCCGGCACATCTACCGTTGCACTTCAACCATACTCCTTGATGTTTCGTATTTGTTTAATTATGCTCCCGTCTCCATCTGGCCCTTTAGAGAACCTCGCCAGCTGCCCGCCGACATGCTGCGACGACGTTGTCGGGCTGGCTCAGGAAGGGCGAGTGGCTCGCATCCAACTTTTCCACGTCAATGTGCACCCCAGAGTTGTCAATCATGATCTGCTGGGCCGCCGCTGGGATGGCGTTGTCATTTTCGCACAAGATGTAGCTGGTAGGGATGTCCTTGTAGGCAGCGTAGGTCAGCTTGCTGAAAAAGGCGCGGTAGCTGTGGCACTTGAGCGTGCTGGCCGACTGCGCCGCGGCCTCGGTCGTCATGTCGTTGTAAAAGATTTCGGCGGGGTTCTCGGGGTGGACAACGGTGTCGTTGTCCGACAGCATGAACCACGGCAACGGCACACCACCCAGCATCTCCATGGACGAGCTGCCCTCGGGCAGCAGAAACGCCGTACAATAGACCAGGCGCACAATGCCGCCCTTCTTGCCCTCCTTCTTGCGCGAGACGGCATCGAGTCCCCGGCAGGCCTCGGTGCCCCACAGCACCGCCATAGCTGTGCATAAACAGCACGACCTCCTCGCCGGCGTCGATTACTGTCTCAAGAGCCTGACGGATAGCAGCGACGTCGGGGGCAAAGTCGGTGAGCGCCGGGTCGGCACCATATGACTTGAGCTCGACGGGCACCGTCTTGTACGCGGCCGCCTCAAGCTTGGAGGTGATGGGCGCGAAGCTGGCGGCACTGTGCCAGGCGCCGGGGACAAGGACGAAAGTGGGCTTTGTTTGTGTCGAAGCCATTGTGGATGTTGTGCGGTCGTGACTGTAGTCGTCACTGGAGGTGTCTCTTGGGTGCAATGGATCTGCGCAAAAAAGTATACGGAAAAGTGTACAACGAATGTATGAGCAAAGGAAGCAAAGAAGGAAAGAGAGGAAGAAATTCTGTTTACGTCTTGTTCTTTAAAAGGGCTGGGCTCGCACCTTTGAAAGTACTTTCCCCGCGTGCGGAAGCATGGCCTTGGAGGGCTGTGTCTGAAAACAGGTCGGGGAAGTCTCCGAAAGTCTACCAATGGCCATACTTCTCTTTTCATTATCCCCCATTTGACCCTGACTCTGCTGCGTATACAAAGTATGAAGAGTATGAAGCAGCGAGGGTCCGAAAATAAGTAGAAAAAGACAGAATTTATTTTGCTATTTCCCCTCATGTCCCCTCATGTCTCTTTCCTGTCTCCATATTCCCCATAAAATCTCCACACTCCCGCGTCTCTTCAAAATCCAGATCCAAGCGCCGTATAACTGGATTGGCTGGGAGCCGCAGTGGTGTCCGCCTTCCGGTATCCGAAACTGCTTCGGCTACGTTGGTGTGGTTTCTGCCCCTGCACCCGGTCTCCAAGTGTATAGATTAGCGCACAGCAAAACTCCCATCCGAAGGCCGACGACGTAGTTTAGTGCCGGCAACGGCCAAAAGCCAATTGGTGGCAACCAAAGGTCATGTGCTTTTGCGCGAGTACGCGAGAGTCGCCCCCTCGACTTTGTTTTCTGTCCGTCTCCGTCTGGTCCGATTTGTCCGGCTTCTCAAAGATTTTTAGTGTGTGGACTTTGGTTTCCTTTATGCTTGTCCGTCGGCCCCGTATAGAAGGCTTGTACGTTATTGTACCCTCTACGTCGTAGAAACCATTTAAATTCAAAAGGAGCACGACGAGATCGAATTCTCTTGCCCATATGACCACGCTTTCAGTCTTTACGTCTCGACATTCTTGAATATATCCTTATATCCTCGGAAACCTTCACCAAAACCCCCTCCCTCCTCAAACAATGGCACCACCAGAAGAGTTCAGCCGGCCACCGACCAAGGACTTTCATGTCGCCGTGGTCGGTGGCGGCATCGCCGGCTTGACGGTGACGCTGCAACTGCTGAAGCAAGGCATCCGCACAACATTGTACGAGCAAGCCAGACAGTTTGGCGAGATTGGCGCCGGTGTATCCTTTGGTCCCAATGCGCTGCGAGCCATGTCACTGATCTCGCCGCACGTGCGCAACGCCTTTGAGGCCCAGGCGACATTCAACCAGTCCGAGGCCAACAAGGGCGTGTGGTTCGACTTCCGGTATGGCGAGTCGTGCGACGGCAAGCACACAGCCGGCGATCTTATCTACCGGTCCGAGTGTGACGGCGGCCAGACGAGTATCAAGCGCTCCGATTTCTTGGACGAGCTGGTCAAGCTGCTGCCGGACGGCATTGCCCAGTTCCGCAAGCGGTGCATAGACTACGAAGACGACGGCAAGAGCGTGTTGCTGCGTTTCGAGGACGGCACAACGGCGCGCCACGATGCCGTCATTGGCTGCGACGGCATCAAGTCCCGGCTGCGGCGTGTTTTGCTAGGCGACAACGATCCGGCCGCCAAGGCTGTGTTCTCGGGCAAGTGTGCCTACCGTGGTCTGATTCCCATGGAGGACGTCAAGGCATTGCTTGGCGATGAGCTGGCCGGCAACTCGCAAATGTACCTGGGCCGCCGTGGCCACATCCTCACCTTTTCCGTCGCCAAAGGAAAATTTATGAATGGTGAGTCAGGTCGTCCCGTATTTTTATTTTAATCCACCATGCTAATTTTCAGTCGTCGCTATGCGCGCACGCGATGAATGGACATCGGACGAGTGGGTTGTCTCTGTCAATAGGGATGAGATGATTGCAGAATACGACGGCTGGAGCGACCAAGCACGCCAAATTATCCGCATGATGCAGAAACCCGACATCTGGGCCCTCTTTGACCACCCACCCAGCCACACCTACTTTAGTGGCCGTGTCTGTCTCATAGGCGACGCCGCGCACGCCACCACCCCGCACAAGGGCTCTGGTGCAGGTATGGCCATTGAGGATGCCTACATCATGGGTAACCTTCTGGGCTCGATCCAGAGTGCCGACCAGATTGAGCAGGCGTTTTCCGTCTTCAACAACCTCCGCAAAGAACGCTCGCAGCGCCTTGTCACCGACAGCCGCGAAACAGGCCAGGTGTACCAGCTGGAGATGAGCGACGATCCGGCCTGGATTTCCGACTTTCTGTCCAAGCGCATGGGCTGGGTGTGGAACCACGACCTAGAAGCGGAACTGAAATCGGGTCGACAAATGTTGAGGCAAAAAGCGTGATGCATTTTTTTAGTGAATAAGATTTAATCCCTACCGTGTGGCCATAGCACTGTCGCCGTCGGTTGTCGATGCTGTTATTGTTTTGGATCGTCTTCTCGCCGCATCTTCTTGCCGCCACTTTTCCATTCTCTCGACTCCATAGGTAATCTCCATCATTAGTCGTGTAAAGTCGTCAACATCATCGGGCGTCCGTGTCGAGAACAGCTTGTCAGTCTCGAAGCGGTGGATAAACCCGACCCCTTCGGGCGCGCCCACCATGCAGCTGGCTTCCCACGCCAGCGCAGACGACGCATCCCAGACGCCTTTTCGGGTAGTAAACATGACACCGCCAGGGCAAGGGTACCAGCCACGCTGCATCATCGAGTAAATCGCTTCCAAGCCGCCGGCCGTCAGCCATGTCCGCCGGATGCTTTCCGTCAGGATCCACAGATACCATGGATGCTCTTGGCTGTCCATGGGGCCAAAGTAGAGTGCCGTTGTCATGTCCAGCACGTGCGGTGTCGACGAGAACTTCTCGCGGGCGCTGTCGAGCAACTGCTGGGCCCAGCGGCTGAGTAGTGGTAGACGTGATTCGGCCAAGTGTCGCGCGCGGATGTCGCCGTCGAACAAGCTGATGGTCTGGTAGACAATCAGGGCATGCAGACGGGCACATTGGTCGAGAAGGCTTAGCTCGTGTGATGCCGGATTGTGTGCCGGATTGTTGCTGTTGCTACTAGAAAGAATGCCGTCGCTGCTGCTCTCGACCAGCTTGCTCGCCTGGTCCTCGACAATCTTGAGCACAATCTCGCCATTTTGTTTCGTGCGGTTGCGGTAGGTTGTTAGGGTCGTGAACGCGATCTGCAGGTTGTCGGGGAACCGTGCCGCATACAAGTGAGCATGCATAAACGGATTCGAGCCCGTGGCGGCCCATTGTCCCAGCCAGTCCTGGAGATGCGTGACATAAATCTTGAGAAACGAGCTGCAAAAGGATGTCGACAGCGACGCCTCTTGGTGGTCGACCTTCCACGACTCGGCATTCAAAAACCAGGCCAAGCACTGACGTGAGCTGATGGGTGGTACTGGCCCGCCCGATGGAATGCCACCAGGCGGTAGTGCCAAAATCTGCGGTCCGCACGGGGCAATGCCGGCTGACGGAAGACTGCCGAGACCGCCCGTGCTGCCGCTGCCCGCGCTGGCAATGGGACCCGTACCTTTGGGGCTGCTAGTTGTTGATGCATTCAATAGAGATGGTGTGAGTGAAGAGTGTACAGCAGGAGTGTTGTACGGGTTTGTCGAAGAAGAGGCATCGTCTAGAATGGCCACAAACGTGCCTAGTCGCGTCGGTGGGTACTCGCAGACAACACCGCGGGCCTGGCACCGCAGACACGCAGGCTGCTCGCGGCCACACTTGCGCTTCGACTTGGCACAGGTGCGGCACGCCTTTGGCTCGAAAAACATGCCCATGTCGGAAGCTCCAATGGCTGTATGAGAAGTTGGCTTTCTCTGGTTTGCAGTAGACTTTGCAGGAAAGAGTGACACGGCTGCTTCCGTTGTTTACTGCATCGCGCCTTCCCTTGTTACCTCAGCAGAGTGCGGACACCATGTTTTGTCAGCACCTCGATTGGCAGCGGCAGCGGGCGGGTGCTAGCCTATTTAGGCTAGGCCCCGCAAAAGTCCGCAACAGACCCACTTATGTCCACCTCAGTCTTCGTCTCTTCTCTTTGAAGGCTTTCTGTTTCCGCGCAGCATTTACTCTTGACTCCGCAAGTGTCCGCAAGTGCCCGCAAACAAGCGCCAACTGTTAGAAAACAGTGGAGGCAAAAGTGCCCGGTCAGGGTCCATGGGGGAAAAGAGGAAGAATGGCAGGGAATTATGCAAGGCCACAGCGACGGGTTGAGTGCGCGGTCAAGAGATTGAGTGCTGGCTATCCCGTGTAAGTCGTTGTGTCGATTGTACCGAATGAACGGAGAGAATTGGCGCATAATCCAAGCACGCCTTTGAGCATTCTTTGAAATCGATCGAAGCCGTTCTTTTGCTTTGTTGACTTTTCTTCCCAGTTCTCTCCGCTGCATTTCAAATATGTCGCCGCCTTTGTGATGGAGTACGTTTTCACACGATGGACAATATATACATATATATATATATATATATATATAACATTGTCAGGACGTCATTGTCTTAGGTGATTTTATTTGTCCCGTCTTCATCAACAGCAGCTACAACAACAACAGCATCCTCTTCATATTTACCAATCTCACAACTATAATATCATCTCATCCCATACTACACCATCTCCCTGTTTCACCACGCACCACACTTGCAATGGCTGCTCACAAGGATTTCGACCTCGCCTCGCTGGGCGACATGGAGCCGCCTGTCAGCAACTTCACCAAGGTGCACCACCAAAAGACATACCCGGCCATTGACCCCAGCCGGCCGGAGCTGTCCAAGGCCGGCCAGGTGGTGCTGATTACGGGCGGCGGCACCAGCATTGGCAAGGCGATTGCCACAGCGTACACCACGGCGCATGCCAAGACGGTCATTATTGCCAGCCGCAACAAGGCTGTCCTGGATGCCACTGCTGAAGAGCTCCAAAAGTATGCCGCCAGCATCAAGTCGCCGACCCAGATTGTGGTGCGCACCGTCGACTACTCCAAGGACGAGGAGATTGTCGCCCTGTGGGACGGTCTTGCCGCCGACAATGTGACGGTGGACATTCTGGTCTTGAATGCCGCCATCTTTGCCGAGGCCAAGCTGCTGCACAATCTGGGCATCGAGCGTCTCTGGAAGGAGTTCGAGGTCAATGTCAAGGGCCCGCTCTACTTTGCTGAGAAGTTCCAGAAGCAAAAGGGATTTTTGGACAGTCCCAAGGCGCTCATCAACGTCACCTCGGGCTCCATCCACATGCTTGACAACCCGCTCGTGTCCTCGCGCCCGTCGTACCCTCTGACCAAGGCATCGGCCACGTTTGCCGTCAGCCAGATTGCCGATGCCTACAAGCCGGAGCAGTTCCAAGTTCTGTCTTACCACCCGGGCATGCTGTACAGCGACGGCTGGAAAGCCTTTGGCATCACCGAGGACATGCTGCCCTTTGACACGCTGGACCTGCCCGGCAGCTTTGCTGTGTGGGCGGCGTCCAAGGATGCGCACTTCTTGCACGGCCGCTACGTGGCTGCCAACTGGGACGTGGACGAGCTCAACTCGGGCGAGACCAAGAAGCACCTCGAGGAGAACCCAGACTATCTGCGCCTGGCCATCACAGGTCTGCGTGGCGTCAACCGCGCCTACTAGGGCGCGTAGGGGTGCGTAGGGGTGCGTAGGGGTGCGTAGCTAGAGGTGAGGCTCATCGTACTGGTGTACCTTTTTGGTAGGCTTTAGGTTCTTTTAGACTTTGCGTCTTTTTATTTATCACTGGAATGAATCACCATCTTTATACTCTTTATTCAAACTAAGTTCAACCACCTGTCCACGCAATGTTGAAAATGCTCATAATTGAACCAAAATAAACTACATAAACTACATAAACAAATCAAACAGCAGGGGTTGGGCCCCACTGCCACCCTGCCGTAGTATCATATCCTTCTTCGCTTACTGGCTTGGGGCATAGACCAGGAGCTCGAGGCCACCCTCGAACGGAACAGTCGTGTCGATGAAGCCACTGCCAGGCGCACGAACGTAATCCAAGAACTCCTTGTAGCTGTCCTTGGCCATGATGGTGTTGTCGGCAATAATCAGGGCGCCATGACGCAGCTTGGGCTGCACAAGCTTGAGGGTTGGCAGTGCCATGGGCGTCCAGATGTCCAGCAGCAAAAAGTCGACCATCCCCAGGTCCGTCTTGAGCGTCTCCCGCAGATCGCCCACACGTAAATCAATCGCCTTGACGATGTCCTCGCCGCACTGCTGCCAGTGCTCACGGGCGCGCTCTGCCTTGGTCGGCTCGTGCTCGGTAGCCACGACTAGTGGTGTTTTCCCAGAGGTCTTGCTGTTGGCATTGGCCGCCAGAGCCAGGTAGATTGTGCTCACGCCAAAGGATGTGCCGGCCTCTACAATCGTCGTGGCCCCCGTCGCCCGCAGCAGCTGGTAGATGTAGTGTGCCTTGTCCTCGTCGAGCGCGATAAACTTGTCGCGCATCACGTCGTGGACCGAGGCCTTGTTGTAGTCCTCGCGCGTGATGGCGGCCTCCTGTTCCTTGGACTCGGCATGCAGGCGTGTCAACAGTGAGCGAATGTGCTCCGGCTCCTCACGGATAGCAGTGTTGGCGGACATTTTGAGGTGAAGAGGTGGGGGATTTGATGTTGGTGATCAAGAGTCAATCTGGTGATGTTTATCTTTTTTAAAGATGGCGACCTCTAAACTACAAGTGTCGTCAGAAAAAGCAGATATAAATACAGACAATACCATCAGGTCCGCTTGACTCATATTGTATTACTTTCTTAACTTTCCCCTTTCCCCGTCCTTACATCCTACGTCAAGCTTGGTGAACAATGTGAATGTCCCGGAGATGCTCAAAAGCGGAGCTGCAGTAGCTGCCCGCTGCGGGGGCTCGGTTCACTGCAGATGTCGCGTCCACTGGGCAGAATTGTTACCGTCACACGCTGTACTTGGCTGCTGTTGGCTGCTGTTGGCTGCTGTTGGGTGCACTAGGCCTAGAATAGCGGCAGTAGAGGAGAAATACTTTCCCCGCTGCCTGCCGTTGTGACGTTGAAAAGCACACTGAAGTCCCAAAACCGCCTAAAGCCCCTCTACAACCCCCTATAACTGCCCCTGACTGCCCCGGAATCGCCAACTTTTCCCCGTCCCTTTCCTCCGTTCCGTCCTTACGAGTTGAAGATGTGTCATAAGGCGCTGGTCGCTGCTAAACGGAAAAGGGATGCAATCTGCGAGGCAGACAACGGTTTGAAAAGAATAATGACTGCACAACATGTGTCGTGGCATTTCACGTTGCATTTTGTAGCTCGGCTGCACAAGAGCAGATTGTTGATTGTCGCGGCTAGATGTGACACAACATAGCACTAACAATGTCGGCCATAAGACGCTGTGAGAGCACTGAAGCACCAATAGTAAGGGACAAAAGACGGGGCCGAGAGAGAATAAAGACCGAAGATAGAGACCGAGAATTGGAACCGATATCGCAGACACAGCAAGTACGGCCTAGTTTTGCTCTTCGTCCGTTCATGCTTCAAACATCAACGGTCGGTTTCGAAATATCCAAAGACGGGATGGGGTGATGTATCCATGACTGCACATCAGCCGAGTTGATATCAAATCCCGGCTGACACATAATGAAGATGAAGTGCGGGACAAAAAGAGAGCAGAACAAACCACGGAGATACGCTTAGACTCACACACAAAGGCAGAGATGAATAGATAAAGTGGCATTCAAAATACGGCTCAACAATCTCGGGATAAGCCATCAAAAACGCCTCGCTAGAGATTGCGTATACATAACAGTGAAGAAATGCAGAAAGAACAAATGAAGGCGTACAATGAGAAAGAAGGGGAGGGAAAGGAAAGAAGAAGAAGAGGCAACAAATGAAAAGAAAACAAAACAAATGAAATCGAACCACGCTTCCTGCCGAGGGTGTCAACGGCTCGCTCCCGTCTTACGCGCTTCCGTCTCGCCACCCTCAATGCAAACAATCAAACAGTCAAAGTCAAAGTCAAAGCAGCCCAATCCCGTCATCTCCATCTCCGGATCTCCGCTGTTTTTGTCGTGCAGTTGAGATCCCTTAGATAAAGTTCTCCTGCTCCTTTGGTGCATCCGCACAACTGCCCGTCTTGGTCTCGGCAGTGGCTGTTGTGGTTACACCCTCTTCCGCCTGCACACCCTCTTTCTCCTTGGCAGGGGAGGACACGAGCAGCTCGTCGAGGGACGTGTGAATCACTGTCGTGTCGGCTGCTTCGTCGTAGTCGTCCTCCTCTGTGTCTTGAGTCTGTCCGCCAGCACCAGACGCCTCATTGTCAGAATCCGCCGGCGTGTCCCCTGGTGTGCCCGCTGGCGTCGCCACTTGCGTTGTCGGCCCGGCCGTGCTCGTGCTCGCACTCGTCACCGCACTCTCTGAACCGGCATACAGCACCACACTGTCGTGGCTGTTGGCCCGCATCATCTCAATGCCCAGTTTGGAGGAAGGGAGCATCGACTTGGTGCGGAAGTGCTGGCGGGCTGCTGAAGCAGGTGTCTGTTGCTGTTGTTGCTGCTGTTGCTGCTGTTGCTGGGAAGCACTCCCCGCACTGCTGGAACTGCCGCTGCTGGCATTGGTCAGCGTGCTGGTCAGGCCCAGCCCCAGCTCGTCGTCTTCATCGTCGGCCGAGTCAATGTTGCTGTTGCTGTGGCTGTTGGGATCGAGTCGTCGCTTCTCAATGGCCTCGCGCTTGGCCCGCAGCTTCTCGAGCGACCGTTGGGGCAAAGGCACGGGGACGGGGACGGGCGAGTGCATAGCCAGGTTGGCGGGGACAGACACACGCGTCTGCTCGGGCGACTGTGCTCCGTCACCGGACTGTATGCTGGCATTGGGCGGTGCAGACTTGGACTCCGACAGTCCACTGCCAGTTTGTGAGGCAGGTGATCCTCCCTGGCCATAAACTGTCTTCGGCGGAGCGCTGGCGCTGACAAACTCTTCCTGAGAGATACCCAGACCGCTGTCGTCCCAGTCGCCCGTGGCTTTGCGGTTGGCAATCATAGGAATGGAGATATCGTCGGTTGTCGTCGACTCCGAGTCGCCAAACAGGCTGGATCCGATAGAGTCGCCTCGGCTGGAGCCCCGGAAGCTGCTGCCTGCCCGGTGCGGAAAGATGGACGATCCCGACGTGGGGCTGTCTTCGAGCCGGATACTCTCTTGGCGAAGACTGGACGGTGCTGGGTGCGACAGCGACAATGGAGGCGAAGAGCTCTGGTTCGGCCCAGGCGGCTTCCAATGACAGAGACTGGCGAGTACTTCAGTCAACTTGGACGAGCTGATGGGCTTCTCAATCAGCGAGTCAAAGTGCTGCCGCGCCTGCAGCTCCTTGAGGTAGGCCGTGATGGCCACAATCGGCGTCTGCGAGTTGGTGTTGGTCGTGTCCCGGATCATCCGCGCCACGTCGGCGCCACTGATCTGCGGCAGCTTGTATTCCATAAAGATGATGTCGAACTTGATGTCGCTCATCGCGTACCGTACAGCCTCAGGGCCGCTAGCCGCCGAGATGGTGCGGCACCGGACTTTTTCTAGCAGCTTCTCCATCACCATCCGCGATACAGGGTGGTCCTCGCAGATCAGCACGTCCAGCGGCCTAAACACGGGGCCGCTGTCAATGGCAATCTGCGACATACGCCTCGAGCTTTGGCGGCGCCGCTGCACACGGAGCAGAAGCGCATTGGCCTTGTCGCCTTCGTTATCTGACGACGAGGGTGACATGTCAAACACCTGACTACGGCGGTTGCGATGGCTCAGACTCAGAATGTCGGCGGCGACGGGGCTGCCCTCTTGTGAACCCACGGTCAGCGACCGCGAACGGCTCGTCGGGTTGCTGGACTGGCGGGGCGTCGACAAGCCCTTTTGTGGTGACAGGGGCAACGGCGGCGGGGCAGCGCCTCGGCCCTTGACCGGAGACGACACACCGACCGTGGTCGCGGCCTTTTGCAAACTAGGCGGCACACGAGGAGCCTCAATCAGCAGGTTGCCAGGCTGCTGTGGGATGCCACCGGATGTGTTGGCAGGCGGCAGCAGACTCATGCCGTTGGACACCTTGCGTCGACCATCGGGTGCAGCATGGAATGACACCAGTAAGGGCGACGAGGGCTGCGAGACACGGCTGGGCGAAGAGTTGGCCTGGCTCAAACCAGAAGGCGACTGTGGCCGTTGCGAGGCCTTGGCGTTGGACAGTGTGCGCTGGATCAGTGGGTTGGTTGCTGTTGCAGGGGCAGGCATGACAGGGCTGCCATCGAGGACTGGGCTAGGCGACGCCAACGTGCTGGTGCCCACGCCGCTCGAGTTGCCCGTCGCAGGCGGTTGCTTGTTCTGGGCAGCAAAGGCCTCGGCACGCAGCTTCTGGATGACGTCCTTGTTGGCCTTTTCGAGGACAGGCAGGTTCTTGAAGGCAAAGCTGCCAAAGTCGTCTGTAACGACAGGCTCGCTCAGGCGCCGGCTCTTGAGATCGCGCACATGCCGCGGAATGTGCAGCGGCATCAGGCCACGCTTGATGGAGTTGGCCTGCGACCGCACGCGCGACAGGGCATCGTGGGGCCGATCGGCATATTCGGTGCTGGGTGCGCTCGTCGACGACGACGGGTCCTCCACTTCTTCCGTAAAGGACTGGAGCGTGGCGCCACGAGAGTCAAAGTACTCGGTATCTTCGGGGTTCTCGAGCTGGGGCACAAACTGAGCCTCATCCTGCAGCAGCGTGTCCCACTTGAGGTCTTCGAACCAGGGGTGGCTGCGAATCTCTTCTCCGCCCGAAGCATACTTCTCGTCGCGGTTCGCACCCAGACGAGCGTGCGGGTCCATGCACAGCAGCTTGTTGATCAGGTCTTTGGCTTCGGGTGAGACATCGTCGTCCATCGGGTCGTCGGGCCAATGGATGCGGCGGGCCAGAATGTTCTCAAAGACTTGCTCAGCCTCACCAGCATTGAAGGGCGGGATACCGTACAAAAACTCAAACATGATGCAGCCAACAGACCACCAATCGCTCGTCTCGTCCTGCGGCTCGCCCTTGATCGTCTCGGGGGCCAGGTAGTCGGGCGTGCCGACGAAACGGCGGTTGGTGTCTTCAGGGTCAAAGAGCGCCCAGTTCGGTGGAGGCATACTCGACTGTGGCGGGGTGCCCTTGCCCTGTTGTTGTTGTTCGGGGCCGCCGCTGGCGCTGCTGCCGTGTGTAATCGTCGCTTGTAGGGAGGGAAGGTCGGGGGAGCCTATGCCATCGCCCTCGGCGGCGGTGGCGTCGTTGTGCGGCGAGTGAATGACGGGCGGTAGGGATACAGACGACACGTCGTTGAGCGACAGGTTGCTAATCATATGGCTGAGGGCGTCACTACCGCCGCTGTCGCTGCGTTGACCAGAGACACGACGGGCCTCGTTCGTCAAATTGTTGCTGAGATTAAAGTAGGACGGCTGGCCAAAGCTGCCGACCGAGTCGCTGGGCGTCATCTGGGGTGTGCCGCCGGGTGAATGCCCACTCAAATTGTGGAGGTCGAGTGACGCCGAGCGAGACGAGGTAATGGAGGCCGAGCGGGCAAAGGGGCCTTGCTTCAACAAATCGGGCACGGGCTCCGTGCTGTTCAAGGCACGCTTTTGACGACCGATCAAACCCATGCGCGACAGACCGAAATCAGTGAGTTTGAGATGGCCCTTTTGGTCAATCAGAAGATTGTCGGGCTTGAGATCACGGTGGACAATGCCGCGGTTGTGCAGATGCTCGACACCGAGGACAACCTCACCCAGATACTTCTTGACCCATTCCTCGGGCAGACAACCAAGGACCTTGATGAGGGAAGCACAGTCGCCACCGTTCAAGTATTCCATCACAAGGTAGAGATAGTCCTTGCTCGAGAATGTCCAGTAGAGCTTGGCCACGAAGTCGCTCTCGCCCTGCCACATCATGATGGCGCGCTCGGCCTTGACATTGGTGACCTGGTTCTTGGCCACCATGTCTGCCTTCTTCAGTACTTTGATGGCAAAGTACTCGCCCGTCGACTTCTTTTTCGAGAGGTAGACACTGCCAAAGGCGCCCTTGCTGATGGGCTTGATGACCTCAAAGTCCTTGATCGAGGGGGGGACAGCACGGGCCATGGGGGCTGCACCAATGGCAGCACTCAGTCGCGGCGACGATGGGGCTTGTCGCGACGAGAAATCACCGGCGGCCGAGAGCGAGATGGACGATTGCCGGCGGTGGTGCAGCTGGTGGTGGTGGTGGTGGGGCTGCTGCTGGAACGAGTGCTGAGCTGTCATGTATGGGGAGCCGAACTCGCTTGTGGGCAGCATGGGAGACGCTTCGGGGGACGCCATGCCGTCGGGAGGGAAGGGTATGCTTCGTGGTTTTGAAATGCGCAGAGGTGATGATGGAGGCTGGCCCTGGCCCGCAGCACGCGACGGCGACTCTTGACGCCGTGGTGATTCTGTGCCTGACAAAATAAGACTGCGTCGTTGGTGTTGGCGCGAGCTGGCTTGGCGACGGAGGTCACCAAACTCGGAAATGGGCGACTCGGTGCGTGGTGGTGGTCGAGAGGCGAGGGACGAGGAACGCATACTACCGTCGCTGTCGCCAGCATCGCTCTCAAACAGCATCGATCCGCGGCGCGATTCACGGCGGCCAGGAATGCCAATAGCACCGCGGCTCGACTTGGGTGTTGGGCATTCGGAGGGGCTGCCCGACTTTTGCGAGTTGGTGACGTGGGAGAGTCGGCGTTCGTCGGGGTTGTCGCTGATTTTGGCTTTCTCGAGGGCCATCGCCAGCGTGGACGGTGCATCAAACGAGCCAGCAAAGAAGCCCTCTTCAAAGGTGGGCGGCTCGCTCTCTGGGTCCATGGGCGGGATCTGGGCCACCTCGTCTTCGTCTCCGTCTTCGTCCTCGGTCGAGTCGCTCAGCCGGCCGGCAGCAATCCTGGCGGCTTTGCGCATGGCACCGTCGATACAGTCTTGGACGATGACGGCAAACTCGACACGGATGCGCTCGGCATATTCAATGACACGGCGGTGGCGCAGGACGGTCTCGACCTTGGCCTTGGCCACTTTTTCGGTATCGGCACACAGCAGTGCCAGGCCTTGTTCTTGCTCGAGGGTATTGTTGCTTGGCGACTGCCACTGGGCGACCTGAGAGATGCGGGACTCGGACTGTGGAGATTGTGTGCGTAGTTCGCCGGGCGCCGAGGAGCTCGACTCTTTGATGGCGGGCGTGCTGATTTCGATGGCCGTGTCGCACAGATCCAGGAGCAGTTCGACAATGCGTGCTTGTGGTCGGCGAATGGCAAAGGACCGGCCGCGGGCATGGCCGAAGCCAGACGAACGTTCTCGCGAGCGGCCGGCGGCGGGCGATGGGGAAGAGGTCGCAGAAGAAGAGGAAGTGGTGGACGACAGTGGCGGGCCGATGGGGATGCCCTTGTATTCAGCAACGAGCAGAGGCGATGTGTCGCCGGTCAGCGATCGGCTCTTTCGTGCCTCAAGGGCATCGAGCACCTTGACAATGGCGTGGCGGTGTTCGATCAGACTCTCTTGTGCCATCTGGACATCCATCTCGGCCGTGTGTTCTTGTAGGCACAAGTCGGTGTGCTTCTCGAACCACCACGGCGGGATCTGGCGCTCGCAGATGCGGCACAATACAGGTTGCGGTGGCGGGTGTTCCTTGTCGTCGTCGAGACCGTGCTCGGCGAGTTGTGTCAGGTAGCTGGCCAAGATCTCGGCGCCAGAACCCAACGAGTTGACAATGAGAGGCGGCAGGTTGATCTTGATCTCGCGGGGCGCAATCCACGGGCGGATCATCCACATTGTGTGGCTCTCGTCGCCCGAGGCGGTGTCATACACCATGATGCCCTGAGCCTCGAGATCGATCGTGTCGTCTGGCTTCTGTGTTTGTGATGCGGGGTCTTCGGGTGTGTCGTCGTTGCCGTCTTTGTTTTCGTCGTTGTCGACGGATGACGATCCGAGGGATGCGTCGGCAGGTAGGAGTTTCGAGAGGGCGCCGAGGCGCATGGTGAAGCGGACAATCTGACTGCGGGAGTCGTCCTTCTTCATGAACTTGACGACATCGGCAAAGACCGCCTTGTTGTCGCCAACCACCAGATCAGAGACGGCGGTGCCCTGGACGGCATCGACGGGTGTGCCCAGGACATCGACCCACGAGGGACTGACCCAGCGGATGGTGCCGTCGAGGTTGAGGTCCATAAAGACATTGAGGGTCTGCTCGGCCGCCTCACGCAGCTCGTCCCGTTCCTCGCGGATGTCCTCGCTCAGGGAACGCTGCATGATGCCGGCGGCATCGCGAAGCGAAGTCACCGCCGGCGGGGCGAGCATATTGGGGTCTGGCTGCTCCATGTCGGGCGTGGATTGGGAGCGGGCATCAAGGAGGAGCCGACGCGTGGGCGTGGAACGACGCGTGAACGGGGAGGGAGAAAGTGTGGATGTTCAGGTTCTTCGTTCTTCAGATGTTTAGATTGGCTTGTCTTGTCGTCCTTCTTTGAGCGCTCACGACAGACAGAGCGGTCCTGGCGATCGTCTGGCACAGAGCCAGAGCTAGAGCACCACCAAACTCCCAGACATGTCGAGACAGGCCAGCGGCCGAGGAGAGGCTAGTCGTTGTCGTGGGTATGGTTGTTGCCGTCGTCGCCGTCGTCGCCGTCGCCGTCGTCGTTGTCGTTGTCGTTGTCGTTGTCGTCGATGTTGTCGTCTTTTGTCTTTGCCGAGGAGTCCGCTGTAAGGAGGAAATTGCCGGCTTCGTAAGTGCAGATTGGTGCTCCTCGGGACGCTGGGAGACTGGGAGACTGGCACGGCGGGATCGAACAGCGTTGACAGGGAGAACAGACGAAAATCGTAACAAAAAGGTTGGTGCGGTCGGCTGTTGTGGGCAGAGAAGGGAAACGTGAAACTTTTGACTTTGCTTTGGGATGGGTGTTTTGGGTGTTTTGGCGGGCTGTAGTGGTCTGGTCGCGGCAAAGACACCAGAGAAGCTGCTGATGGGGGCCGGAAGGGGAAAGCACGCGGGGAGGGGAGAGCAATTGGGAAAGGGAAACAACGCCAAAAGGCAAAGGGGAGAGACTCAGAGACACCAAAATGTCAATAGTCAAAATGGCAGGAGCAAACGACGACCCATACTATTTACGCAACTCCAGACGTAAAAGGCAATTACGCGGTATGCAAATAGCGATGCAAGGAAAGAGCATATGGTGCATGAAAGAAAACAGAAAATAAATCAGGAAAGGAGCTCTCAATTCACAAAACAACACTTTCAGCTAAGAATCCAAACGTTGAAACATCCAGTCAAAAGTCCAACGGTAAACAAGGGAGGCTAATGTCTTGAAGCGATCCAGAAGCCGCACCAACAAAGCACCAGACCAGGTGCCGTGGCTCCGTCTCGCCGTGGCGGATTCTGTCACGAGGCCTGTGGATTTAGTGAGGGAAAGGGGAAGGAGCGTGCAAGCAGCAAAAGTGACAGCCAGGAAAGAGCGCAAGACATACTCCGCAATGAAGGGAAAGAGCGACAGACACAGTGTCTTACCTGTACGCCGTACTCCGCACGCTAATTACACTATACAGGGCACCACACAGTGCTTGTCCACTGCAAAACGGTGACTTGCGAGTGGCTTACTCCAGACCGATACCACGTCCGACGGTGCAGCAATGCATTACTACGGAGCCGAGGGAGCAGAGCCAGACTTTGAGAGAGCGCATTTTCACTTTCATTTTTTAGCGCATATTCAAAGGGACGGGGGGGGGCAGGCTAAACAGCCCACCTGATGCGTCAGATGACCAATCAGCGTAAGCAGCAAACAAGGTCAGGGATTGTGCGGCAGGAGAAGAGGGATTCTGGTATTGCACGGGCAGGCACGATGGAAGGGAGAGAATATGACTGTGAGCGGCCGGTCAGCTGCAGGAAGGAGCGGGCGAGCGAGAAACGAGAGAGGAGAAAGGGGACACCTCTTTTCTTAGCCCAGGAAGGAGCGTCCCGGAGTACGCGAGGAACCGAGAAACAAACGACAGGATCAGTCCCCTGCAAATGAGAAGGGAGAACTATCGTGAATGCATGTGTGCAATGCGTGAGTGCTTTGTGAGTGAATGCAGTCCCACCTACGGAGTATGACTCCCGTTAATACGGAGTAGGCTGTTTCGCTTGTGTCCTGCAGGCGGCGCCGAGCGGGGTCGAGGCAATAGCAGTCGCGTTATCACAACAAATAGCGTGCAGCGTGTACAGTGGTGCACGTGGGGAGTCACGTGGTGGAAACGGTGAGGTAGCTGGCTCAAATCAGGGCAAATCAGCCCTGAAAGACAGGGAAACATGTCCTTTTTGCTTGTCACCTGCTTCCAGAACAGCGATGGAATGTGTAGTGGTACTGGTAGCTAATGCATTCATCCAACATCAAACCAATTATGCATCAGTCGCAGAAAGGCAAATGCCAACAAGATGTGGTGTTCGCCTCATATTGCCGTTCTTGCCTCTAGCGGCACCAAAGCCGCCTGTGGCCGCCATCAACCACCTGTGGCGTCTTTCCGCCGCTGTATTGAGTTCCCCGTAGCGCAACGGCCGCCTGGAAGGGTCTCGAAGGCTAGCGTCAGCACAAAGGCAGGCAACAGCCGCACCTAAGGCTCCTGGGCTCTCAGCCGTGTGAGCTGTGAACCGTAAGGTGCCATGCCCCGCCTCCACTTGACCTCCTCCAACAATCAACCTCAACAATCAACATCAACAATCAACATCAACATCCAGCCTCGACCTCGCGCCCTACTCGGACCTGTCCAGATCTCTGCTTTCCACATATTCGTCTCCTATATCGACCTATCTTTATCACCTTATCAACCTCGACTACGTTTCGACTCTCGACCTCCACAGCCGACATCTCCCTCGATCTGCTTCCCGGCAAACCCACCTTGGTCCCTATCTCCATATCCCTCTATCTCCCTATCTCCCTATCTCCATATCTCCCTCCCTCCCTCTTGACATACATCTGCCGCCATGGCCCTGCGGCCACTTCGGATCCTCTGCTTCGGCGACTCCTTGACCGCCGGCTATACCCAAGATGGCCTGCAATACCACCCCTACTGCCATGTCCTGCGCCGGACACTGCGGGAAGCGTTTCCCGGCTTGGAGGTCGACATCGAGGAGGATGGCATGGACGGCGGACTGACACAACACTTTTCCGGCCGGCTACGAAATATTTACCGTGAGAGAGGAACACCACAAGCCACCATCTTCGACTGGGTCATCATTTTGGGCGGCACAAACGACCTGGCCATCAACGCCCGGCCCGAAGCCATCTTTGAGAACCTTGAGCGCACATGGGCCTTTGCCAAAATGCGCAAGACCAAAGTCCTCGCCCTCACCGTGCCCGAGCTGGCCATCCTGACCCGGCCGGGCGGACCCGTCAACCGTGTCAACGAGCGCCGCAACGCGCTCAACCAACTGATCCTGGGATACACGAGTCAAAACTTCCACGCCTTTGATTTCCAGAAAGCTTTCTCGTACGCCGCCCTGCCCGCCGACGACCGCAAACGCTTCTGGGACGACGCGGTCCACTTCTCACCCGCCGGCTACGACCGCATGGGCGAGCTTGTCGCCGACTCGTTGATTGGTATCCTCAAAGCGGAAGAACACGCTGCTGCCGGGCCAGAGCCCACAACGCTGTCGACGGTGCGGCCCCGGAAGCGCAAGATGTTCCGCGACGACGATGTCAGCTTTGACGAAGAGAAGCTGGGGCCCGACGAGCTGCGGCATGGCTACGTTGTTGTGCGGCGGGCGGACCTGGATTAGGCAAAGAGGAAGGCGATGGGGTGAAGGGTATGGGATGACATAGATGGGACCAGCATTGGAGGACGGCGTCTTTGATTTTGTTTTGCTTTTGTTTTTTGTTTTGCCTTTGCTTTTGTTCCGTTTTTACTTTCTTCTTTCTCGTTTGCTTTCATCCGACTATTGTTTGGATACGAGCTTCTTGTTCTCCCTGTACTTTCTGACTAAAGGATACCCGCAAGGCCACATGAGAAACGATACGACTGGCGTTTCCTGTTCACCTTGCATAATGATAGAATCTTTGATAAACAATGTAGAAGTTTTAGAACCTATGAAAACAACGCATGCTGTTTCGTGAAAGAATAAGAAGAACATAAATACATGAAACATGAAAACATAAAGAGTGCCACACAGCACCTTCAGACCAAAAACGCCGTTTCAAATATGCATCAAACTTCACCCGGTGCCGTCTCATCTGATCTTGGCTGACTGTCTGCCCAACCTGCCGTCCCATCATGCCTACACGGCCAAGTTCTGGGCCACAAAGGCTGGGTACACCTGCTGCAGCGCATTGGAGATGCTCTCCACCTCCTCGGCCAGGCTCTGCACATTCGAATCCCACTGCCGCAGCTCCTTGTCCACAACCCCCTCGGTCCGTCCACTGCCGGTCTCGCCCGATGCCTCGCCGCCCTCAAACCACACGAGCCCGTCAATCTGGTCGATACGGCCCACCAGCCGGCCCTGCTCGACCATGCGTGCTGTCGTCTCCTCGGCCTTGGCCGCGTCCAGGCCCAACAGTCGCGCCAGGTTGGGGAGGGGGATGTTGCGGTATAGAAGAGAGACACCCAGCAGATTGTGCTCGACCACAGCCTTGGCCAGCACCGTCGACCCGTCGGCCGTCGTCGCCAGCTGGTGCGCCTGCAGGCTCTTGGCAAACTTGTCGACTTCGGCAGGCGTCAGCAGCCGGTTCAAAAACATCTTTTCGAGGATCGAGTACTCGTCCACCAGATCTTGGGCACGGTCATCCTTGTAGAGTCTTCCCAGCACGCGGCTGCGTGTAGGGCCTGCCGGCGCTAGGATGGCACACTTGATTGCCATGCTCAGTGTGTGCAGGCGCTCTTCCTCGGCAATGGCCGGTGAATACGAGATATCGTGGTAGGCCGTGCTGGCGGACAGAAACTCGCGCTTGGCATCGTTGATGCGCGCCTGGGACAGCTTAAAGTGCAGGTTGAGCTCCTGGTCGTGCACATCGAAAATGACGCTCTTGAGTTTGTTGAGGTACGACTCGGCTGCCGTGCTGTCGTCCACCTCCAGGAAATCACGCACAATGCGCACCCACACCCGCACCTTGTCCTCCTGGCTGACCCGCCGCTGGCTGCTGTCCAGCGGAATACACGCCAGCTTCTTGGCTGCCGCCGCGTAGTCTTCTTCGTTCTCGTGGGCTGTGGCGACGAGATCGTACAGGGCCGCCGTCTGTTCCAGGAAACTCGTGTGCTGGGCCGCCTCTTCGAGCTTCACAAGCAGATGGTCACCCACTGCAATCCATATCTCATTCGAAGAGTCTTTCTCGTAACTGCGCAATGTACCAATCAGACGATCCAGCACCTGTCTCGCCGCAACAATGCCCAGCGATCGGCTGAAAACGGCGTCTCCAATGGCAGTGAGGTCAGCCTGGATCGTCGCGGGGCTCGAGAGCGTCTGGAAATCGCGCAGAATCTCGAGCAGGGCCGCGCCCGCATCGTTGGCTTCGTCGACCGCCGAAAGTCGCTCCGCCACCTTTGTCGAGACCGCTGCCATGGTGTCCGCTCGTCTGTGTGTGTGCAAGAGACTTGTTCGGATGAAAAAGAGAAGGGGGGTGTCGGGGGTCGGGTGAAAGTGTTGTCGTGTCGTATCTCTTGTTGTGCGTGTCTGCTGTGTTTGTTGTGTCTGCTGTGTTTGCTGCACTCAAATGTGGTGATGGGATGTGAGATCCAGGCGGCAGGCGAGCTCCTTCCCCACCTTCGTCGTGCCCGATAAGATAAGAGGTGTGCCTGGAGCCGTCCACGCCAGGCCGCTGTAATTGGCTGGTCGCCACTAGAGAATAGCGCAATGGCCGCTAAGCTTTCGCGGGGTGTGTCTGTCAACAAACACATCACGAGACGGCGGCCTTCATCTCAACTTTACTCTGAGAACAAGCTCATTCGGCGGTTCTGTTGAGTTGGATGCCTTTCTTTCTTTCTTTCTTACCTTTTTTTTTTTTTTTTTTGGTGGTGCCGTATAGGATGAAATAAAATAAAATAAAATAAAAATAGTTGCCGTCTTTATATTTAATCTGAAAAGAAAAGAAAATTCATATTTAAATAGTGATATATGTCAACGGTAAAATTCAGACCGGAGCTGGAACAAAAGGTTCATCTTACGGTGAGATGCACTTTACTCACAGCTTCACGTTGAAACAAAACAAGGCACAGTCAGACGAAGGCAAAGTCATAATTCATATTGACACAGGAAGGCCGTCGCGTCTTATCTTACGGAATAGGGACGCTGCCAGCAAATAAACAATGCAAAACCAGTTCGGACCGGACGAGACCAGGCCAGACAGATTAGGTCAGACGAGATCAGACCATGCCTGACCAGACCGGATCAAACCAGATCGGACCAAACAATTTACCGATACTCCACAGCCGCTCACCACTTATCGGACCCAAGACGTAAAACACAAAGCCTTGCACCGGCTCCTTTCACCCCTTTTTCGTCTCATCCCATCCCATGCCCTCCCTCTCACTTCCGTCCCAGCTGTTCCAGCTCCTCCTGCTCATTCGCCCACTCCTGCCTCTTTTGCTCCAGCCACATGCCCTTCTCGACCCAGCGTGCCTCGAGCCACTTGACAAGCTCCTCGTCCGTCGTGGGCAGCTCGATCAGCGGAAACCGTCGGACATGCACATGGAAGCGGTAGCCCTCGCCGCCTTTGCTCTTGGGGGTACTCAACCGCGGGACACTGAGCGTGTCCCACATGCTAGGCGTGGTGCGGAACTCGGACCCCTTCTGGTAGGCAATGGCCAGGTCGTAGACCGCCTTGACGTGCGGCGCCTTACGCAGATGCTTGACGGTCGTCACAAAGCCTTTTGTCCGGGGATACAGCAGGTGCTGCGGCTGGGGCTTGTCGTGCTCGGCACACCATTTGAGGGAGTCCTGGTACTTGGCGGGCGTGTAGCGTGTGGCCTCAGAGAAGCTGACTAGCCACGTCGGCCACCGGCGTTCGACAATGCCGGCAAACACGCGGTCCAGCTCTTTTTGGTCGCGGTCCCATTGCCGCGTCACCAGGGGCATACCCATTACCCACAGGCCCCAGCCCAGGAACGGCACCCATTTGAGCTGTGTCTTGGCAAAGTAGCGGCAGCGGCCGAGCATGCCCGCCGGCAGGGCCAAGGCCTGGACCATGTAGAAGTCGCACCAGCTCACATGGTTGGCCACCACAATGGCTGACTCGCCGTGCGGCAGAACGTCGCCCGAGACCGTGATGACGGCGCCATTGAATGTGGTAAAGATAGCCTGGGTCCAGGACCAGCTGGACCAGGCGAGAGAGGACGCGAAGCTGTAGCAAGCATCGGGCGCGAGCGGGAGCAGTGGCAGCAAGGCCGAGAGGAGAATGTCGCTAATAAAAATCCAAATCAGCCAGGGAAAGCAGATGATGATGCCCCGGAGGTGGTCGAGTGCAGAGGCCATGGTGGGTTGCCGGGGTCGAGGAGCCGAGAAGATGTCGTAGTAGGTAAAGAAGCCCCTGAATAGGTGGATGAGGGCAGAGAACAAGAGTTGAAGCTCGAATTGCTCGAGTTCGTTCGAGATGACAATCTAGGAGATTGAGGCCAGAATCTCAGGCCAGCTTGCGTTCAGACCTCCTGCGCGCGTCTTGACCGTTTCACGTTGTCGGTTCCGAGCGGTATGCGCGAGGCCAGGGTGTGGTGCATAGGTCGACCAGTAGGTAGGAGAAGAACTGGTGCTTCGTGCTTTGTCACGGCGTAGGGAAGTGAGGATGAAAGACACTGGACAATGTGACGCAACTGGCCGGCGTGTCGCGATGGACACAACTTTGGTCGGCGAGGACATTCTACGTTGCCTGGCTGGGTAGCTCCTTCCCTTCTACGAGTGGGTGGTGCACGCATAAAAGGTCACAAGACCTCTGCCGTGTTCTCGATCAGGAAAGCGCGACTCCAGGCAGTCTCCCATAGCAGAGATTGGAAAGAGCGAACGACCAACAGCGCATCGCATCGCGAGTTACACATCACGACCTTTTCGAGCTTCGATGCGGTGCCACTCCCGCGATTGAAACTACAAATGAGAGATGCCGTCATCGCACCACAAACGCAACAGAAAATAAACATACGGAGTAAAGGGCTAGCGCCCCCACCGTTTGGCCGCGATTAGCTCCTTCCTCGCCGGAATGCATTGCCGCGTAGTAGCAATAGTTCAAGTGGGTACTTCGTAGACAGTAAAAAGAACCCCAAAAAGGCAGGGGTGCGATAGGCTGTCAGACAGTGCATTTTGGAGAGCAAGACGGCTGGCGAGACAGGTAAGCGCGACCAGTTCTTCGTCAGTCTCAATACTGTGGCAGTCGATGGAGATAGCAACAAGAAGGAACTACCGACCTACTGACACCACTGTCTGTCAGGAGACATGCCCACGTTTTGCGAGAAGACCCAAAAGAGGAAGGATCAGAGGACACAGTCGTGTTGAGTGCCGTGTCGAGCGGGAATTCGCACAAAAGCCCGGCGCCGACATCTGCACAGAACCCAGGGAAGGCAGCTCCGAGTGACTTCCGTGGTCTGGCGCTTGTCATGCAAGTTGGGAAGGAGGGACCAGAGCGAGGGGAAAGGGAAGAGGAAAGAAAAGGCAGGAGGGAGTCGAAGCCAAAGCCAAAAGGCAAAAAGTTAAAGCGTTCCAGGCTCGCCAGGGACCAGTGAATAAACATAGAAACGCATAACTTAGACCAACTCGAGAGCGCAAGTGACGTCAAAAGGACGACGGAAAACTCCAGAAAAACAGACAAAAGAAGCTGTCTAATCATGCTTGCCGTTTTTGGTCCTTGCCATAGCTAAAACTGGGCGATGCATGGGGACCTCAGCACTAGTGCTCGCTCGCGCTGCTTGGTACGCCCAGAAGGCGGCTAAGAGAAGAGGACGAAGAAGGAAGGAACCCGCCCAAAACTTGCTCTCGCAGGCGCAGCAGGAGCGGCCCAGGTCTGCGACGTATTACTTCGTCGAAGAGTTGTGCACAAATGCCACAAAGTGGCACCCAAACGATCCAGCCAAGACGTCTGTAAGTGACAAAGTGTGACGCCCTACGGCACGAGCGAGATGCAACAACTGGTGCATACTGTGCACATTGTGCAGATTGCACCGGCTCACGGCAACCGCATCGAAGTGCTGCGGGCCCTGGGCGAAGATGAAATAGAGGGGCAATAACGTTAAAAAAGTAAAAAAAAGGAAGGAGCAACAATGACAAACAGAACGAGAAGGCAGGCGCAGGAAGAAGGGAACTTCCGTGGATATTGAACAAAACAATAAAGCCGCCAACGACCAGGAAATAAGAAGAGCATGAAGAGCTGCTGGTAGAGGATGCACAAAAGACGAATAAAAAGTCGAGGAGAAAAGGGTAACAAGGAGAGTTGGCGGGTGGGGGCCAAAGCTGCTCGGTGCATGACCCTCGTATTAGCTGCAGACGGTGCTCAGCCCCCTAGGGCACAGGATACAAGATACTTGCCCTAGACGGGCTACTGTGTAGAAAGAAGCATATTCATCCGTTGAAGGATGAGAATACAACGTGTAACGGTTTTTGAAGATGATTATGATGCGAAGGATGCCGTTTGTACGACGTACTGTCAGCATATGTGGCTATTGACAGGGCAAGAGCGAGGACGAGTGGAGGGACTGTTTCGTATGTGAAGACTGAGAATAAAAATGGAAAGAGGCACTGACCGCGTCAAGAAGATTGGAGTGAAAGAGGTGTCGACGAAAGTACGACGTAATTGTATTGCAAGGAGTTCGTGATACGGAAAGAGGGCAAGATCAAGTTCAACGAAAAGGGGGAGCGACGGAGGAAGAACAAAGCCGCTCTTGCTTTCCATTGGCGCGTTGCAGCGGTCTTGCCTTGTCTCGTTTTCTTCGGTCGTTCGTTCTTGCCGTTCACGGCCT
Source organism: Sporothrix pseudoabietina (assembly GCA_019925295.1). NCBI lineage: Eukaryota > Fungi > Ascomycota > Sordariomycetes > Ophiostomatales > Ophiostomataceae > Sporothrix > Sporothrix pseudoabietina. The sequence goes on along the minus strand of JADHKS010000022.1, from coordinate 31,276 downwards.
TCATTCCCCCGGTGGTCGGGGTTGGGTGCGCAAGTGTTCTTTCCCTTGCAGTCAAGTCGGACTGTCTTGTTTTTCATCCTTGGCCGTCGCTCCTTCCTGGATTCGTAGACTCGAATTCTCTTTCCTTTTATCTTTGGCCTGTCCCATATCCTCCTGATCTTTGCCTCCTGGTGTTCTCCTTCTATCCAAACTTCTCCTCTTCTCTTTTCTTTTCAACATCTTCTTGCCTCACCTCTGCCACAACCACAACTGCCACCGTGCCAGCAGATCGACGTCACTACACAGGATTTCATCAATCCCTTCCTACGCCAAACCCACCCCACAGAAGTGCAAGTCGCTGTTAGACGCCGCACAATTCAAGCGACTTCCAAAGCAACAAAGAAAAAGAACAAAACACAAAACACAAAAAGCAGAAGGCAAAAGCAGAAGGCCCCCAGACGATATCATCTCGACATCCAGACATCGCACTGTCTCGGTCAACGCTGCCTGGTTCTCGCCTCACCGCTGTACCTCATCTACACTCACTCTCAACCGTTCTCTTGGCGCCTGATTCTCATCTCGCCCACTCGGACCGTGTTGACTCGTCTTTCCATCTTGTCTTATTCTTTCTTCTCGCCTATTCTCTCTTTTGCCTTTCCATCTCACTCTCTCAACGGGTCTGCTCATAACTACGTCGTTAGCACGGCTCGGGTCCATTAAACACTCCGCCCAGGGCACTCCACCACTCGACCAACACACCAACAGCGACAAAAAGCTCACCTTCCGCTTATCGATCGCGCTTTGTTCTTAGCTGGAACGGCAGCTTTTATACCCGATCGCCATCACAAGCAACAAGCAGGAACCACCTGCCACTGCTGCCAGTGACCCGCCAAGTCAACTCGCCACCGCAGCCTGACAGAGAACTAAGCCCCCTCGTCCCCAACCTCTCACACAGCGTCTTGTCCGACAGAACTGCCCCAGAGCCCCCTATTTGCTCTGAAGTTCGAAGAGTTTCATCGTCCGCCCGATAGATCCTCTCGCTATTTTTGCCCTTTTGCACTTGCATCGAAGAAAACGAGAGCATCCCCGCCGTTGTCGACCCTGTCGCTGCTTCTCGCTGCTTCTCGCTGCTTCTCGCTGCTTCCCGCTGCTTCTTTTTTTCCTGCAAACCAGTCTACGATTGATTGATTTCTCCGCTGGCACCCCACCATCTTGCCATTTTGTGGAGGTCGCTCGACAGATTGCATCCATCCCTTGATTTGTTGCACTTCCTCCTCTTTCTCGATCTCGTTACGACCTCGAGAATCGAAAATCGAAAATGGCGTCGACAATGCCACCGCTCCAGGACGATGGCCTTACGCCAGGCACGGGCCTCACCTTTCTCAAAAACATCTCTGAGAAGCGCGTAACAAGGGGTAAGCTTTCCCTCGCCTTTGCGCAAGCAACCATCGCCAGTTCCTTCCTTTCTCATCCATTGCTAACCATCCCAGACGGTAACCCACCAAAACGTCGCGGACCCAAGCCAGACAGCCGGCCTGCTCTGACGCGCCGCCAGGAACTTAACCGCCAGGCACAGCGCACGCATCGCGAGCGCAAAGAGCTGTACATCAAGGCGCTCGAGGATGAGGTTTTGAGACTAAAAGAAATCTATAGCAACATTGCCCAGGACAAAGACCGCCTGGCCGATGAGAACCGCCGGCTCAAACAGATCCTCACCAACAGCGGCGCAGCTCTCCCGCCGGGTGTCGGCAGCAGTATGATTGACGACACCGCCAGCAACCCGAGTGTCGGCTACTCTGCCAGCGCATCTGGGAGCTACGGCGCCGCCCCCAGCTCGCATACGAGTGCCTTTACCCCGCCACCCATTGGCACCGCAAACAGCCAGCGCGGACTGACCTCACCGCATGGGACCGGCCAGCCGCCCCACGGCCTCGCGGCAGGACACATCAGCGATCCGCGAAAGAACGCCGGCATCGACTACGAGCAGGCCGGCATCGATTTCGTCTTAACGTAGGAAACCTGTCCCCCCTCTGTCGGTGGCTGCGGCTGCTCTACCACAAATTTCCTTCTCTTGGCTGGCTGCGGCTCCTTTGGGCCTGATTGTGCAGAAGCTGCTTCGTGCCTCATCTCCACCCGTCACTGTCCTTCTTCTTGCCTTTGCTTCCTTGGCTGGCATGCCTGCAGCAACCCTTCGAACCTGTTCGGCAGCCATCTACACGATCGGCATCTCTCCTCTACGCACGAACAAACATTTGCACGGCATGACACCCCTTCCAACCTCAAACGCCTGAAAAAGAGAAAGAAAAAAGAGGGCGGTTATGTGTATGCACACTGAGATCATTTGATGGCAACATTTAAGAGATCGGGTGGCTGCGGTGATGTTTCTTGTCGCACGACTTTGAGAGGTCCGTGTACCTTGGTCTTTGTTCACGGGGCGGCCACCTACTCCCATTCTTCCACTGTCCTTCTGCCCGCACTGCAACCTGGAGGGAATTGTGGTACAGCAGACGATGCGCCACCGAGAAACGTCAAATTGAACGATGATGGATGCATGTGGGATGCGACGACAGTATGGCTAACATTGGGTTTCACAACCCGCTCAAAGACTCGAAAAACCTTGCATGGATCACCTTCCGTGGCTGCTCGAACGCGGTGTCGAAGCCGGTGGAGAGCCCTGTGGCCATGCTCTGATGGCGACGTGCCCGCCCGAGCCGTTCCCGGAGTTGACGCCTGAGATCCCCTTTGGCTACACTAACGTCAAGGGAGACGAGATCGGGTCACACCAGCGGACGTGGGACCTTTCCAAGGGCGACCTGAACACGCTGTTGGCGCTCAGCTCGAAGCTGAACCTGGACGGCGAGATCACGCCCGTCATGGCGTGGGGTATGGTCCTGGCCCACCCTCGCCTGGCCGAGCTCACCGAGAAGGACTTTCAGCGCCTCACTGAGGAACTGGCCGGCAAAGTGCGCTGCTACGGGTGAGTCGTTATCTTTCTTGGCTCTTTGATTGTTGTTCCACCGCTAACGAGTCAGCTTCGGTGCCGTGATGGAGGAATTCGAGGTCCGCGATGCGATGGAGAACGTCATGTCTACGAAGCCAGATACGTTTGTGGCAGACAACAAGTATGGCTACGCCATGGCCTACTGAAGTGGTCTTGAGCCACCGCTGGGTGCATTTGTCCTACGTTTGATTTTTCTGTTGACATTTTTGACGCTTTATGTTTTGATGGATTTGATTCATGTTTTGGATACCAATGGTTGGCGATGTGAGACTGGGATGTCCATGTGGACAGGACAAACTTGGGCGATGATTTTGGTGAACGTTTTGTTTTCTTGGGGCTTTTTCTTTAAATTTTGTTGTCCCAGCTGGGCCAATGCACCTTCTGGTGCTTTCTCGTTTCTATACAAAAAATGTTCTTTTGTCCATTAAGGTGCTATCTACAACACATATCAATGCAATCACTCTGCACCTGGTACGTCTTCCTTGCCGAGGCCGTCTGTGCCACCCAGAGCTGTCATGCCGGGACCATAGACGATGTGCTTATAGTTGGGTGAGATTTGGATAGGACGTTGGATGAAGTTGTCTCTGTCAGCTAGCCATAAGTTAGCAGAGGCGGTGCATTATGATGTCCGGCTCCATTCAGAAGTCACGAATCAACCTTTTCAAAAAGTCTGGGCTGGTCTGAAAGGCCAAAAGGTCGTCCCACGTCCGCACTGTGATTTCACAACACGCATCAAAGGGCAAGATGGTCCAGCCACTGGGCGCCATGGCATCGTGGGCACTCGTCTTGTGCAGCTGTGCATAGCGCAGCACATGCTTTGTGAAAGCCACAGGCGCACTGCTGACCGTCAAGTCGGCATGGAAATATTGACGATGCGGCCATGTATCATTCTGTTGCAGCAATCGCAGCCGCTGGTGCCTCTTCCATCGTCCGTGTGCCCTAGGCAGAGCCTAGGTTGATCAAACGGGTCCTCGACAGCGGTGCTCACGGCATCATGGTGCCCATGGTCGAGATAAAGGAACAAGCTGAACTTGTTGCCCGCGCGAGCCACTGCACGTCGGCCGAATATCCAGACGCCGTCCGTGGCTGTGGTGGCGCCTTTGCACCAGCCAATCTGGGCCTTGGAGCGGCTGCCTACCACCGACAGGCCAACGATCTGATTTTTGTCATTGTCCAGACCGAATCCCAGCTGGGGGTGACCAATGCAGCGGACATTGCTTCTGCGTCGGGCATCGATGGCTTGTTTATCGGGCCGGCGGACCTTGTATGCTCAATGGGGGCTTCCATCCCAGCCGTGCTTGAGGCCGCCGAAAGTGTCAGACTGGCAGCTAAGAAGGCTGGCAAAGAAGCTGGTTACTTTTGTATGAATTCTGCGGATGTCTTGAAGAAAGCACAGACCGGGTAGGACTTTATGAACTGCGGTGCAGACGTTGTAGGCTCATGGATGGGAGAAGAAATCGCACAGGTGAGGGCGTCGACTGTGAAGAACAAAGGTGGACTTCAATAAAATGTAGTGTTGATGGTTACCGCTAAGCAAATAATGGTACACAATTATTTACATATGCCTCTGATAGATTATCGTAGTCATCACCCAGCTCACGTGTACTCAAACCGTAAGAATCGGGATTGGGGACGACGTTGACGACACCGCCAAGAAAGGGAAACTCATCAACTGCTTTCTGCGTAAGGCCAGGTTTCGCAAGTCGTGCAAGTGTGTTATAAAACTTGTAGCCAGAGTCCAGTGGCCATCCTCAGACCGTTCCAAGCACTCATGGACGGGTCTACACCAGGCACGGATGGCATACGTCTCGTGAAGCATAGTCCTAAAGCGAGTGTACTGGCTTGGTGGCAGCTCAAAGAACTAAATATGAAGATCACGTCGGTAGATGCAATGCAGGTGAAGAGTCACAGTGAGCACAATTAAATATGTGCACAAAGGCATACGCATCTACGAACTACGCTCTACGTGACTCTGCACCCGTGATGCAGCGGATGTTGTTATCTCTGGGCGGCAAATCCGGGGTAAAAGTGCTGTGAGTCAGGGGTGCGTTGCGCTAAGATAAGAATGGGTGATCTCCTCGCCTTGATAGCATTCTGGAAGGTCACAGGGACTGCACGAATCGATAAAGGTGTGCACAGAATTGAAGCGGGGATGAGAGGCTCTGGAGTCACGGCTCCAAGATGTGCAACATGGTAGGTTTTAAATTTGGTGTTCGAAATACAGTTGTGTGTTGGCAATTCACACTCCGCGAGAGAAGCTTGAAATGTGCCTGAAGATACAGGGGAAAGAAGATGCCCTTGGATTACCAATTTGGTGGAGCCATTTTGGCCTTTCACCACCCAAGTGTCAACAATCTGTGCTGCTATGTTTATGACTGTGCCACACGCAATGGTAACTCTTTTATGATTGTTTCGACGATAAACAACAGTTTTCAGATATTAACAAGCGGACGGTCAGGCACACAATCTATCAAAGTACTCAAACAATCACCGGCAGACGGCAAAAGAGAACCAACAGCTAGGCTGGCGGCGCAAGGTACTTTATGTACGGAGGTCGTTGTGTTTTTACATTGCCTTTGCGCTGTTATGAGACACCTAATTTAGACGTGCATAACCGCAAAAAGACTGCACATAAAGGGGCATCAATCTGCATGTCGACGGAGGACATGCGTCGCCGTGTTCACTGTTGTCCCTGTTGTGCGCATACAATGTCCCGTTGGACCCTGACCTGGCCGAAGTAACGCGGTGGTTGAGGCTCTGAAAAAGATGTCGTTGCGTGAGGAAGGCAGACAATGTCGTGACTTTGTGTGGAGTCAGCCGCAAGGCCGCGCCAAGTGCAGGTTTCACGAAAAGGACGAAAAGGACAAAAAGGGTAGGGCAGTCTTGACGAAAGGACACCTGCACCTCGCCCACTGGGACGCTGTTCTCACGGTTTGCTCACTGTCTCCTCACTACGTCGTACTCCGTAATGTACAACTTTCTGCGCCGTCGCAGTGCTGCCCCTTTCGGTTGCTTTTTGTGTTTTTGATCTCCCCATAGAAAAGCGGGCCCCAGGATGCCGCCACGTCGAAAACAGCCTGATGGGAATGGATGGCATGAGGATGGAATGCCCTGTTGGAACTTGGCTCTCACGCTGGCGCGCACCAAAAATTCTCGAAAATCAAAATACGACACTGCACAGTCGAGACAGTACGACGTACACAAAGTCGCGCCGCACGCGCCGCCTTTCCGTGAGCCATCGGCAGAAGATGCCCAGCTGCTCAAAACGGTGCGAGACAGAAAACGACAATATGCGCCAAACGCGGTCTCCTTCTCTTTTCTCATCAACCTTCTCGTGAGCCATTACGAGCACTTTGTGTCCACCGCAATTTATGCCCTGTTTTTTTACTTTATTTTGTGCCACCGGTACTGCGTATGTCACTCGTATGTCCTCCGGCTAGCCGGTTGCAAATTCTTCTCTTGGATTTCTTGAATTTGCGTCAGATGGCGCCTTGTCTCCTTTTTTCTGGGGCTGTTTTTGACTCAAGATGTGCAAAAGTGCAGAAATGCAGACAAGAGGGCCCTGCAGGCTCCTCTTGGCTCCTCTTAGCTCCTCCCAACTCCTCCTTGGTCCTTCTTTGGCCGTTCTTGTGCCTTCTTGGACTCTTGGTCCCTGTCGGTCCCTGTCGGTCACTGCTATTTTAAAATTAAACCCAAATACGAGAATAAAGCGACGCCCGCCAAGACCAAAACGGCGGCCTGGCACCACGAACTAGCCCTGAGGGGAATAAGCATAACCGTACTTCGTATTTTCTGTGTTTACGGCTCCACGGAGTATTGTTCTTTGTACTGGCCATGCAGCAGAAAGTATGTAATGTGGGCAGCGCCCCAGCAAAACGCGAGGAGACACCTTCGCCGTCTATTGTTCTCTTCTTCTCTTCACGGTGCTTGTCTACTGTTGAATTTGACGTCCTCGACGTTCTCTCGTACCTGGTGTGTTTTTATTCTCAAGCTACCTCGGGCCTTCGCAACCCATCACTAACACGACAAGGCCGGATTTGCGCATTTTCGGGAAGGTCTCCTCCCAGTCACTCGTTTACCACTGCACAAATCTCGACACGCCTCGTACAGATGAACTCCTACGCCATGGACGAGGGCTTGCGGCCCAGCGAGTATGGCAGCACCGAACAGCTCAGCACGGCATACGGCGGCAGCACCGACAAGTTGCACGATGTCCTCCATAGATCCACAGCAGGCGGTGGTGCCGTGGCACCACTGAGCGAGAAGGCGGCCCGGAAGAGCAGGAAGCCAATGTGGTTGATTATTGGTGGTGTATTTACTGTGCTTGCCGTGGCCGGTATTGTTGTGGGCGTCCTGGTCGCCAAGAACATTATCCACACCAGCTCAACCAACCGGGCCAACCTCAACGACTCACCAGCTGCTGCCTCCGCGGCGGCGTCCAGTAGCAGCGTGGCTGCCAGTGCCGGCCAGACACAAGTAACCACAACAACTTCCAAGACAACGGCAAAGGCCACCGGCACCAAGACATCGACCAAGGCCTCTGCAACTGCGACAGCCGGTGCCTGCTCGACCAAGAAGGACATCCCCGCTTCCGTGCAGGGCACCTTCAACGACCCGACGACATGGCTCGATATGACCGACTTCAACTGCACGTACACGTCTCAGACTGTCGGCAACCTGTCTCTGGTCGGCCTCAACTCGACCTGGGACGACTCCAAGCAGGCCAACCCCAACGTCCCGGCCCTCAACAAGGCTTGGGACTACTCCAAGAACCCGATCCGCGCTGTGAACCTCGGCGGCTGGTTCTCCCTCGAGCCCTTTATTACGCCTTCTCTTTTCAACTACCCCTCCAGCGCTGGTGTCTCCGACGAGTACACTTTGTGTGCCCACCTCGGCCCCAAGCAGGCTGCCGCCACGCTCGAGAAACACTACGCCACCTTCATTACGGAGCAGGATTTTATCGATATTGCAGCTGCCGGTCTGTCCCACGTCCGTATCCCGTACTCCTACTGGGCTGTGACGACCTACTCGGGCGACCCCTACGTCCTCGGCATCTCGTGGCGCTACCTGCTGCGTGCCATTGAGTGGGCCCGTAAGCACGGTCTCCGTGTGAACCTGGACCTGCACGCTGTCCCTGGCAGCCAGAACGGCTGGAACCACAGTGGCCGCTCCGGCGTCATCAACTGGATTATCGGCACCGACGGCAGCACCAACGCCCAGCGCTCGCTCGACATCCACGACCAGCTCTCCAAGTTCTTCGCCCAGGACCGCTACAAGAACGTCATTGCCTTTTACGGTCTTGTCAACGAACCCGGCACCAAAATCCCGCAGAGCTCGCTGTCCGACTGGACCGCCAAGGCCATCAAGATTGTCAACGACAACGGCGTCACCGCCACCCAGGTCTTTAGCGAGGCTCTGCGTGGTCTCCCCGCCTGGCAGGGCAACCTCCAGGGCTTTGGCAATGGCCTGGTCGTCGACGTCCACGAGTATACTATTTTCGACAACAACCTCATTGTCTTTGAGCACGAGAAGAAGATCGAACTTGTCTGCTCCACCTTTGTGAGCCAGCTCTCCGCCAGCATCAACACCGCCTCTGGCTTCGGCCCCACCATGGTCGGCGAGTGGTCCCAGGCCGACACCGACTGTGCCCAGTGGGTCAACGGCATCGGCAGCGGTGCTCGCTGGACTGGCAACTTCTCCGGCAAAGCTACACCTGCCTGCCCCACACAGGACAGCCAGTGCAGCTGCTCCATGGCCAACATGCCCGTCTCCAGCTACTCGGACGACTACAAAAAGTTCCTCCTGACCTTTGCCCAGGCCCAGATGTCGGCCTTCGAGACTGGCTGGGGCTGGTTCTACTGGACCTGGAAGACGGAGAGCGCGCCACTCTGGAGCTACCAGGCCGGTCTGCAGGGCGGCTTCATGCCTCCCGTTGCCTACAAGCGCTCCTTCAACTGCGGCGGCTCTGTCCCCAGCTTTGGCAGCCTGCCAGAATACTACTAGACTGGGGTGTGTTGGTAATTCATTTTCAAAAGGCGATGGCATAGAGTGACGGCGTTTTATCTCGGGCTTTTTATGTTTTTATTTTGTTTTTCAGGGCTGCTTCTCCCTCTTCATGAAGATTTCTCTATTTGGTCTCATACAATACTGGCGTCTAATTTCTTAATTCTAGTGTCAAGTCATTTTGATAATCTTTATCGTCTGAGTTAGAGTGATGGTTGTTGTTGGGTGTCAACCTTTCATGGCTACCAATATCAAGTAAGGATCGGTGTTGTTTTGCTCGTGAATCAATTTTGATCTACCTTGATCAATATGCACCTACTCTCGTTTTGACTTCAAAACTTGTATTATTGAACATCCTCTTAAAGTATTATCTACGGAGTACTTTGAATGCTTTCCTGGGCTTCAGTGTCAATGTTATGTTTGTTTCAACTTACTTTTTCGATACTTTTCTTTGGCCATATTTTTTTCTCCGTGATCTGATAAATGACAATAAAGAAACCATAAACCGACAAAATTGTAATAAAAAAAAGAAAATAGCAAAAGAGATAGTATCATGAAAATGAGGCAAAATAGATTCATTGCAACTCATCGAACATTAGGCCTTGCCATATTCACAAACCTTCCTCCATGACCTGCTTTGTAGTGTTGCAGAAGTAGTTATGTACCAAAGCAGCATGCCAGTAGCGGAATGAAGATTGTGTGAGGAATGGCGATTTCTGATCGCACTTGAAAACAAAGAGCCCCACAAAAGCGCGTCCTCTCGGTAAGTAATCTAAAAAAAAACACATGTATTAATAAACCGGAATGCATTCGAAACAGTTGTGCGGAATTAGCCGATCAACTGAATCAAACAAACTACTGTCTGTATCTTTTCGATAGTTTGTTCTGGTAAAGCAGCATTGTTGACGCCTCGCCATCCACCAATCAAATGCACCAACTGCTCACTTTTGCCCACCAAAAGGCTACCCTGTCGTAGTCTTTGGTTGCTCTCTGTTAGTGCATTTCGATCAAATTCCGGGCCTGGACCTTTTGCGCGTTTGAACTTATATCACTCGTCACATCACCGCGTTTAAGAGAGGTAGGATACGACGGCCTACATGTAGAAAAAACACAGAGAACGACCAAATCGTCAAACGGGCAAGTTTGAATTTACACACTCGTCTGACAGACGTTGTTGAAACATGTTTATTGTGTAAAGAATAGACTTTTATTTATTTATTAAAGAGAGATAAGCTTGCGGGCCGTAGCCATGCTCAAGGTCAAGGCGAAGAAACAAATCGACAGATAAGGAAATCGACAGCCTCTCCAGCCACCATTCTTCGCTTTTATCGTTCCACAATCAAACACGATTAGGCCAACTGAACGGTATTCTTATAAAAGCTTTCGCAAATACCAAAACACGTGCGTCAACAGATAGACCCCGACAAGGTCGCCAATATATTCCGGCACAGTACCAGGTGTGTGGAGAATGAATGTGAATATTGCCGATCCCAATGCGGGCCGGGGGGGGGGGGGCGGCGGGGGC
>JADHKS010000022.1:0-20758 GCA_019925295.1 Sporothrix pseudoabietina | reverse complement strand
ACAATTAACCCCCCAAAAGTCCCCAAATATATGCCCCCAAATAACCTGTTTTGTTCTTAATTATTTTAAAAATTAAAAAAAAAAAAAACCCCCCCCCCCCCCCCCCCCCCAAAAAAAAAAAAAAAAAAAAAAAAAAAAAAACTTTCTTTTGTTGACGAGACCTGACAGTAGATGTCGGTAAAAAAAAACCAAATTCAAAACCAAATTCAATCAAAAATGGGATACACATTATGATAATCAAAAACAAAGTATTGTTTTGTCACGACGAGATATTGATTCAATAATAGAAAGCAGCAGTGAAGCATTTATTCTCAAACACTCAAACGTTTCCATTCCGCAGCTATCTCCTAAACTGGCCACTACATACTACCACGACTTCTACTCAAACAACTTATTGAAGTACTTGCCCATTTTGGACGACTCACGAGGAACAAACAATTCCTCATAATGGTCAATCTCCTCTTTCAAACCACCGAGGCTAAGATCAGCCTGGCCAGGAGGAACATATGTCGACCTTCTCACCACCTTCCAAACAACGACAAGGATAATAAAGAAGAAGATCATACCGTAGTCCAAGAAGAACCACATGGTCGACCAGCCACCAGAAAGGAAGACACTGTAGCCGCCGGCCAGCAACATGAATGTCAAGCCACCCATGGCATAGTAAGACGTGTAAGGCTGGAGACGGCCACGGTAGGGCAGGGTGCGGCGGTCGACGTTCTGCTTCTTCAGAGCTGAGTAGAAGTGGCGGTAGGTGACGGCCGTGCAGAGGTAGTTGATGATCTGGCAACAAGTGACAAGATCAACCAAGTAGGTGAGCACATCGGCCGACGAGTTGCTGACCTGCAAGAAAGCCAGTAGGCAGAAGGCAAGCGACAAGGCCAGGGCATAGATGGGCACGCCAGCCTTGGTGCAGCGGCCGAAGAACCGGGGCGCATGACCCTCGAGGGCCATACCGTACAGAGTGCGTGTGGCAGAAAACAATAGACCATTGCCAGCAGAGAAGATGGAAGTCATAATGAGAGCGTTGACGAGATGGGGCAGGAAGGGAATGTGCATGCGCTGCATAGCGATGATGTAAGGAGAAGCAGCACCAGTACCAGAGCCGGCGGCCGTGCCGCCGAGGATGGCGGAGAGAGTGGGGTCGTTGTAAGGAATGACAATGCCCATGCAAAGGGCCGAGCCGACAAAGAAAAGAAGGATACGGTAGATGAAGGAGCGGAAAGCAGGTGGCAAGACCTTGCGGGGAGTCTCGGCCTCACTGGCCACCATGGAGATGTACTCGGGGCCACAGATACTGAAACTGGCTTGGTACATGCAAGAAATGATACCACAGAGGCGACCAACATTGCCGGGCTCAAGGTGAGCAACAAATGCACCGGGGTCCTTCCAGTACCTGAAACCGTAACGGTCGTGTATGGGATTGCCGCCAAGCATAGTGATGAAGGTGAACAGAAAGAGACCAAGCATCAAGACGACCTTGAAAATGGAGAGGTAGAACTCTGCAATGCCAAAGTGGCGCACCGATATCACGTTCAAAAGGCCGTAGAGGACAATCAGGGCAACGATCATGGCCTCGACAGGTACTTTGTCGGTCCAGAACGTAAGCATAACTTGGAAGGCGACGATTTCAAAGGGAACTAGTTGTTTGTTGGTTGTTAATATGGGTGTAGTAAAACAGTAAAACAGGTCAAGCAAATCGAACGGAGTCTGTACTCACCCAGGAAAGCCATATTCAAGAAGAAGTTCCAAGCCTGAAGGGGTTAATATGCGAAAATGTTATTCAGGCAGGGGAGAAACGACTCACCATGCCAAAGCCAAGTGCACCATCAACCCATTCACTGCCGAAGCGAACAAACGGCGACGGGACGGGCACATAAGTCACCATCTCGGCGAAACACTCGTTGACGGCCCACATGACGGAGCCCCAGAGAAGGAAGGCAATGAACAGGCCTGCAGGACCGCCCTTGGGCAGAGCAGAGCCCATTTGGACATACAAGGCTGTGAAGTCAGTAACGTGGTCAGGCACAAAAAAATAAACTATCGAGACAAGAGAAAAATACTTACACGTTCCAATGGCACCACCGATGGCAAAAAGCTGCACTTCCTTGCCGTGGAGGTTGCGGCGGAGGGACTGGGAGCCAGACGTGATGGGCGTGGCCGAGCCCTCATCGACGTCGCTTTGGGGCTCCGGCGAGGTGGCCTTGGCGTCATGCATCACTGACTTTTCGTTCGAGGCATCCATGGCGAAGACGCAATGGATTGATTACTCCGTAGATGCAGATCAAAATGACAGAGAAAAATTAAAAGAAGATGGAAAAAAAGTGGGATAAAGAAGCTGCACTGCATTGTTGAAGCAGATCACTTACACATCACACCGCTGACTCGTGTATATATACAGTCGTGCGCATCATGCACGGTCCAGTGTCTTATCATGTGCAGACAAACAAGGTTTCTCGTCGCCCTGAAAGTACGGCATGGATGTGACGCGGACAGGGCAGCCAGCAGATACGGATCCTACAAACTGGTGATAAGAGTACCGGCCAGCCCCTGTTTTACAGCGAATTTAGTGCTTGGGGGTCATATCTGCGATATCTTCCATATCTGGAAGGCGGGGGAAGCATATCTTTGGTAGCTCGCCCTACGTAATAAACTAGGGCGTCGGCAGCTCCGCTACCATCCGCTTATCGACGCCTGCGGAGGCCCCGCCCGTGGCACACAACGAGGCTTGTATTCAAGATCTTGAATTCAAGATCCAGACGACGTCTATATGTGATGTCGCGACTGCAGTGTGTATCATTTTTTTTTACGGAGTAAACTGTTTTGATATCTTCATTTGATTGTTTTGGTAAGGCTGATTGTCTAGCATCTACGTCTAATCTACTCCTTGAAATCCGGCGATACATACTCTTCGTACCGGTAGTACGGTTGGAACTCGACAAAGAGACAGTCCTAGTTTATTAGACGTCACTGCACGAAATATATCTGGGTCATGGAGATAACTCACCGGCGTGCTTGCCATACGGAAGTTGTAGGCTGCCTCCTCGTCACTGACGATCCGCTTTGGCTTGCCAGCAACACTCGCAGCATCAGCCAGCATCTGCACGCGGCAGCTCCGCTCCATCAAGCAAAAGAGAAAAGCGGCCTCGTCGACAGTCTGGCCAACAGTCAACAGACCATGGTTGAGGAGAATGGCAGCCTTGTTGTCAGTACCCAGGCTGGCTGCAATGCGGGCGCCCTCATCAGCCTCGTTGGCAATACCGCCGTACTGGTCATATACAGTGTGGGCATTGTGGAAGTAGCAAACATCCTGGTTCAGCATCTCTAGAGGCTTGCCAAAGGAAGAGTATGCACGGCCGTGAATGGAATGCGTGTGGCAGATGGCATGGACATCAGGCCGTGCGCGGTGGACGGCTGAATGAATCTGGAAGCCAGCCGCGTTGATGGAGCCGGCTGTGTTACCACCAACAACCTTACCAGCCAGGTTGACACAAATCATGTCGCTGGCACGCATCATGCTAAAGTGCACACCGAGCGGGTTGATCCAAAACTGGTCATGGTGTTCCGGGTCGCGCACGCTGATGTGACCCGAGATGCCCTCACAGTAGCCTTCACGGCCAAAGACACGAAATGCTGCTGCCATGTGCTGCAACTGCCATTTGCGCGTCTCCTCATGTGTAGCAAAAGAAGGAACTCCTGGCAGTCCCTTGCCCTGATGGGCCATGGCGTTCAACGGGTCAACATCGTCAACTGGCGCAGGCTGGGCAACCAACTGAACGGCCTTGGCCGGAGCTGTCTCTGTAACTGTTGTCGACATGGTGGATGGGCAAGTATTAGATGATAAATCTGATGATAAATCTGATGATAAATCTGATGATGATTTTGATAATAAATGTGGATGAAGTTGCAATTCAAAATTGTGAGTTGGAGGGACCGTTGGAGGGACCGTAAAAATGTGTGTGAATGTAAGTAACGGCGAACGTGTTGAGTGAAGCTGTTGATAATATTGTTTTTTCCACAACTGTCTCAAATATCAAGATGTTGAAAAGATTCATATCTCAAATAGGCAACCCATGTTGTGTTGACATGGCCGTTATGTGCCGGCATGGCCATATCGGGGGACTGTTGCTGATAAGGATGTCGGGTTCCCCGACACAGCAGCTACGCACGAATGTACATCGCCGCTGAACCCCTGTCAGCTTATCTCTGCCAGTGGCCTTTCACACAGTTGACTATTACTAAATATGGCTGCTTTCTGCACCAAAACCATTTCCTCCATACTGTGCCTGAAAAGTACGGAGTACGGAGTACATGAAAAGCAAACAAGACCAACATAACATAACACTAACACTAACATAACATGGAGTCGTCTGGCATCATTTCCCGGGGTAAGTCTATGGCTTATTGGTCGACCCCAATTGGCCAGACCCCGTCAGCCTTGTAAGGCATGTCCTGACACAGTTCCAGTAACGCAGGCTGTCGCCAACAATGTGGAGGTTGTGGTCATCGGTTCAGTTATTCTGTCGATCGTTTATGGCATCTACTATGCAATATATGAGCCTCTTGTTCTATCACCACTTGCCAAGATCCCTGGCCCCAAGCTGTTTGCCTTGACCAAATGGCGTCTTGCCTACGAAGACTGGACCGGCGCACGCACAATTTGTCTACGTGACCTCCACGACCAATATGGCCCGGCAGTCCGCGTCGGCCCCGCCGAGGTATCTTTCTCGTCACTGTCTGCATTGCGCACAATTTACGGTGCAGGCTCCGGCTTTGAGCGCACGACCTTCTACCGCATGTTTGACGTCTACGGCCGCCAGAATCTGTTCACATTTGGCCCTGCACGCCAACATGCGGAGCGCAAAAAGGCGCTGGCCCATGCCTACTCCAAAACTACAGTGCTTCACCCGGAGGCACTGGCAACTCCGCTGATCCAAAGGAATGTGCAAAACTACCTGGCACTGATCGCGGCCCAGCGCAATGACAACGCCAAGACGAATGGCCACGAGATCTTCCACAGTCTCCATTGGTTTAGTCTCGACAGCATCACAGGCTTCCTCTACGGCGACAAGCATGGTGGCACGCATGCACTGCAGCAAGGCCACCCACGTTGTGACCGTGATCAGAGACTCCTCGTTGATATTCTCGACCCAGCTCGCCGTCACTTGAGCTGGTTCGCGATCCATCTGCCTTCATACACGAAGTGGCTGTACACCAGGACAGGACTCCAGGAGAAGGTTGTCAATGCTCTCGGGATGCTGCCGATGACAAAGCCAGCTACATATACTGCCATTCGCTCTCATGCACTAGCATCGTGGAAGTCTTTCGAAGGGTATGTCAACTCTGGGAAGATGGCTGCTGCTGAGGGTGACGAGACAACATCTCTGTCCATCATGGGTCGCCTGTACCAACACAATCTTACCCTGAAGACGAAGAGTAACAGTACGGCACTGGATGGACTCGACATGGCGTCCGAGCTAGCCGACCATCTTCTTGCCGGCATCGACACCACCAGCGATGCTGCCATGTTTGCCATCTGGGCTCTATCACGGCCGGAGCATGCTCGCTACCAGTCCCGTCTGCTTGATGAAGTGGCATCAATGTCTGAAAGCAACGGCGAGATTGACAGTCAAGGGAATCCCACTGCCGATGCATCTGACAAGCTTCCGTTCCTTGATGCGGTGCTCAAAGAGACACTCCGTCTGTATGCACCTCTGCCGGCTACAGAACCTCGTATGCATGCTGGTGGCAAGGATGCCCTGATCGATGGGTTCACTATCCCAGCTGGAACAGTCGTGGGTATGGACCCGTACACAATCCACCGCAATCCCGAGGTTTTCCGTGACCCACTGGCATTCCGTCCTGAACGGTGGATGGCCGGCGAGGGACCAGAGACGGAGGAAGAAAAAGCCACCATGCGTCGTTGGTTCTGGGCATTTTCCAGTGGCGGCCGTATGTGCATTGGCATGCAGTAAGTGACAAGTGCCTTTGACATCTCAGGTTGTCTACAGAATTGTACTAACGAATAGCCTTGCCATGGCCGAGATGACAATGCTTCTTGCGGCAATCTACCGCCGGTACACTACGAGGCTGCATACAAAGCAGACAAACGCAAGCCCGGGTATCACCAGTCGCTTTGAAGTATTTGGTGACGAAACTATGCCCACCACCACTGTGAGATGTTCCCACCTGTTCCACCTGATCCTAATTCCACTCGTGCTAACAAGTCATACAGGAGCATGAATGCTGGGTCCACTTCGACCCCATCGAGACGAAGTAGTCTGATGATGTAACAAGTTCAGAGGGATGTGAAAATGGCATGGTTGGTTCGTCAAAGCAGATATTTAAAATTCAGTAAACTGAAACTAAAAAAGAACAAATAATCCTGTACGAACTATCGTGTTCGTAATTCATATCGTAATAGCAGCGTAAAATGCGACCGACATTTGAAACCTCCCGCCACTACACAGCTTCCCTTACATCTCGATATCGAGCAACGATCTCGGCCACCATGCCGCGTATCTTCCGTGCCGCAGCAAATTTGACACTCAACTTTTCAAACAGCTCCACGGCAAGCTCCAAGTCATCGATGGCACGCGTCTGTCGCAGAACTGTGGCCAAATTGGCGGGTTGGGCCGTAGTGGCGTAAATTAATGACAGTGACACCGTGAAGATGCTGAGAAAGTTCAGCCAGTTGTATGCCAGACGTTGTTGCTGGTGCAGGCTGTAGGCGTGACGTAACGCCATGGCTGCAGCGTTGGCAAGAATCTTCACACGATGTGCGTCCATGACGGGAAACAATGGGGAAGGTCGATATATTGAGGCGAGATGTGTGTAGTAGTTGAAGTCGTACCAAGTACTGCTAAGATGTGGTACGCGGCTGTCGAGATCTGGAAGGGGGAATGGCATTGTGCGACGCCACTCAACAAGCTCCTGGTGTAGTTCCGTCAGAATGGCCTCGCGCGAAGTTGACTCCGGGGCAGTTGGTGTAGCGTTGGGGTCATTGGCGGCCTTTGCTGCTGCGGCTGCTGCACGACTTGCCGATGGTGAGTAGACCTTCCTTGCAATACGGCTGGCAATACGGCGAAGGGCCAGGATGTGAAGAGGGATGGATAGCAGCGGTGGTTGAAGAGTGAGTGGGTCGTCAAACGAGAAGCTGTCTGTCGTTGCTGATGTAGCCTGCAAACTCGGATCGTCCACAGCGGCAAACGGCTCAACGTCGATATCGTCATCGTGAAGTGCAAAAGGACGGCCCAAAGCGATGGACGCAACACGGTCCATCATGTAGATGCAAAAGAATATACGCTTGCGCTGCTCGGCAACGTCGGCCGGCAGCTTGTCGTATGTTGATGCAGTATGGAGGCCACAGCCGAGAGCTACACGAGCGGCCATGCCGACAAGAAACCATGTGTCTGGCTGTCAGCACCCTTTCTGTATATAGGGAAACGATTGCTAGTTGACTTACTGGGTCCCAGCTGGTTAAAGAAGGAATATGACACCTGCAGTGTCAACACCTCAATGGCGGCAATCTCATTCATAGCCAATGCCTCTTCTGCATACTGCAACGCCTTATTATAGTAGAGCATTGGTTCAGACTCGTCTGTCAGCGAGATGGACGAAAACGCTGTTGATCCAATGGCCAGCACCATCCACACGCGGAAAATTTCAAGCGGGGACAGAGCACCAGCTGCAGCACCGGTAGGGTCTGTCTGCATCTGAGCCAACGTTTTTATGAAAGATGACCTTTCGACGATAGGATAGAGCGTGTTGGAGTGGGCAAAGTAAAAGTCCACCAGCATGGCAATATGTTCCTCGTCGCCGACGCCGTCGTCACACATGGCTGGGGGTGGCCAGGCTAGATTTGCCAGTACTGCAGTAGGCTCCATGATGTCGCTAAGAAATACGTCGCCGAAAAGCAGTGGGTACACCGAGATGCTGTCGCTGAGACTATTGAACACGGATGTGTTGTTGAACAGGTCTGATGGCGAGTTGAAGTCAATCATAGCTGGCTCGACACTACCCACATAGCCAAAGTTATTCGCAGCAGCGGTCGTCGTGGTTGTTCCAACGGCCGAGCGATTCATTGATTCGCCATCCGTGCTCTCAATGACGCCGCGAGACGTCACAGTAGTCATCTCGTTGGTAAAGACGAAGTCGGCCTTATCTGGTGTGAGGCGGCACAGAATCATCTGCGTCAGCTTTGCAAAGGCAAGACCAGACGAGGACCCCAGATGTCGCTCGGCAGTGGCCTCGAGTGTCAACTCCTTCAGCTCCTGAGCAAACGAAGGCGTCTCGGCCGGGACTTGAGTTGACGCAGCTGTCGGGGCTCGTGATGGCGGCCGCTGCTGTGTTGGAGACGGCGATGCATATGCTTGCTGGCTGACCTGGCGTGGTCGCTGCATTTGCGGCGGGGGACGGGGTGAGGGTGATCCAGTACCGTGCATGCTCGTGTCCTGTAGTGTTGTGCCAGGATCAGTCTGGGAAACAGCCGCCAGCAATGATGCTATAGATGGCGATGGTGACTGGATATTAGCAAGAGGTGATGCGGTGCTCTGTGCGGTCTGGTCGTGTGATGGCTGTCCCTTTTCAGAAGCGAGCTGCTGGCGCAAGTCTGCCAATTGAGACTCGAGATTACGAACATATCTATGTGAGATGCCGGTCAGTACCGAGAGCTTGATCTCTGTCCATCTTGTAATAGTATCGCTGAGTTCGGTGTTGCATACGCAAGAGGATATGACACTGTTGCGCCGCGGTTTGTATCTTGAAAACTGCACCGCACACGTGCGGACTGACAGTTCTGGCATGATGGCAGTAGTCGATCGCATCGCTTCTTGCGTTTGTGGCAGCGTGTGCACGACGTTCGTGACTCTGGAGCTTGCGGAGCAGCCATGATTGTCGTCGTTGAAAGAAAAAACCAGTCTGTTACGAGGCACAAAAATGTTTGTCGTAGGATTCGGTACACAAGGGTGAGATATGGCTGTGAACGTTCGTCACGATGCACGGCCAGGTCCGGAGATATGATCCACTACGACACCCCCGCCTTCGGCCCCGTTTGTTATCTGTGGACGTTGAATGGCTCACTTGATGCATTGTTCCGGCGCTAGGGTCCCTGGAAAGTACAGCTCGATGGCTCCTATCAGTTGGTGAAGGTGCTAAAATACGACGTACGACGTGATACCACTAAATCCAATCCCAATCGAGTCCCCATTTATTTTCTTTTCTTGCCTCCTCACATCTCCACAACTGCAACTGCCTTGACCTCGACGACCATCCGTGGATCTGGGAGCTGCTTGACGCCGATAGTCGCGCGTGCCGGAGCAACAGCACGCGTGGGGAAGACCTTGTTCCACTCCTCGTTCATGCCTGCATAGTCCCGGTCCATGTCCACCACATAAACGACGGCATCAATCAGATTCTGGACACCCCCCTTGCCGTCGGTGGCACCCTTGATGACGTTGTCAATGTTCTCGAGCACGGCAGCAGTCTGCACGCGGACGTCCAGTGTCTGTGTGCCATCCGCATTCTCGGTAACGCCAGGCCACGTGCCATCAGAGGGACGAACACACGCCGTGCCGGCGACGTAGATTGTGCGGTGCGGCCCTGCTGGCGAAAGGCGGGCGTTGGCGAATCTGCTGGCACCCTCAGGGGCGCTGGGGTTGACAACGTAGGCGTCTCCGTTGGGGGCCATTGTGTAAGTGGTAGGCGGTGGATTTGCAGTGTGGTTTTTTCGGAAAGCTTCGGTTTGTTGTGAAAGTTGTTACGATAACCGCAACCCAATTGTCGAAAACAAATCAGGTCAAATAAATACCATATTCTACAACATTACCCGCAAACAAAAATCCATGTCCACATTGTCGCGTTCGTTCTGTTGTCTAGACTGATCTCGGTGCAGTTCAGGCGATGCACAGAGCAGACCGGGGTCACAATCGCCAGCACCGATAGGCGTCGGGCCGTCCGACAGTGGTGGGTCCGCACTTTCGACTCCTCCGATAAGCAATCATTGCCACCTACCTCTGTATTTTTGTGAAAGAGGGGGCGCCGCGGCCAAAACAGTCCATCGGGAAACAATCGCCCACTTCCACTGTGTTCCATTCCACAGCACTCTCTCACTACGCCACTCAACGCCCTACCCCTGCCTCTTCTACTCCCACCTCCACTCCCACTATGGCCGTCCAGCACCACATTATCAAAGACTTTGCCTTTACCGATGGCACTGTTCTTCCGTCAGTTACTGTGGCCTACACCGTGCTGAACCCTACAGCGAGCAAGACAGCGCTTGTGGTCACCTGTTTCCGTGGCCGCCTACAAAACACATGCACGTTCGCTAGCGGCGCCTTGAAAGACCACCGCGTCGTCGTCGTCGCTCTTTTTGGCAACGGAGAGTCGTCGAGCCCGTCAAACACGCCCGGCTTTCCTCAGTCCACACTCGACTACGGGGACTGTGTGCGGGCACAGCATCACTTGTTGCAAAATGCACTGGACATTACCAGCCTCGATGTCGTCGTCGGCTTCTCCATGGGTGGCCAGACCACCTACCATTGGCTGGTGATGTATCCCGAAATGGTGAAGCAAGCCGTCATCATCTGCTCGTCGGCACGCACGAGCGGCCACAATGTTCAGTTCCTCGAAGGTCCCCGAGTTGCCCTTGAGAACTCAGTTGACTATATACCAGTGGCAAAGAGAGACGACAAGACGCCGAGAGCCACCCGTGGTATTCAGGCGTTTGGCAAAGCCTACTCAGCTTGGCTGACAAGTGCCGAGTGGTTTGACGAGGAGGGCTTCCGCTCGCTTGGCTTTGACTCGCGGGTCGCCTGGGATGCGGCAACAACAGGTGTCAACTACAACGGCTGGGACGCAGACGACTTGCTTGCTAAGCTCGGAATGTGGCAGCGCGGTGACATTGCCAAAATTGGGGGTAGCACTCTATCTGGCGCCCTTGGTAGCATCAAGGCCCGTGTGCTTTTGATGCCTTGTGAAACGGATCAGTATTTCAGGCCGTTCGTGTCAAAGTCCGAAGCTGGACTCATTCCTAAGGCGACACTCAAGGTCATCCCATCGATCTGGGGCCACCTGGCAGGATCTGGTGCGAACCCAGCCGATACGAAGTGGATCGATGACCAGATTGTTGCGTTCTTGGAGTGACAAGTACCATATCAGAACAATGTTCATATTTATGAAACTGCAAGTAATATGTCCCGAATAAATAAAATAAACAAAAAGTCTTTCTTAATCCATGTTTTTATAACTGGACTTTAAAACACATAAGAAATAAATCATAATACAGATAAGAAATAAATCATGGTTGTGTGACAGGTCGTGAATTATAAGTACGAATTGGAAAATAAACTTGAAAATGAAATCAAAATAACTAACCACAGTACATAAAATCAATAATAAACTGGTCCATACAAGATCATCCTACTGAATGTTCAAGGAATAGAAAATAGACAAATAACTGATTTAACTGCATACGTTCAAAGTACGAAAGGAGATCGATTAAAAGCTGCACAAAGTATTACTGCAACACGACCTGATCTATACTTTCAGCTTATCCTTTCCCCGCTCAAACAAGGCAGCGGCAAGAATGACCTTCTCATCCTGGAACCGCTTCCCAATCACTTGCATTCCCACTGGAAGCTGAACGTCCGGCCGTTCGGGCGACGGGGCCGTACCACATGGCACATTCATTGCGGGATGGCCCGTGGCATTGAACGGAGCAGTGTTGTTTGTCGTGCCAATGGCATAAGCCAACATGTCAGCCACTGATGCGTCAGGCGACGGGAGTGGGCGAGCCACATTTGGTGCACAGGGGCTGACGAGAACATCAACTTGTTCAAGGGCAGCATCATACGCTGCCCGTAGACCGAGAACCTTCCGGTGTGCCTTGGCTTCAAGCCCAGCAGCCAGTCGCGAGTTAGCGACCTGCTGACTTAACAAGATGTTGATGGCGGCAGGTGTGTATTTGTTGAGAAGAGACGCAGCCTGCAGACCATTGTCGCCGTCAGGCAGAGGAATCTGACCAGTGACTGGCTTCAAGTGTGGCGGTAGATAGGTGAGGTGGCCCGAACCACGGCCTTGGAGCAGCCACGTGGCCATTGATGGACGCGTCGATGCATTCCACAGGACAGCACCGTCGGAGTGCATGGGCACGGAGATGTCGACAACCTCGGCACCAGCCGCCTCAAAGCACGTCCGTGCAGCTTTAAGAACCGTGTCACGGACGACATCGGTGACGCCTGTCATATCAAAGCCTTCCTTTAGTAGTCCGACCCTCCAAGTGCCCACCTCGGCGGCATCCTGAGCACGAAAGTCGGCGAGAATAGCTGCGTACGGCAGCACGTTGGCCCGCAGAGGCGACTCGGGTGACATGCGGGGATCCAAGTCGTCATAGCCAGCAATCGTCTCCAGAACAGCAGCAATGTCTTCCAAAGATGATGCAATAGGACCGAGATGGTCGATCATGGCTGACATGGATGCGGCGCCGGTATATGGAACAAGACCAAAGGTCGGCTTGAGACCGTACACTCCGCAGTAGCTGGCTGGTATGCGGATAGAGCCGGCTTGATCACTGCCGAGAGCAATTTCGGCCGTGGGAATGACATCTGTCCCGGTTACAACGCCCGACTTCAACGTATGCTCGCCATCAGATGAGAATACGTCTTTCATCTGATGGGCAGCGACAAGAGCGGCAGATCCGCTGCTACTACCACCTGATGTGTGCCCATATAGCCAAGGATTGTGGACGGGTCCTGTAAAGGACGTGTATGACATAGGCGACGCACACCATCCCTCACAGGTAGAAGTGCCTTTCACCACTGCGCCTGCGGCCAGAATCCGAGCAACGACTGTCGCGTCAATCTCGGCGGGTTGGTACTGGCCGCCTTCAAATAACTGTGGCGACAGACCGATCGTTGTCGGTAGGCCAGCCACGGAGATGTTGTCCTTGACAGCAAACGTGCGACCGTCGAGAAGCCCTGGAAATTGTGACGGTGCTGTCGTGTTTTTGATGTTGCACAGATGACTCCATGCATTCATGGGGTTATCTTCGGGGGTTGGCACGCTGTAGCTGCGGGTGTCATCTGTCTGCTTCGGTACCAATGACGGCGGCGTGTAGTCCGAATCTGTCCCGATTTTGTCCATTACGGCCATAAAAGACTGCAGAACCGGCTTGTACGCGGCTTTGTCTTCTGACGAGACATTGCGGATGTTGAGCACGGCAAAGAGGCCATCGAGCTCGTCGTCGGACAACTCGGGTCTATTGTGTAAGAACAAATGAAAAGAAATATGGTACTGGAGATCATCAAACATACACAGGGGCTCCCGGAATAACGACAATAGACATTGTTGAGAAATTGCTTGTTTGCAGTGGAAGGTATGTGTATGGACAGCTAGCTAGGTGCAGACATGTGGTGTAATATATATCGTTATCGGCGCAATCAAACCCCCCACCTCCGATTTCGCCCGCTACTGCAACCCACTCCTCACTCTTGACCATTGGCCAGCAGTATACGGCCGCCGTCGATACACAGATTAATGCCGTCAATATACGAGCCGGCCCTACTAGCCAAGTACAACACGGCGCCGGCGATGTCGTCCGCTTCTCCGGCACGTTTCGCCGGCATTTTGTCAAAGAGATTGCTGAACATGTTGCCCTCGGCGCCTACGGGATTCATTTTGCTTGGCACGACTGAGCCTGTTAGTGGATTCTGTCCCCCTCACTGCATACCTCGGAGCTTCATACGCCGGTTTGCAAACTTACAGCCAGGATTGATACTGTTCACACGCACGTAGAAGCGCGAAAATTTTGCCGCTAGTAGCCGCACCAGGTGGTCAGTTGCGGCTTTGCTGGCAGCATAGCTGGTGAGGTCGACATTTGTCGCGTTGTGCATGCTGGCACATGAGCTTGTGATGACGATGCTGCCGCGGCCGGCGCGGTGTCCCTGGCCTTCGTGTCGCTGACCTGCTGCAGCCAACAATGGCAAGAATGCCACGGACAAAAAGTAGTGCGCAGTCGTGTTCACGGCAAATGACGATGCCCAGTCAGGATGGTGAGACGACCACATGCTCGCCTGCAGCTCGGCCAAAGGTGCCTTCAGAACATCGCAGGCAACGGGAGGATCGCGACGAATGCCGGCGTTGGAGACGAGAAGGTCGACGCGGTCTTCCCGTGCAGCCACAAATGTAGCCAGCTCTGCAATTGCCTCTTTGCTTGACACATCACAAGCATGACCAATGGCCGAGCCACCCTCGTCACCGGCAAGCTTGTTCAGTTCTGCCACGCACTCGTCGATCGGTTCGGATGGGAGCGCAACCACGTATACTTTGGCGCCATTCTTAACCAGGCCCTGTGCAAATTGTTGTCAGTTGGTGGTCATGTTGACGGGAACAAAAAAAGAAATGCATGAAAAATACCCTGCAAATCATAAACCCAAGACCGCTGCTACCGCCAGTGACGACGGCAACGTAGCCCTTGACTCCAAAGAGGTCGTGAATAGCTAGGGACGTCATATTGTTTGTGTGTATCTCGTGATGCGATTTTGGGACTTTGCGACTGAATCTGGAAGATAGACAGCAAGTTACGTCACATTGTCATAGCAGCAGATACTGTTAACAGATAGCTAACGTGCGTGGTGGGATGTGTGTGTTAGTTCTCCACAACATGGCACTATCTCCTTATCGAAGCCACGTCGGAGAGTCCGATATACTAATGCACGTATTGTTGAAGGTACCAATTCCCGTTTGTTAATCAAAATCGATGACATACTCTCCTTATTATTGTTATGTTATATTTTATTTCATTCAGTTCACAGTGGACATGGAAGTAGAGCGAATATTGATGTGATTCACGTTTGAAAAGAAATCTATTGATGATGACACAAGAAAGAAATTTGAATATGAAAGAGGTATAATGAGAGAAAAGAAAGGAAATGTCGTCAAGCGTGACGAAAAAGGAAGTCTAAAATGATAAAATGAGAAAAGAATGAAGAGAAGAAGAAATGTACAGAGAAACGACGACTATGACTAGAGTACCCACTACCGTTTCAAACACGACGTCACCAGCTCGCTGTCAGTCCATACCAGGCCCGTTCTTGTGGGAACGACACTGAGCTCGTAGGTGGACGAGTCGAACGAGCCTGCTGCCCATGCCACGGTGCCTAGGAAGACATCGCTGTTGGCATTGAGGAACTTCATCAGCTCACAGACGTACTGCAAGCAGGACGGCGTGTTGCCACCACCAGTCTCAGTCGTGAATGCCTGGCGGCCATTTGCACGAAGCCAAGTGGCCAGTGGCTGGAAAGAGGAAATGGCGTTGGTGACGCAGGTAGTGTGGGTGCCAGAGTAGTCGTAGTCGAGGTATTGGTGCACATCAAAGACAAGACCATGTGTGGTGTTGTCGGGATTCTTGACGTCAAGGAGGAGAGGGCCAGCAACGTCGGCCATGGCACCAGCACTGGTGTAGCTGAGAATTGTTAGATAAAAAAAGCTAGAAAACAGGAAAAAAACCACCCCGCCGATAATAGTGTGGAGAGAACTTACTTGCTACCCGGCAGAAGGATGGTCTGCTTTGGGGCCACCTTGCGGATGGCAGTGACGACAGTCTGGACAGTGTCGACCCAGGCAGGGACATCGAGATCGTGGGGTTCGTTCATGATACCAAAGAGGATACGGCTGTTGTTGGCGTACTTGGTGGCGAGCTGCGACCAGAGACTGGCAAACTGCTCGTTGGACGGGCCGCCCTGGCCAATGATTTGGCCCTCCCAGCGGGCGTAGTTGTGGATGTCGACGATGCAGTGGGCGGTGGTGTTGAGGCACGACTGCACCAATTTATTGTACTCGCCAAAGTTGGCCGCATCAAGCTTGCCACCAGGTGTGCCGTTGACGAGATACTTCCAGCCAACAGGCAGGCGGAAAATGTTGAAGCCATCGTTCTGAACAAAGTGGCGCATCTGGCCAGCACCATCAATGCCAGAGACGTTCAAAAGTGGGGGCTCCATGGAGGAGAGAGTCTGGACGCCCTGCGTCGTGATGCCGAAATCGAAACCGGCGATGTTGGCTCCGACATAGCGGACGCCGGTGCGGTTGGCGCTGGGCAAAGCCGCGACCTGCACGGCCAAAGTGGCCACAAGAAGAGAGAGTGTCGAGAACATTGCTGAAAGTGTCGAAGAAGTCGAGTGCAGTCTGTGCTGTTTGAGAGAATGGATGGGAGAAGAACTCGGAAAAGAATGAATGTAGGAATGCTTGGACCAGCCAGAGGGCATTCAAAGCGACTGTAGCAGACTGCACGACGAAAAGGAACGACAAACGTGGATGCAAAGAAGCAAACGAAAGAATCAAAACTGCTCACGCTCTCGAGGTAGCGAGAGTGCTGGTTTTATTCCTGCCTGCTCTCCTATGTGAGCGTGGCTGGCAGAAAAAATCGAGCATACGAGTCGGTACAAAAATAAACACCCCTGTCGCTATCCCTGCACTCGCGTACAACCCTGCGGCTGTTCGCCAGTGTTCGCCGTGTTCGTCGTGTTTGCCAGGTCGTAAAGTGACACAGACCAGCGGATGGTCAGCTACCAACGGCATACGACGTGGGGGGCCGCTTGGCAGAGTTGGTTGTGTTCCCTGTGAAAGGGATGAATGGACCAAAAGGAAGCACTGCAAAGGAAGCACTGCAAAGGAAGCATTGCAAAGGAAGCAGGACCGAAAAAGGGGTGCTGTCAGGGATGCCAGGCGCCGATGCGCGTTGGGCCCAGCGCGTTGAGGAACGCTAGCCGCATTCCCCTGCATTCGTTAGTGGAGAAGAAAAGGGACGAAAGGGGACGAAAAAGGGGACGAAGAAGATCAAAAACGCCGCTGGCCGTTGTGCCGCCTGCTAACTGTTCTCGTATTGGCCCACGATTGGCGCGTTCCTGGCCTGTAAGACGCTGGCTTTGTTTCATGTTTCAACGCTTCAGCTGCAGGGGTTGGGGGCAAACGGGGCTGATAGGCAGAGACTTCGGCCGAGAAGCGATCAGAAGCGATCTGCCACAACCAGATCCATGGGAGATCCGCCCACGATCACGATTCTTGGCACAATGGAAGAAAAGAAGGAAATCGGCATGCCGCTCTGTTTCAAGTCGGATTTTTTTTGTCTTTCATCTCCTGATCTTCTCTCCTATCGCAGACTCCCTAGGCATGATGGTTTTCTCTTGTCTCACAAACACATCCCGGCATCCATCACCACATTCACACCGGTCATCCCTCGATTCCGTGCCAGCGCCACCACTTGGTCGGCGACCTCTTCAACTGTCACGAAGCGCTTCAGCTTGGTCTTTTCGAGCATGTCGGCCTTTTGTTCTGGCGTGAACCGCTCAGCCCATTCCGTCTCCAAAAAGCCTGGCGCCACGCTGTTGACGCGAATGTGTGGCGCCACCATTGCTGCCAGGCCCTTGACCATGTGGATCTGTGCAGCTTTCGCCGCGGAATATGCCTGTTGATGAGTATACCTCCTACCAAAAAAAAAGAGAAAGCGACAACTTCGACATACCAAGGAGCTGCCCATGCCACGCACGCCGGCCATGGATGCTGTCGTGATAAAAGCGCCATCGTGCTCGGCTAGATACGTCTCAGCCGCATGCAGAAGCCACATGTGCGACTTGACATTGGCAGTAAATGCGCGATCCCAGTCTGCGTCAAATGCGTTGTCACTCAGCCGCTTCGTGTCGCGGAAGTGAGTCCATCCGCCGTTGGAAAAGATCACGTCCAGTCGGCCATTGACGCCGTATGCTTCGTGCACGAGTCGTTCGACATCGTCGCGCTTTTCGAGATCTGCCCGAATCACGGCATGCTTTGGTTTCTCGGCAGTCGTAGATTTTTCGACTTGCAGATCATTGAGATTCTTCAGTACTTTCTCTGCTCGTGACTCGTTGTTGCAGTAGTTGATGATGACGTTGTAGCCATTGCGTGCAAAGTAGACTGCCGTTGCGGCGCCCAACCCTGCAGAGCCGGCAGTAACGAGTGCGACGGGTTTTTGTGACGGCATTGTGACTCTGATTGATTGGTTATTTCTGAATCTGCTCAACTGAAAGTCATGATGGGACCCGGAGTAAACAAAACTAAATGCACAGTGCGTTTAGGCCGTGCACGCTGCTGTTCACTGTGCGCTGTTAGTGTCGGGGCGGCCGCCCATTCTTATCGGACGGCATCGACAAGGTAGACGGACGACCCGACGCCGTCACATCTCACACATCCAATAATCATCCAATAATGCATCGCATTAGTCTTCATTACCCATCAAGTGCGGAGTGACTTGTTGCCTGCTCCTATCAGTTATCAAGATAAAGGATACCGTAGTGGTTGGTAAGATCTTGTGGTCAAACGGCATACCACGAGCAAATTTATTAAACTTTCTCCAACATCTCCTACTTAACAGGAGCACCACCTGTGTCTTGGGCCTTGAACAAATCCATTCACAATCGATATCAGCAATCCACGCAATACCCATCGGACACTATGGACAAATTCCAAAGCATCAACGCCGGTCTTTTCGGCCAATACTGGAGACAGATGCAGAGCCATGAGCAAGCCGGTTCTGTCCTGACAGCCATTGCTGTTGTTGCTCTGAGCTATGTCTTGTACACTGTGAGTTACACTTCATTGCCAAGGCCTTTCCTGTGTGGCACAAAATTATAGCCAGGTCAGAACACAATCTAACCCAAACAGGTCATGTACGCCACAGATATCCCCTACATCAAGGGAATGCCAGAGGTTCCCGGTGCCATACCTATCTTTGGCCATCTGCTTAAGCTCGGTGATGACCATGCGACTGTCTGTGAGAAGTGGTGGCGCCAGTACGGCCACTCAGTGTTCCAGATCAAACTTGGCAACACCCGCGCCGTCGTGGTCAACTCATTTGACGACTGCAAGAAGATGCTCCTCGGGCACCAGAACGCTGTTATCGACCGGCCAAAGCTGTACACCTTCCATGGTCTTATCAGCAGTACCCAAGGCTTCACTATTGGCTCGTCTCCCTGGGACGAGTCTTGCAAGCGCAAGCGCAAGGCTGCAGGCACGGCCCTGAGCCGCCCGGCGCTGCGCAACTACTACCCCATGCTCGACTTGGAGAGCTACTGCATCTTGCGTGACGTGTTCCGGGACAGCAAGAATGGCGCCATTGAAATTGATGTCCGTCCGTACATCCAGCGCTATGCTCTCAACACGACACTCACGCTCTGCTACGGTATCCGCATGGACGCGGTTTACGACACGCTACTCCGCGAGATTTTGACAGTCGGCTCCGCCATCTCCCTACTGCGCAGTGCCTCAGAGAACTACCAGGACTACGTGCCTTTCCTCCGCTACTTCCCCAACAACGAGAAGAATGCGCAGTCCAAAAACCTCCGCGAGCGTCGTGACAAGTACCTCAACCACCTGCTCGACAAGGTGCGGGAGATGATCAAGCTTGGCACGGACAAGCCCTGCATTTCTGCGGCCATTCTGAAGGACGAGGAGACCAAGTTGAACGGTGTTGAGGTTTCGTCCATCTGCCTGTCGCTTGTCTCTGGTGGCTTCGAAACTATTCCTGGCACACTCACTTCGTGCATTGGTTCTTTGTCGACGCCCGAGGGTCAGGCCTGGCAGGACCGCGCGTACGCCGACATCAAGCGCCACTACCCGGATGTTCGTGATGCGTGGAAAAACTGCTACATCGAGGAGAAGATCCCTTACATTAACGCCATCATCAAGGAGGCTGGTCGGTTCTACACTGTCAGTGCCATGAGTCTGCCGCGCAAGACTGTCACTGAAGTGCACTGGAACGGGGCCATCATTCCTCCCAAGACCATGATTCTGATCAACGCCCAGGCTGGCAACCACGATGTCGACCACTTTGGTCCTGATGGTGCCAGCTTCAATCCAGAGCGCTGGCTGTCGAGTCTGGACCCGCCAACCGAGGCTACTGTTGACGGTGGCCTTCCTCACCTGTCTTTTGGCACTGGATCTCGCTCCTGCTCTGGTCAGTTCATTGCGAGCCGTCTGCTCTATGCTGCGCTCGTGCGTCTACTGTCGTCGTACAAGATCGTGGCAAGTGACGAGGCGCCGCCCAACACCGACTACGTCGACTACAACGAGATCAAGACAGCCCTCGTGGCTATTCCTCGGTACTTTAAGGTAAAGCTCGTGCCGCGTGATTCTGCCGTGCTGGAGACATGCCTCGCCGAGACGGAGGAGCGTACCAAGGCATACTACAAGGAGGAGTAATTACATGCTATGGGGACTGTAATTTATATAATTTTCATTGTTAAGAAAAAATTAAGTTTATATAAATAAACATTACTATTCCGTGTATAGTACCCAATGTTACTAGCGCCTCAGTACATCCGATTTAGCTCGCTTATAAATCTTTTAACTACAATTGTTACGAACATAGCCCCCACGGGCCTCACTAACAGGCCAGGACAATACAACCGACCCCTTAACGGGCACGGAGGATATATAATACGACCGACGCAAGGCGGCGGTGTTAGTGTAGTTAAAAGATAGCCGTCTTTTAGAACATAGGACAAGGACAAATTATATAATAAGGAAGATTAACTAATTAAAAGAAGGGACGTGTTATACGCGAGTCCCTTACTAGAGACTCGGCGTATAACGCTACAAGTGGCGCGGCCTTTATAAGCCGTATGTTAGTGTTAGTGTTAGTGTTAGTGTTAGTGTTAGTGTTAGTGTTAGTGTTAGTGTTAGTGTTAGTGTTAGTGTTAGTGTTAGTGTTAGTGTTAGTGTTAGTGTTAGT